>CM050168.1:230218238-230750738 GCA_027410445.1 Discoglossus pictus | reverse complement strand
AGGTGGTGTGTCTGGTCTGATTGGAAAACACGTCTAAAAGGCTAACAGTCTGACTGGATAGAGCATAACTTAATCTAAATTATTTTTTCCTGTCAGAACTCCTTGCCCTGACAAACCACTTTAACACAGCGAGTCTCCATCTAATGAATAGATTTCTGTTGCTATAATCCGCTGAAGCCACCACCCACAATTGACCTTCCAGTGAGTGAGACCAGCAGCAGTTGAATCAGATCTTCAAAAATAAGGCATTCTTTAATATATTGCTTTTTTAAATTATTATTATATATATATATATTTTTTTTTATTATTCTTCTTAATAGTGTTTAATAAAACCTCTAGCTCGTGTAATGTCCTCTATAATGAAAAGTATGGACCAAACTAACAAAAATGTAGACGCCCCTCACATACATGTTCCAGCTATGTATAATGGATCCCTCCACGTTATCAAAATGTATAGTTTTCTAATGTAAAAACTACATGTATGACCTTCTTAATTATGCTCTTAGACTCTATTTTTGTTGTGTGTATGTATGTATATATATATATGTATGTATGTATATATATATATATATATATGTATGTATATATATATATATATATATATATATATATATATATATAATATATATGTTGTCGTCCCACATTGCAAGCCTCACGAGTGAGCAGTTGAGGCATGGACTTAGGCTGCAATGAGAGCCAAAGACTCTTATTGTGCTGCGGGACTTGGATGCAAAATTACGGCCTGTATGACTTGGACTGCGGGCTCGCAAAAATACGATTTTAAAGGCCGAACTGTAAAAGCTTGCAAAAACACACAAATATGCCTGTAATTCACTTACACTCAGCACAAAGGGAGAGCCAGGGAGCCTGTGAGTGAGGTTGCAAGTTTATTTGAGGCATATTTTTTTTTTTTTTTTTTTTTTATGTTTGAAAATGGCCGAAGCAAGGGAGAAAAAAATGGCTGCTGCAAAAAACTCAAGGCCAAAGGTTGTAAATACTAGCCCTTAGCAGGAACACTTAACCCAAGGCCCCTAAACTACACGGGGGGGGGGCAGGCTTGATGAGCGCCGTAAGTGCTGAAGCGCAAGGCCTATAAAGTACACAGGGGGAGAGTCTCGCAGTGAGCGCCGAAGGTGCTCCGAGGGGCCATAGCCTCACATTGTGTGGCAAACAGCATTGCCAGACTTCAAAAATTATTGCCATCATTTTTGACGGGCAAGTCGCTAGTTTAATTATAATCCAGTACAAACTGTAGACTCAGGAGAGTTCCTCATTGACTTTGCGCATGAGCAGCTGGGATTCCAAAGAATATAAGGATTTACATAGATTTGACTACCACAAGACTTGAAGCCAGAGGTTTTTAAGGCAGGATATTTCTACTCCGAGTATTCTTATGTTTACATGCTACTTTGAGGAATATCTATCCATACAATAAGCTAAATGACCTTGTGGTAGATCGAACGCACAAGTTAGGAACCAGTCCCACACATAGGAGATCCTTTAAGGTTGAAACCGTGCCATTTAGTAGTAGGTCTCATAAATTGTGCATAAGATAATCCATGGTGTGCTATGCTTTTTAAAGCTCTGGGATACAGCGAGCATATATGTAAAAGCAGCCATGTATAAAGTGGTATTGAATTAAAAACAGAAAATGCATTGTGGATTAATTTGCATGTCTTAGCCCAGTTTCCCAGAGTGCAGTGCAATAACTGTTTCTGTAAATTCTGTGTAGGAAATATTTTTTTTTTACTTTTTAGGCATTGAAATGTGAACACAGATGTACTTTAATATTTACTATCCATATAATAGAAATCTTTACATATGTAGAGTGATAAAACAGTAGGTCTGTTGCTTTAAGACAAAATTATCTACATAACCCGAACTGATTCCCATCATGCACTTGTACCGTTCTTGTTGCGTTTGCATAAACACCAAGCTTTCCAGTAGTCCGCACCCAGTGTGCCAGAACATTTTTACAGGAGGTAATGAGTACTATGTGTCTTGGTTTTTTTCTGTAACTATTTTACAAAAAGATGGAAGCCAATTTGAATAGAAAGAGGAGGCAATGGGTGGGTTGGCGACAATAGCAAAATCTTCAAGGGATGGAGACGCTGCTGCCAAGTGCTGCAGCCCTGCTGTTCTCTAATTCACAGATTCCTATGGGTTCTTGCAATAAACCTCCATGCTGCCTTTGTGTGTCCGCAATCATTTTTATGCCTCCTGTTTTCATTGTGTAGCGTCTGAATGAAGAGACGGCACGCCACAGACACGGCTCTTATTTATTTTACACTGCCTGTCTGACGATGAAAACCTGAAAACATACAATTTGACAGTTGATTACAAAAGATTGGCCTGTCTTCTCCCATATGAACCAATTTTTTTTTTATATATATATTTTTTAATAGCATTCGCCATGCCACTTCAAAAAGATGATTTTTTTTTTTTTTTTCAGTTTTCCACTTCTTTCTGTGCAGAAAAGGCTCAGTGGTGGCAACTCCATCTTAATAGAGCCATCAGTAGTCTAGAATTATACTGACTCTCAGCTTTTGTATTTAGATTCGCTCCCATTAAGTCCAGTTGAGTTAGTTGGTTTCATTCATTGGATTGATCCACCTTGACTCAAGCCGAGAATATACTGAAACCCTGGGCTGTTGATGGTCTCCATAGGACAGAGTATGTCATGGCTCTTTTTCATAGTACTTCTTTTTTTTTTTTTGTGTGTGACACATGTTGAATGTCTCTGAAAGTTGCTATCCTAAAATGGACTTATTGTTTACAATCAGGAGTATTGTAACCAACATACTATGTTGTGTGCTTTATTTCCTTTACAGAGGTCTCAAGGTTGCATGGCTATTGAGGTACCAGTAGGGTCTGCCAGGGCAGGACTGATGCAGAGAGCTGTGGCTCATAATTTTTTTTTTTTTTTTTTACTTCTGGTTACTATTTTTTTTTTATTTTTATTGTTTTTTTTTTTTTTATATATGTATTACCTGACTTACCTCTAGTCCAGACATTTTTTTTTTTGACAAACTTCTGTGTGTGTGTATCTGTGTGTGTGTATATATAATTATTATTATTATTATTATTATTATTATTATTATTATTATTATTATTATTATTATATATATTTTTTTAATATGAAGTTTAGGAAATGTTCATTTAAGGACCATTGTATATTGGCACATGCCTAATAACATTAGGAGCCATGGAAGTCATTGGGCATACATTTTATCTGAAAATGCTCTGCTAGTGCATAGAAGCTGCCGTGATGGTCGTACTTCCTACATAGCCGGGCAAGCAAGTTTTCCTGCAGTGGCCAATGCAGATAGGAAATTTCCTATTGGGGCAATCTCTTGGACAGATTTACTTGCATTTCCTGGACACCTAATAGGGACTTAATCTCAAAAACGTTCAGGTCAATGTTTCAATAGCAATACGTATTCATTTGTTTAATAAGTAATTAGCAGAAAACAAAATAACCTCTATTATAAGACCACTAATAATGGTCCCCTTAAATGTAACTTGTATGGGGGTCCTAAACTGTCTTCAAGAATATATCCAATTGTATTTGTTGATCATTGTGACCTACTTCTATGATTGGATTGTATTTATAATTTTTGTAAATTTAATTTCTCTTTCAGATTATGTCTACTTTGAAAATTCTTCCAGTAACCCGTACTTAATACGAAGGATAGAGGAACTTAACAAGGTAGGAATTGTATTTTAATTGTCCTTTGTGTGGCATTTCATTATCTGTAAAGTGTGCCTCGAAACATCCTGGTTTTCCCTAATTACTCTCGGTTCTTTTATTTTCGTATCTAAACAAATTGGTCTAAAATGCCCACTTTGTACAGATTCATATTATTGCAGTCTAACCGTTTGTTGCTGTACACGCCGTGGAAATAAGATCATAATATTTTAAAGACTGTGCTTATGAATGTAGGACTCCATTTTATGGTTTCCTTAGAGCCCGTTCACGAAGACCCCCCCTCCCCCCATTCCTGACTTCTACAGTTCAGGGTTCTTACTAGATGGGTCGGCACTGGTTTCATTGTCATGTTACTTTTTATAACTAAACATGGTATTGGTTGGCAAAGTGCTGTATAATGACAAGAATTGTTGGTACGGCACCTTTTATGACTGATACGACTAGATTTATGTTCTAGGTCCGTTCTAATCGGCCATCTATGCAGTGCTCTAGATTATTGGATATTGCTGTTCTTGATTTTAATACTGAAAGAGATTGAAACTGTAGCAAAGCTTTGGCGGATGAGAATCGCTGTAGCTATTACTAACCCCAATCTTCTTTTTATGATGACGTGATGATAAACCATGGCATTAAATCCATGATAAACCTTATCCTTTCTTCATTAACAGACCGCCAATGGAAATGTGGAAGCAAAGGTTGTGTGTTTCTACCGGAGGAGGGATATCTCCAGCACTCTCATTTCTTTAGCGGACAAACATGCCAGTAAGTGCAGCGAGTACACATGGTCAGGAAGTGATGCCTGTAATACTATCAATGTGTTTGGTGTCTGTATCAAAAGGCTGGCTGGGGATTTTACTTTTACAGTTATTGGATTCATATTTTTGCTGTGTAGATACTCAAAGAGTAATTAAAAAAAAATATCATTGTGATCATAACAGAACAATATTTTTAGATATTACAAATGTATTTTTGCACATCAAGCATACATTACATCTTAAAGGAACTCTGCCACCCAAAGTTGTTTTTTTTGTGTGGTTATTTTTAAAGAGCATGAAAAACCAGCTATATGTGGTGGTGTTCATTCTTTTATAAATTATTCTAATCCTGGTAAATTCCATGTTATTGATGCTGTATTTATATGCAAATGAGCAGCAAATGTATATTAGCTGCTTTGATCTGTTAATTAGACAAGCAGACTCATCCTGTCTCTGTAGTGGACAAAATAAAGACGCCCAATGTTATCTAGCAGTGATAAACCTTATCAAGCGCTCTGAGCCGCACATTCGCTGCAATTCTAAATGTTTCAGAAAACACTTACTGTAGTGAAAAACTGCCAGTACAATGTAAAGTCCGTGGTGTGTGTATGTGTTGTGTGTTTTTTTTTTTTTTTTTTTAATGCTCTTTAAAATTGAATCAACTAGGGGTGATGGAGTCCCTTACAAGTAATTTCTGCCATAATTGTACTCGTGTATATGTGTCATATACATGTGACTCCTACAGCAATATTGCTGCTGGTTGATAGAAACTGTCTCTTTGGAGAAATTTATATATTCAAATAAGATTAAAAACAAATCTAAGGATGTATCAGAGAAGAATCCTTTATTTTTATTCCACATTATTCCAACAATATGTTCCTGTAATTTAGTCACTAAAACGATTTTGGTGAAGTTGCGGTTTAAAAAGAATTGGGGGGGGGGGGGGAGTTGGAGTTTGATGCAAAAAAAATGTTTTTGCAGAGTATTTGTATTTTATGTAAATTTGGAATCCTTGACTCCACAAATAACATTTTCCTGACTTTAAGTATGTACTTTTGCAATTGAATGTTATTGCAATAGATTCATTTAGTAGGTTACAACTTGGATTGAACTTGCTATATTATGTTCATGAATTGGTTTCCCTGATCATACCTCTTGCTTCTGAATGTAATGTATTTCTGGTATGATCTTTGAATCTTCTCTAGGTGTTGCATATCTAGCACATGCCCATAGTGCTTTAAAAGGAATATGGAAGCTTCCTGGGTGTCACTAGGTATATAATATCCTGTGTATCTATTTACTGTTATGTACTTTTTATTTTATTAAGAAGTGCTTATAATCTCTGTATGGGTCGCCCCTGCAGTGTATACAGGCACACACTCTGTATAGCTGGATGTGTAGTGTCCTAGCCTGTCAAGGATCACGTCTGAGTTGCATGTTGCTGAGAGATGGTCCCTGATTGGTTAATATAAGACAAAAAACACCCAGTTTTACGTAGAGTTTGTGTTTTCATGATGCACTGGGATATTATATACCTAGCGAAATCCAGAAAGTGTTCATATCCCTTTAATCATTGACATGATCCTAGATCTTTATTTCAGGCACTTTTTGAGCAGAGGTTGACAAATTTATCCAACATTTAAGAACCAGCCAGGTTTTTAGGGGCCAGTGTATGGATTATATATAGAAATACATATATAATAAAAATCAGGAGCCAGCAGTACATTTGTATAGGCTGTAGCAAGCCCTGCCTTACGGTAAATATATATATATATATATATATATATATATATATATATATATATATATATATATATATATATATATTGACCTATTCCGTACCACAAGTAAAGCTTTTTCAATAGCCAGAATAATATTTCATGCTCTGATTTTTAAGAAATGCCCCTTGTTTGTTGTATTGACCTGGAAGACGTTCCCAGGTATGATCTATAGCACTCATAAATATGTTTAAATGTGTATATTTATGTGCTCTTTACTCTGAAGTAATGCCATGTTGATCTGTGTGTCTGTTCAATGGTTTGGGAGCAGTTAAAGTCTCACTGATGGACTGAGTGAGAGAATTTTCCATCTTGCCAGAAAGCTAAGTGAATGGATCTCTCCCATTACGCACATTAATCACCTTCAGAAAACACAATCTTGTAAATGTTGTATTCCTGTAAATTTGTAAATGTTTTGAACGGGAAATAGCCAAAATCCTTAATATACAATAGCTTAAGCATTTCATCTTAGTTGGCCAATCCTAGAGTAATAGAGAAAAGCCATTTTAAATGGACCATTGTAAGACGCTACTTTGTTTTAATTATGCATAATCGTTAATAACATTTCTGCTTTAATCATTTTATAATGGAAATATCCAATATTAAATTTAACCTTCCAAGAATAGATAGAGCAGCAACTGCCATTTGAGCTATTTTGTCTCCACCCTGATAAGGTCAGAAAGGTGGAACGGAGAGGTTTACCTAAGAAACTGGTCTAAATCTTATTATAGGCTTCCCCTACTACAAAAGCTTGTAGTAAAAGCTTTTTTTCTTTTCTTTTTTTCTTCTAATAATTGAATCTGAATTGTATTTATGTTCGGTGCGTAATGAGAAAATCCAGGGGATTACAGTAGTACTCAAAGCACATGTCTATATACTTGTGACATCTCAATGACGTCATTGGGTGACCATGCATGGCATGTGAATATCTGTAAAAGGTCACAAATATTCATATATACACTAGTTTTAGTTTGCAAGTTTTCAATCTTAGCAAGTGCTTTAGGGAAAGCTCTGTGTTTGATTTTAAGACAGGTCCTTCCATTCTTTTCCATTGTGTTCATATACATGCATTTAAAAGCACATGCTTTAAATAATACATTTTGACATTGCAAGTGTTTAAAGCCTTCATTAAAAGTAATGACATGAAATGTACAGAGCATATGTGTGTCTGTGACAAGTATGCCTCCTACATCTATGTTGCTGCTCACTGGCTGACAAGGGCAAGCCCCCAAACCAGTTACATCTTCAAATCCATGTTTTTTTTTCTGCTTTGAGAACATCATTTAAAAAAAAGAAAACGCACAGTGCATTATCAGGTGCTGCAAAGTAAAATAAATGCTTTTGATATCCCTTTAAATATTAATATTATTACACAGCTCCCAAGCAGTCTGTAGCCATGAACCCAGTGATAAGCAGCCTTTTAAATGAGGCTCCTCCAGTGTGAGGTGTGGCAATGATGAAAGATAGGAGGGAGCACACAAGTACCTACTGTAAAAATGGGGTTTTCATTCCATGCAGATGTGTGCATTTTCCCATCAGTGTGCAGAAGGCTGTCTCTACCTCCTATACATATATGATTTAAATCTCTCGTCACTTTCATTGCTGG
This sequence comes from Discoglossus pictus, assembly GCA_027410445.1. Lineage (NCBI taxonomy): Eukaryota > Metazoa > Chordata > Amphibia > Anura > Alytidae > Discoglossus > Discoglossus pictus. The sequence continues at coordinate 230,742,890 of CM050168.1, read as the reverse complement.
TTTCTGATCCTTTTCTAGTCTGTTCAGCCGATTTTGCTTAATTGCCTTTGTTCATCTGATTAATGAAGCTCTCCGCTGTGTCCCCAAGTGTCTGCAGGCCTTTCTGCGCTTTCTCTCACCCTTAAGTAAAGAGGTTGCTATTTACAGATTTCTCTGTGCTTCTGCCTATTTTTATTTGTCTTGGGGCCTCTTGTTACTTAGGATAGCCTAAAGGGAGAGATATGGGGAGAGACTAGATATCCTGCACCGCTCTGAGAAATGTGTGCGTTTAATCTGCGGCTTCTCAGACCTATCGGAAGCCGAAAAGTGCAGCGTGGTACCAGGCCGTTGTTTATAGGGAGTAAAACCCTGGACAAATGTTTATTATATTGAAAACCTATGCTGTATATAAAAGAGCGAATCCCATATGTCAGACTATAAGTACAGAATTGAGGGTATAGAGGCCATACTGTAAATCCAGTCAATGATTCCTGAAGAGGTGCCTCCTGACTGGAAGACTTTACAAATAATTGCTAATGATTTCACTAAAGTATAGTTGTTCCCCCAATCGACTTTGCAGCAATTTTAATGGACACTGTTGCAATATTTTGGAGTATAGGGCTCCTACGCAATAGGTTTGTTGCATATAAATGTTGCTATTCGTATCAAAGCAACATAGATGTGTATGCCATCCAAAATAAACTGTAATTCCAAATATAGGGGCGGAAACTGCTGTTCTTAGGGGGTAACGCACCCCACTATGCCATGGGGGTATATTCATGAGCTGTGTATTCACTACACAATGAGACAGACACATTTTATTATGAAATAGCTGGATATTTCTATTTTGTTATACTATAAAGCAATGGTTTCTAAAATCTTATTGCTGGCACCAAATATTCTGACAATTTAGGATATTACTATATTACATATACCATTCCCTGACTACTATAAAACGTTTAACAGGCTCCTCTGTAATCTGCCTAGCCCTTCGTTTTCGGTATAAATCTGTAGACCTATACTGTACAGAAATAAGACTAGATCTAATTTCAGCCAGATGACCATGCTTTTTAGGAATGATAAAAGGGGAATGGCAGAACATAATATAAACCTTGGGTAGTAACAAATATTTTATCAAATGAAGACTATTTAAAAATAAAGTAAATAAATAGATGCACTGGTATATTATATTTCTAATGAAATCCAGTCTCTGTCCCTTTTTAACTGCTGACAAAGGAATATCCTGAAAATGTGACTTTAATCCAGTTTTCTCTGGCATGGTGACCCTTCACTCTTATTTATTGATTTATTTTTCCTAACTTTTAGGGGAAATGGAAGAAGAAATGGAAAATCCAGAAATGGTGGATCTACCAGAGAAATTGAAGCATCAGTTGAGGCACAGAGAGCTGTTTCTCTCTCGGCAACTTGAATCCTTACCAGCCACTCATATTCGGTGAGTATGTCTAAAGACACTGTATATAGGATTGCTTGGAAGTCCATTTAAAGCTATATTAAAATTACATTCAAAGATCAGGCTGATCTCCAACCACTATAAGGTCAACAAAGTGGAGGTGGTTTTGTCCATTGGTTAGTGGCTTCCATTGGCAACAAAGTTTTGCTGTGGAGCAGCTTAAGGCAGATGGTTTGACTTATTTTATAATATGATTGGTCATAAAGCTTTTTATGACCTGTTTCTCAGACATACTTCCCAGGGTGGAGACAAGCAGCTTAGCTGGAGGCTGATCTTTGGAAGTGAATATTGCTTTTACAATGCATTAAATATGCATTTTCATGGTTAGTTCATCATTCTGGGACCCTTATTTTTTATTATGTATATTTATTTCTGAGCACCTTAAAGGGTAGGTGTCACCCCCAACATCAAGTTGTGTTTTTTTTTTTTTAAGTTTATTCTTAAAGAGCATGAAAAACTGTCTAGGTGTGGTTCATTTTGCTTTCTAAAGTAAATCAGTCCTTGGAAATTCCTTGTTGTAGCTGCTCTATTCATATGCAAATGAGTGGCTCATGCATATTTGACTGCATTGATGTGATAATTAGTATTAGTCTGCTTGACTATTGCTGTAGTGGCCAAAATATGTCCTGCAATGTTATCTGGCAGGTAGACACCTCCCCTACCTTTACCAAGTACTCTGAGCTGCACATTAGCATACAGGAGCTGTACAATCAATGGTAAATATTTCAGAATTGCTTTCAAAAGCATGATAATACACCACCATAATCTATTAACTATTTATTTTTTACTAATGTTCCGGTTCAAAATTTTATATAGAACCGGGAAAGATCTAGTGAGCATAATCTAAAAAGTGTTCCATGTAAACTGTAATCAGATTGCCTGCTTCTTTTTTTTTGTTTTTTTTTAACATGGATTGGTCACTTAGACAGCCTTTTATTTTGTAACTTCTACCCAAAAAACTATTTTTATTATTTTGTATTGAATTATTTAATGCAATGCCCTATTTTTTTTTTTTTTTTTTTTTTTTAAATATATTTTCACTTTTGACAGTTGGTTTTAGAGCTCAAATACTAAAAGACCCTTTCAAGTGATTATATTTCTTAGCAAAATTGTGAATTTAATCAGAAGCACCAGAGCTTGCAGTAACGTATCCACATTCAAACTAATGTGAGGTTGTAACCATCTTGAGATAAATTAGTTGCGATCCAGAAGGGGGTGTTTATTGTTTTGTATACCAGTTTCTTATATAATTGTCATTGATCCTTTGCAGTCCTTAAAGTATTGAACATCCTGTATTAAAAACAATTTATTCCTCCATTTTTTTTTTTTTTTTTTTTTTTTTAGGGGCAAATGCAGTGTTACTCTTTTAAATGAAACAGAATCGCTAAATTCCTACTTGGAACGAGAGGTATGTGTTCTCTTCCCTATGTTCTCTCTTTTTATATCTAGTCTATCATTGTTTGGATAGTTTTATTGTATCACATTACTTTTGCACATGTTTAAAATATGCTAATATATAGATGTTTTAGATCCTATTTATAGATTACTATTACACTATGTGTATAGCCATAGAACATGATACAGGAAATAATTAAAGGGACATGGACGTTTCCTTGATTATGAATGTATCTGAAATAGGAGAATCCGTAGAGTATGACAAACAATTTGCATGCAAAATCCCCAAATAAACATTGCAAAATTCCTTCAGTTGATTTTGAGAAAGAACGCCCCGGAAAATCCAAACTAAATTAGCATAAAAGTCATAATTTAGTTGTGGCCAATTAGAGACCGGTACAACAGTGTATCTGTTTCCCTCGCAGGCTGAGACAAAATTGCAGCCGTGATACTGGCTGCTTATTGGCTTGGACACAACTCTGCACAGCTCATTGGCTAGATGCTCTGCCTGCATAAGTTCCTTGGGGGTGGAGCTCACACAAGACATGTCAAATATACTTTTGAAGTACAAATCTACACTATAAAGTTATTTGCTATGAGACAGACTTTCACACAGGGTACCCCACAAACTGCCATAGAGATTTAAATTAGCAAACAGAAGAACACAGGCCTCTATTAAATTCAGCAATTGTAAGTTACTGGAGCCAGTAAACTAATTGGCTATTCAACTTGCGTCTTTTCGCTACCCACAAACTATTTGCGTGTTAGAATCTCAAAATGTAATTGTAACTCCAACCCATCTAAGCCTTTGATCTTTCAAGCCTGTAAATGTTACAATCGCAAATTTCTATTCAATTGCTACAAGTCCACAAATGTTTTCACACCTGTAAATGGCAAATGTAGAAGAAAATCATACAGGTACCAGATAAGACCTGCAAGGGGATTAAACACCTGATCGTAGCACTGTAAATGCAAAAAAAAAAAAAAATCAATACTGCCCTTTAAAAGACGGGGAAAGGGATGATAGACATTTATAATTAATTGCACAACAGTCTCAAACTCGCAAATCTGCAATCGGAAATGAAATCTAAAAAAAAATAATGTTTTTTTTGTCATATCAATCTCGGGAATCAATGAATTAATACATATCAGGCCACCCACATGGACAAGAACAATATAGCCATACATTTTTATTATTTTGTACATTGCTGGATTGCGAGTCTGATCGCATATCGGACTTCTAAATGCAAATTGATTGATATTTTACCTCCATGTTTTACTGACGTAATGACGACTGTCTCATTTACTATTGGCTGTTTCTAAATTGTTAGTTACGGCCTTGCTTAATTGATCATGATCACGCTCTGAAATGCTACTTACGTGTACATGGTTTACAGTTTAGGCTTTCGGCCCATAAATTGCGGGCTTGTTCAATTGAATCACTCTGTAAATGTAGCATATTTCAAACCTGCAGTCTTACGACCTGTAAAATGCGGGCTTGCAGTTGAATAGGGGCCACATTGTTTAGCAAATATATTGAATAAATGCACTATTGGTTAATGATCGTAAACATGATGTAGAATACTGAATTGTAAGCAGATCAGTACTTGGCTCACAAAACACATAACTAATACTACTTTGGTGTAAGTGGAACTTGGATATCAAATGTGTGTGGTGTTTATTTCTTGGGTGTATTTCTTTTAATATGCATCTTGGAAGTGTACAGTACATCATTGTCTAATCTATACTTTATTTTTCCCCTCTCTAGGATTTCTTTTTTTATTCCTTAGTTTACGATCCACAGCAGAAAACTCTCTTGGCAGACAAGGGAGAGATCAGAGTGGGCAACAGATACCAAGCTGATATTACAGACTTACTCGAAGAGGGTAAATAATCTAATGCCACTTAAATAACAATTCACTACTGTCTTAAACTTCTACATTTTGTGTTTTACTGAATGATTCCCATTATGATCTCTGCAGGTATGGAAGATGGCCGAGACCAAGCAAACCTTGAAACAAAAGTATGGGAAGCCATAAATCCCCTGACAGATAAACAGATTGACCAGTTTTTGGTGGTAGCGAGGTAAGAAATGTAATGCTTTGTCAATAGACTTATAAATGGCTGATTTTACGACAACATTTAAAATATATAGGTGTATGTGTAAAATGGTAATATCCTACCTTTAGTGTGAGTTCACCTGGTAGGAGGTGCATAAGATTTAATTTTGGGCAGAACTTGCTAAATGTACACCAATGTGATCTACATGAAGAACTTCAGTGAAACTGATAGCTCACTTTCCTAGGTGAGTACACCATTTCAGTGAAGCTCCTGAGCGATGTCCAGTTAAGACTGGTACTTACTGTCTCACAAGGTTTTTGCTTTTTATACTGGGAGAATATGTACATGACTGAAATTCACTTCATGTGTTTAAAATTATTATTATCATTATCCTTTTATTTGTAACGCGCCAACCTATTCCGTAGCGCTATAGAGAGGTTAAGTACAAAGCAACAACATTGCAAAAGAATGGAGAGTCCAGTCTTTCAGCTTAAAATGAAATGTACATGGAGCTTGTTCCCAGAGCACCGACATAAGATTGAAAACTCGCACACTTGCCATCTAAAGGAATTAAATAAATTATAATGAACTTCTGTGTTTGTAGCATCATTAATCAGCTTGATGTGAGACATATGAAATATTATATGGCCCTGTATTAAATGTGATTTTTACACAATGACACTAGAGACTGATAACCTAAGTAAACAGGCAGTAGTGAATCGCATGATTTTCTTGTTAATATTCATCTTGCGCGTGATGTTAATCTTTCTTTCCATCCATCTTCAGATCTGTAGGCACGTTTGCCCGTGCTTTAGACTGCAGTAGTTCAGTCAGACAGCCGAGTCTACACATGAGCGCAGCCGCCGCCTCTAGAGACATAACGCTGGTAAGGACAGAACCTTACAATCATCTGTGTTAGTAAGGGGAATAAATGAGCCATCTTTGTACCAGACTTCAGGGGGAGGGGTGTAAATGAGGGTAACACACCGCCGTGTCTGCTAAACCCCAAGATGATAGAGCTTCAGAATCAGGCAAGTGGAACAAACCTCTGGAGTGTTGTGCAAGTCTGAGATACGGATTTAACATGGAAATAAAAGTGTGAATTTGTACAGCAGGACGGCAGCTTCTGTTTGCAGAATAGAATTTGAAAACCTAGAACTGGGCTGTGGATTGACTCGGAAACCTAGAATTTGATAGTTTTTTTTCTCCTTTGCTTAAGTGATTGGAAAAGTTACTTTTAAGAGAGACAATGGTGCAACTTTTCTTCTATGTTATGATATATTACAGGAACTAGGGGGCACAGTCGGCTACCTTTTTACATTCAAAAGAATACAGATAAACGCACAACTCATAAATAAAATGCTAATTGGTGGTCTAGGAGACCTTGTTTACACTGCCCATCGTGAGCTCCTTTGGCGCTCATTGCAGCCCAAGTCCTACAGGCCTCGCGATGAACACCTTTCGGGGCTCATCGCAAGGCCCGCAATTTTTAACATTGCGTGACGACAACTCGCAATTACAACTATAATATGTGATTATAGTTCATTGTAAAATATTCCGTAGTGCTTTACATGGGTTTAGTTAAAGGCAGAAAACAATAACATTAACACATTGCAAAGGATGGTGGGCCCTCGCATTGATCTTGGAATCTAGTGTCAATAGTGCTGGCAAGATTGAAAACTTGCAAACTTACAATCTAAAGGAATAAAGAAGGTTTCTGGATGTTACTAGGTATATATTATCCCTGTTTATCTATTTGTTTTTAGGTACTTTAGTTTATTACGAAGTACTAGTAAACTCTGTTTGTTTGATTTTTGCAAGTAAAAATAGCCCCTGTATGGATCTGCCCTCTGCAACTCATGAAAACCAACTCTGCTATACTTGCTATTCTTTGTCTCGTACTAACCAATCCATTACATCTCTCAGCAACATGCTGCTGAGATGTGGTCCCTGATAGGCTAGGATACTACACTGCACATCCAGCCCTACAGATCCATGTCTGCATAGACTGCAGTGGGCAGACCCATAGAGGAACTATTAAAAAAACAGCGCTTAGAATTCAGAATACATCCACATTCCTTTAGTACATTTTCCATAACATTTATGATGTATTAAACATATTCTAACATTTGAGACTATGGTACCAATTAGTTGACAGTATAGCACTGTATGTATTTCCAGTAAATTTAGCATATATTTTAGTAACACACCCAGATAACTTTAATGGACTGTGCTATTGCTATAACTTTGTTTGTTTATTTTTCATTATTCTGTCATTATCTTCAGGCCTTAATGAATGATGTTGTAGTAAATTATACCAACTGCAACTAAAGATTAGTCACACAGCAAAGAAAACAAACATGGTGTATTTTTTTAAATGATCGGTAATAACATCTTTCTCAATAACATTTTATTAAGTTTACGTTTTCCACACCGTAAGATTATATTAAAGTTTGCCATTTTTTTTACCTTTCAGTCTAATAAGAACAAACTGATTTATCTTGCTAATGGAATATCATAATTCTTATTACTTTATTTGTAACAATCAACATATTATGTATACATATACAGGGGTTAATTACAAGGCAAAAATAATATTGACACATTGCAAAAGAATGTAGAGCCCGGTCTTTAAAGTCAAATGAACATTTAGCTTTCCCCAAGCACCTTACGAGATTGAGAACTTTCAAATTATACAATCTAAATTGCAAATTACTGCCTGGGACTCTTAAATTATAGGCAAAACTACTGGTCACGCTGTATTCAGTCTGGTTATTCCATGGGGCCTGAGCATGCTCAGTGGTTTCTCTATTTTTACACTGAAGATGATCTATTCAGACCCCCAGGAGTTAATCGGCAACCATTGGCAATGGTTTCTACCAGTCTCTTTTTTTTTTTTTTCTTTAAAAGGTATCATCTTCTAGAGCCAATCAGTAGTCTTTATTTTACATGTGACAACTTTTCCATCTTTAATTACTGTTTCTCTTTCAGTTTCATGCTATGGACACGTTGCACAAGAATTCTTATGACATTTCCAAAGCCATCTCTGCTCTGGTTCCGCAAGGTGGGCCGGTGCTCTGCAGAGATGAAATGGAGGAGTGGTCAGCGTCTGAGGCAAACCTGTTTGAGGAAGCACTTGAGAAATACGGCAAGGACTTCACAGATATCCAGCAGGACTTTGTGAGTAGGGAGATGTATTGGTGGGCAGGCTGTAGATTGAGAGGAGAACATAACTGAATCTGGATGTGACCTCTAGGTCTCTTCCGGCAGTACAACTGCTTCAGTTTGATATGACACTTTGGGCTAAGGAGTTTAGTCTAGGGGTGGGCAGTTCGGTACTGGAGGGCCGCACACATGCCTGGATTTGAAGATTTCCTTTCTGTGCACAGTTGAGTCAATCAGGATGACTGAAGAAGTGATTGTCTCCCCTGTGTGCAGCCGGGCTATCATCACATCCAGGCATGTATGTGGCCCCTCTTGCCCACCCCTGGTCTAGATGCTTTTGACAGTTAAAGGACCAGTAGAGTTTGGTGAAAAACTTTGAACATAATTAACAACATTCGCAGTTACTGCTTCTTCCGAATAAAAAAACAAAACAAAATACACACCTTCTAACACTTGGTACTGTCTTGGAGCCTGAAGAAAGATGGCATTAAAACATTTTTAGAGAAAACGCTGCTTGTGTATAGGAACTTCCAAAGCTATCTTTCTTCAGGCTCCTAGCCAGCATGAAGTGCTAAAGGAGTGTCCTTTTTTTTTTTTTTTTCCATTAACGACAGAGAGGGATTTGTTGTCTCGTGCTCGCTCGCTTTTTTACTTTTAAGTATTTTGTTATACTTAACCCAGTATATATTCTACCTTCAGCTGCCATGGAAGTCGCTGACCAGCATAATAGAATATTATTATATGTGGAAGACCACCGACAGATACGTTCAGCAGGTAAGACTTGCATGAATGGCAGTGATTTCTTTGTGTGCATGCTGTTTAACTTCTTTTTTGTGTTTAGTGAATGTAACTTTAAACTTTTACAAATCAAATTGTCTTTTGTTGTAGACAATAGAAGTGGGTTAATATATACCTTTCTTGACCAAAATGTTAATACTTTCATATTATAAATGTAATCTGTACTCTCGATTACAGAATATCTGGTTTAAGGTTTTTTTTTTTTTTTTTTTTTTTTTTTTTTTTAAGTTACTGTATGTGTGTCTCCAAGAATGGCTATGAGTTGCCTAACCTGTGACCCTGACACGTGCAAGGTGTTGAAATATGTGAATGCCCCATTGGGTGTCTGGTATTTCGACAATATTTTGCATAATGTTACCTGACCTGTTAGGATGCCGGCTCCTCTGCTGGCTTTTGCTTCATTTGTGCAAGAGAATACTACCTTGCTGTCTTAAAGGGACATGGAAGTTTCCCTGTTTTTTAATATTAAACTACCTAAGTGTTTGTTTACATATCTAAGCAAGATATTAACAAGTGCTTAAAAGCTCTTTTTTCACTCGCTCAAACCTTCCAAATAGTCTCTACAAAGGTTCGCCCTCAGCAACTCATTCAAACAATGTTTCTATTGTACTAGCCAATACAGATTAAGAGTCTGATTGGCTAGTGCATCTAGAACCAATAGAAACACTGCTTGAGCTGCTGGGGACGGAGCTTTGTGGAGTCTATTGGAAGTTTTCAGATTGAAAACCAAGCTTTTAAGCACTTCTTAATAAAATGTTTAAATCTGCAAATAAAGGCTTAGGCAGTTTATGTTTAACCTTCCATATCCCTTTAAACCTAGTTTACTAACAAGATGTGGGTATGAGTGGTGGTATGCTTTTGGGACTAACAAGCAAATACTGGCATGCATCTGTTATACTGTCATCTGGCATAGCGGTCCTAGGACTATAGCTGGATTCACTTGTTTAGTCTGTTACTTGGAGCTGTGGATTGACTTATTTTGAAGCAAAGCAATGGATTTCTGTGGACACAGGTTTCATGGGAAATGAGCATTTAATTCCCAGGCAATATTAATATAATGTATAATTCGACAACAATTGGGCTGTGGTTTTTATTTTATGTATTTATTTAATTTTTTTAATTCTATATTTTGCCAAATATTGTTGTATTTTAAGGCCTGTGAGAGAAATTACAATATGTGAGTGAGGGCCCTGTTTGTTTGGACCAGATCATCACGAAAAGTGATGATCCTGTAATCCTATTATGATATGTAATTATTGCTGGAACACATGATCGTAGCTGGCACTCATCCTTACACACGTCACTAGTCCACCTCGGTTGTAGCCTGGACCGAGCCCTTAAAGTTGTTGCTTCCACTTTAATAATTCTAGCAATAACTATGTTTAGCCTATATAAGTCACTAATTCCCTCCTATTTGGTCATGAAGACCATCATTTTTGTAACACTTGTACTGGGGGGACATACAGCAGTTTCAGGTCTGCAGTATTTAAGGGGTCACTTTTTCTGCATTTCCTCTCCTGTCCCACAGAAGAATCTGAAGGTTCATGTTCCTGAAGGGGGATCTACTCAGGAGTTGATGGTAAAAATGAAATTCGTTAACATTAAATCTGGTAATGTAAAATTTCAGGGCAAAGGCAGGTACGTAGGAATGACATGGTCAGTTGATTAATATAGGGTCATAATTATTGGCCTCAGGGAGGGCAGCCTAGATTTCAAGGAGAATGATGCCTTTCCTTGGGAGACCATGTGAGGCTTTGGGATATTCTGCCGCATTTCATGCTTTAGAAAACCCTTTTTGAAGACTTGTCACTACATGTGAAATATCTTGATGTATGAGGATAACAGGAGTGCAATTTAAAAAAGTATATGTCCTAATCAGTCTCCTTATTGCAAAACGGGTGTGAAAATATCAAGCCTGAATGAATGTGCTTGCATTACTTGATACTTTTATGGTGCCAAGTGTAATTACTCCAGTATGTATACAGCCCTTTTTAATGATCTGTGGATCCTTGGTTGGATAATAAACCACGGTAAACTTTTCTGTAGAAAGATATGTGTAATATTTTTAAGGGACATATGTTCTGTTTTAACATCTATTACTAGATAGAACAGCTTTTTATAAACCCCTCTTTTAATACTGAAAAAAAAAAAAAAAAAAATTGCATAACAGTCTGGGACTACTTAGAAGATTTTCACAAAGTATCAAGAAATTCAAATTTTATTGTTTAGTCTAATTATAAAGATGTTCCATATTATATTCTATTAATAATTTGAAGAGTTCTGTGTCCCTTTTTTAAATATATTTGTTTAGCAAAAATAAATAAAATATAAATAATTAAATTCAACATACATTAGTTGGGAGTAGGAAATAATATAATATATATAAATAGCATATTGGCTAATTTGACCATGAGAAGCTGGTATACATTTCCAGGAACCCAGTATTTCATGGTTAATAGATTTCAAAACCTCAAAGATTATTATTATTTTTTTTAATGATAAATATTTCTTAAAATTAGACCTGTACAGAGCTTGAAAAAAAAATCCTAAAGAACTGGAAATGTAATGTTTTTGGAAGCAGAGCAAATGATCGATTTGCCATTTTTGGTTGTGATCAGTTGTTCTGCCTTGTGCAGAGCATTATGGGAAGTGGAATGGCAAATGGCACCCACGAGGAACTCCTGCAGTTTCCTGTATAAAATTAATTTATTTTTTATTTTTATTTTTTTTAAGCCCTGAGCAGAATTTTTTTTTGACAAATAAGCTACTTTGGAAATGGGTTAGCGAAATCCTAGATGGAAACTGACGTATTGGGTCCTGTCTAAATGAGCTTGTTTATTACCTGTGAATAATGAACCCTGTCTTTTTTTTCCTTCTTCTTTTTAAAGAAACGCTTGAAAGCTGCAGAAGCGGAGAGCAAATTAAAACAAGTGTATATACCCAACTAGTAAGTGTTATTGAGAAAAACAGATCTTTAAAGAGAAATTTATGTTGAAAAGTCAACCATCCAGCCCTTTAAGTGAGACGATTTTTAAAAGGAATGCTTTAACGGTTACACACATTGCAGAGGGGAGTGCTTTTTCAACCCCTTTCCTCTTTAAATTGGTTAATTAGTAGGGTGAGAATTAAACATACCTTTTTTATTTAATCACTTGATAAAACTAACACCTTGTATCCATGATCAGGTCATGACCGAGGAGTAAGCCCCTTTCTTGGCAGCATTTCTATTGCATGTTTTGTACAGTTTCATGAATTATGAATGCATCTGTTGGAGGAGAATCGGTCATGTATGAAAACCTCCCAAAATAAACATGAATAAACTTACCTTAAAGTTTGCAAAATGTGTTCAGTTTTCAGGCAGTTGATTTTGAGTAGGAACGCCCCTTAAAATGCAAATTAAATTAGCATAAAATTAATAATTGGTTGTGGCCAATCAGGCACATACAACAATGTATTGGTTTTGCTCTCACTGGCCGAAACAAAGCTGCGGGCCGTGATGCATACAAATGATTGGCTCTCAAACAACTCGGCACAGTTCATTCGCTAGGATGCTCTGCCCACATAGGTTCCTTGGAGCCAACATAAGAAATTTCATATATACTTTGAATTCCAGATCTACAGAATTCCTCAATAAAATGATTTGATACGAGATGCTCAATCGGACAAACTACTGTCCATTTAATCACTGTAGAAATACTGTGTGCGATTTTAAAGTTTCGCTCTGCTTCGTGAGACATGTAAACCGGGTAAAAAATACGATTCCACCACTCATTTATTATAAATGTGCAGAGCTTTACAGGACAGAATTTATTTGTAACTCTGAACAAAAAGATAAATCTTGGAAGGAATATAATTATCAGGATTGAGATGAAGGGGCTGAAAGAGGCCAATAAACTTGCTCCTTTGTTCCCTTGGAATCCTCCAGTTGTTTGGTGTCCTCTAATTTGAAAGCAAATAACGGCCCTCTGCAGCACTAGTTTTATTAATTACTTTTTTCATTGGCATTTTTCACACATCCCTATGTTAATATTGCGCCAGCGGACCTCTCTTGGCATCCACGCAAGGCAAAGTAATGTGTCTATGTAATTGATCCCATAGTTATTCCAAATTAAACAAAGGTGTTTATTAGCCGTACGTTTGCTGCTATTGTGAATACCAGTCCCAACAGGCCTGGTGTGAAGGATATCCCAGATTTAGCACCATCCAAATGACTAAGAGGAAGTTATTAACTCTTAAACAGCTAAACCGTTCTGAATATCTTTACTTGATTGTGCAACGGTTTAGTTTTTGTACCATGCAGTGCACGGTAAATGTAATTTACCAGTTAAATAACTTTTTTTTTTTAAATTATAATTTTCAAAGTAGATTTTAGTCCTGTAGAGAATTAGTGTCAGTGCATGAAAAAATCCCCAAATAATCATTGAAAATTGAAGATTTTTTGCAACTTGTAGGGTAAGTTTATTATTGTATGTTTTGGGGATTTTTTTCATGCAAAAACATCAATACATTAAACCATTATAAAAACTTACCCTAGAGTTGGAAACATTTAATTTCAGACTGTTGGTTTTGAGAATGCCCCTGAAAATCCAAGCTAAATTAGCATAAAAAAATAATTTAAAAAAAAATATATTATTATTATTATTATTATATATTTTTTTTTTTTGTGTGTGTGTGGCCAATCAGAGGCAGGTACAACTATGTATCTGTTTAGCTCTTACTGGCTGAGACCAAGCTTTAGCCATTGTGTCCTAGCCAATAACTGTAGGTATACCTCTGCCCAGCTCATTGGCTAGGACACTTTGCCTACATAAGTTCCTTGGGGGTGGAGCTCACACAAGGGATTTTTAATGTACTTTTCCTAATTTAACACAGATTCAGTCTTATCCAGTATGTATAAATATACAGTCTATAGGTTGATGTTGGTCTTGGTAATAATTTTGTCCATCTTGGTATGTTCTTATTGGATTAAATCTGGGTGCTATATGTTGGAGTCTATCAATGTGAACTTCTGTTTTTTTCTTTTTCTTTTCTTCTTCTTGCCAGCAACAAACCAAACCCGAATCAGATAAATGTGAATAATGTCAAGCCTGCCGTAGTGAATGGAACTGCTGTACAAGCCCAGAATATGGGAGCAGGACGGGCCTGCGAGAGTTGTTACAGTGAGTGTTTATCTTTACTGTGGAAATTGTTTGTTTTGTCGTTTTTTAGTCATTACGTCATGTCCGACTCTCCGTGACTCTATGGACCACAGCATGCCAGGCACATTTGTCGGCTACTGCCTCTGAGCTCCCTCAAGCTCATATTCATTGCTTCCATGACCACATCTATCCATCTCTGCTGTTCCCATATTCTTGTGCCTTCAATCTTTCCCAACATCAGAGCTTTCTCTATGGAATCCTGTCTTCTCATGATATGGACAACTTATTTAAGCTTCAGGCTCATGATCAAACCTTCCAGTAAACAGTTTGGCTCCATTTCCTGTAGTATTGATTGATTGGATCTTCTTGCAGTCCGAGGGACTCTAAGCAGTTTTCTCCAACGCCACTATTCTGCTACATTTATATCAATACTACATCAAATCCAAATACAATTTTTATTGTGGTCAATTGGCAACACCACAGGTTTTGTAAACAATGCTAGTTTAATCTGTACAAACATAAAATCATTTTTTGTTCACTATTTTACAGTCATTTTTTAACTATATTGTGGAAAAAATATCTTACTGGTTTTCAAAGAAAATAGAAATACAGCAGATTAGAAAAACAGTTTCAGACCTTCAATCCTACTCCAATCTTTATTACTTTGGATGGGCTTAAAGGAATATACCGTATTTTTCGCCCTATAAGACGCACCGGCAGATAAGACGCACCTAATTTTTAAAGGAGGAAAACAAGAAAAAAAAAATCTGAATCAAACACACCTACATTACACACAAATATATATATATATATATATATATAGATACACATACATACCGTACATATACACATAAATATATATATATATATATATATATATATAGATACACATACATACATATACATACATACACACATAAATATACATATATATATATATATATATATATATATATATATATATATATATATATATATATATATATATAGATACACATACATACATACATACATACATACATACATACATACATATACATACACACATAAATATACATACACATACATGCACACATACATACACATACATGCACACATACATACACATACATGCACACATACATACACATACATGCACACATACACACACATACACATACATACATACATACATACACTGCAGCATTTGGGAGCCCTTGACCCTCCCTGACCCTCCCTAACCCTCCCTGACCCTCCTGATCCTCCTGATACTTACCTTTATTCTGATCTCTGCCATCTTGATCTCACCCCAGCGCTTCCTACCAGCACTCCTCGTGTACTGCAGCGTTGCGTGTGTGACGTCACTAGGACGCACCGGCCGACGCGATGCTGGTAGGAAGCAATGGGGTGGGATCAAGAGGACAGAGGCAGTGTTAAAAGGTATATTCGCCGTATAAGACGCACCAACTTTCCTCCCCCAGTTTTGGGGAAGAAAAAGTGCGTCTTATACGGCGAAAAATACGGTAGAATGAATTTACTTGTGTATCCATTTACTTTTATGTACTTTATTTTATTAAGAAGTGCTTATAAACTCTGTTTTTACTGCCTAAAATCAAACAAATACTCCCTGTGTAGTTTCCTAGCCTATCAGGAACCACGTCTCAGCAGCATGTTGCTGAGATGGTCACTGATTGGTTAGTATAAGACACAGCACACCCAGTACTACAGAGTTAGAGGGACTGATTTTTTATTTTTTTTTATTTCAGGAAGTAAAAACAGATCTTATATGCATTTCTTAAAAAATAATGTACATAAAAGAGATACACAAAGATATTGTATACCTAGTAACCTCCAGGAACCTGCCATATCCCTTTAATTCTTTCTTCATATTACAGTATCAAGCTATATTTACTAGGTAATAACAATTCCCAGGTTTTACAAAACCTACATTTAATTAGAATACAAATGGAACAGTATATAGTTTGTGAAACCCTGATGTCATATACTAAAACAAATACAGTAATCTGACACATCTATTCACATTTTTATACATATACTAAAATACCTACAAAAATAGCTTGAACTGAATGCAGTTTTATGTTGATATTATTTCCTATTTATATGTAAAGCTGGGTAGATATTGTATTGTTTATTTTTTACAAATTCTTGGTTTTCAGCAAGAGAGAGGAAATGGTGAAAGACAGCCTTGTTGTTGAGTCCTTTAGTCGTGTCTGACTCTGACTGTATGGACCACATGGTCCATATGGTTTTCTTGGTAAATATACTGGAGTGGGTTGCCAGTTCCTTCTCCAGTGGATTTGGGTGACCCTATATGGTATAGTTCACAGCTTCATTGAGGTACACCAGCCCCTTCACCATGAAAAAGAAGCAATCCGAAATAACCTTTAGAAATAATATTTTATAATTGCATATTTGTGAGTTTGAGACTGTTGTGCAATTAATTTGAATGTGTTTCCATGCCTTACCGTGCTTTTAAAGTGTTTAATTGCTACTACGGCTCTAAAAGGTGTGTGAAAACGAGTCCTATTTAGCACTCATAATATTTTTGACAAAAATTTGATACTTTTTTTCAGTTGCGAGTCAGACATTTTTTTGCGAGCTAAGGCTGCGTGTCTGATAGGATATTGATTGTGCATAACTAATTTATTTAGCATAATATTCAAGCTGTGCTAAAACCAATGGAGTTCTAAGGCCGGTTTTGCTTCTTTGGTTGGCCTGTAGGGATTGTGGGCAGGGAACACATATTTGGTTGCGAGGTAGCTAATAGAATATGTGGCAATTTTAAGAGTGATTTTAAGTGTGTATCCGTCTATGCTTTGCGCAATAGAATAGCGCCCTTTGTGTCTGTCCAATATAAAACAAGTACCAAAGTTTATACCGGGAGTTATTTGGTTATCTCAATCAGACATAGGTATTATTATTATTATTATTATTATTATTATTATTATGCCAATATGTTCTGTAGCCCTGTACTGGGGATAAGAACAAGGAAATACAACTGCAGAAAATGGAGCGCCCTGTTTTGAGCCTAGATTCTTGTAAAAAGTGGAAATGGGTGAGACTGAATCCTTGGAAGGAGCAGATAAGGAAGAGCAAGGTTAGGAAGGAAGTCAAAGTTTGCCTAGGAATGAAGTTGTGACAAGTTAGAAGGTTCATCATTTGTTGGAGAGGGAAGGGATCTGATGTAGCGTGAATGGCACGATTATGTAATATGGTATCTGCCCCTAGTGGTCAGATAATGTAAATGGGAATGTCAGGAAACGCATAGTTTAACCACAGCTTGAGTAAAATTATCTTGTTGGCGAGTAAAGGAGGAGGGAGGGCATGAAAGGTTAGGCGGTTGGAGACCTGAAGAAGAGCCTGAGGAAAAGTCACTTTATCTACATATGATTTTGTGTGTCAGTAGTTATAACAGATCTATAATCACAATTATTAATAATCTGCAATAGTACCAGAAAATCTTCAGTTGTCCAGTACCTTCGCTTAGCCGTGGAGATGTTTAGGAGCCATGAATCCGTCAGAGAGACCAGACTAGAGCGCAGTCTGAAATAAGAGGCATAACATTATTTACAAACACATTTTAGTATTCTGTAGCTAGCTGGACTATTCCAAACCTGGTATTCAAATGTTTAAAATCCTTGTGGGTTTGAAGAGACCCTTATTATTATTATTATTATTATTATTATTATTATTATTATTATTATTATTATATTTTATTTATTTTTTGATCACCTTTGCTAGAAAAAGTTGACATTTTATTGAAACGAAACACAGATTTACAAGGGTTAAAGGGCCTTCAGTTAAAGAAAAAAGAACCTTGTTTGTCAAGTATGTACCAAACGAACAATACTAACAGCTGTGAAAGTCATAGACTTAAAACAATTTTTTTTTTTTTTTTTTTTTGGTAAAACCAGAATTCTTTAATTTTGTGTTTGTTGCAATGCCTCCTCAGAGATGAATCATGAGCGTGTGTGTTTCAGTGGAGGAAGGGGTGGGGAAGGCGGGAACAGAGAATCTTTAAGATAATTGGAAAAGACTGAAATAGACCCCACACCCTTACCCCTTAATGAGCAAGAAGCAGACTCCTTGCTTCAGGAAATGCAACCATTGTTTACCCCAGGGCCCAGCAGTGGCATCAAAATGTGTTTATTTTTGTCTAGTTGAAAACCAGCAGAATGCTTTTTTTTTTTTTTTTTTCCCCCTTGCTTAATTATTCTTGATTAGACTTAAAAGTATGTTAATTCTTGTTTCCACAGCCACGCAATCTTACCAGTGGTACTCTTGGGGCCCTCCGAACATGCAGTGCCGACTCTGTGCCTCATGTTGGGCATATTGGAAAAAATATGGTGGTCTGAAGATGCCTACAAGACTGGATGGGGAAAGGCCTGGCCCCAACCGTAACAACATGGTAAATGTCAGCTATCTTTCTTAAAAATAAATTGACTCCTGGTCTGTGTACTCTTAATTGCTGGTTCAAATTTTTTTTTTTTTCTTTGGCATCGTCAGACTTTTTTTCTTTCTGTAAAATTCCTTTTGCCTGTCTTCTCTCTTCAGAGCCCGCATGGCCTTCCCATGAGAAACAGTGGGAGTCCGAAATTCGCCATGAAGACGCGGCAAGCTTTTTTCTTACAGACAACAAAGCTGACCAGGATTGCCAGGCGGCTGTGCCGTGATATCTTCCGTCCGCGCTATGCAGCCAGACACCCGTATATGCCTATCAACAGCGCTGCTATTAAAGCTGAATGTAAGTTTCCATATAGTGAAATTATTGCCTTTGACGCAACAAACATGCAACAGGAAACACCTTGGAACATGGCCTGGTATCACAGGGGTGGGGAGACACTGGGGGGGGGGGGGGGGGGGGGGGAGTACTCCAAGGCGCTCATCGCAAGGCTGCAAGTTAGAGGGAGGAGAGCCTCGCGTTGTGTGGCAAATGGCAGTGCCAGGCTTCATTTTTGACGGGCAAGTCGCTAGTATGTCTATATTAGTGAAGAGAATGGGGAGAGCGAAGGGAGAGAGGTGAGGACGATTGATTAGAAAGTTTTGATCTTGCTCCGTCTGGTACAATCCCTTGTCTTCTGCACATGCTTAGGGAGCAGTCCAGCTTTCATCAATCTGATACAAATCCTGCCCTCCACACGATCTCACCAAAGAATAATTTTGGATAATTTTTACAGCAGTGTAATTTTGTTATCACAGGCACAACGCGGCTTCCAGAAGCATCAAAGAATCCATTGATCTTGAAACAAGTTGTCCGAAAACCTCTAGAAGAAGTCGTGCGATATCTAGGTAATGTTGTTTCGCTTTGCTGTGTGATCTGCAGCAAGATTTGTAAAACCTGGATATTTATTTATTTATTTTTTTATCCCCAGAGACGCACCCCTGTCCTCCTAAGCCAGAACCCATAAAGACCATTTCTACTAGTATCAACAACAGCTTATCTCCTGCCAAGTCATCTCCTGTTATTAACAACGGATCTCCGACAATCCTGGGAAAACGCAGCTATGAGCAGCACAATGGCATGGATGGTAAGTATCAGGTTTGAAAGATGTCACATGGCAGGCACAGGTGATGCGCTCTTCATTTATTCTTTATCAGCTTTTCTCTTGCTGATTACGTGTAGGTCAGTCTGTGTCAAAGGCGAAACACAAGATTAAAATCTATATTTTGATACACTATATATTGAAATAACTATATATTATGTCCCCAGTCCTCTAAGCACACTTGTCAATTTAGTGTCTTTGTAAAGGGCCACTAATGATCCTACAAGATCATTACAAATTAGCAATAAAATAAGTATTTTGTATTCCCTACAGTGATTTTCTAGGCAAACCTGACAGAAAAAAAAATCAGCATCCAGATCTGCTGGAAGCTGCTATAGTAACTTCAGTTGTTGTTATTATAATTATTAGCCTTTATTTGACGATTCAACATATTCCGTAGCGCTATACATGGATAATTACAAGTCAACATTAGTTTAAAGCATTACAAAAAAATGGAGGTCCCTGTCTTGGTAACGTAAATAGTGTTTTTCCTAACAACAAGATTGAAAACTTGCATTCCTACGAGATGCATTTAATTTTTATTCTTAAAATACTGCTTTTTATTGCTATTTTTTATCTAATTAAACAAATGAAACCTTATTTTATGTTTAAAAGGACCATCGTAGTGCTCAATTTGGGTAAATCTGTAAGAATTAGTTCACTGTGTTTTAGTAGTTAGACTCAGCATAGTTAAATTATTAAGCCGTCTCTGGGACTTTGGCCTAACATGTCTATACATTGATTCTTCTATCTGCTAGAGGCGTTCTGTGCATGTGCTTTCAGTTTATAACCCCAACCTGTATTGCAGACTGTTTTAGGGACAGACCACCAAGCAAAGAAGTCCGACGTAGCACTATGGATGAAAACAGAGCCCCACCCTACCTTGCATGTGGCAGGGAGAACCTATTGAAGCAGATTAAACAGGATGGGGAGAGAAAATGGAGCACAATCTAATTGGGACCAAACTTGTGAAGACTTGACTACCCTAACTTTTATTTTATTTTTGGATGGGTGTTAACTTTTCTCTCCCCTCTCGGTGCCTGTTTTCCCAGACTGAAGATCCACTGAGTTTGCTCTGAAAGCTGACTTTCTGCGCCCCTCGATTCTGATCACTTGTGACTGTTAAATCCAAGCTGCTGTTTTTTAACCTGAAACCATGTCCCATTTTAGTAGATCCTTAAATTCTCAGTGTGCTTCCTGGATAATGCCCCCTTTTTTTTTTTCTCTGTCTTTCTAGAATTTTTAGTTTGTTTTTGAACAGGCTGTGAAGTGTCAGCCAGCACAGGCACTCCGTATGCAGTACCTTATTCAGACACTTTATTTAAAGGGATCTGGAAGGTTTCCTGGATTCTACTAGGGCTATAATATACCTGTGTATATCTTTACTTTTGTGTACTTTATTTTGTTAATAAGGGCTTATAAGTTCTGTTTTTTTGTTTCCTAAAACAAATAGTTCCCGTATGGGTCTGCCCACTTCAGCATGTGCAGACACCGACTTTGTGTGTTGTCCTAGCCTATCATGAACCATGTCTCCGCAGCACGTTGCCGAGATATGGTTACTGACTAGTTAGTATGAGACACAGCACGCCTCAGAGGGCAGATCCATACAGTAAAACAGAACAGTTAAACCCTTCTTAATAAAACACTTAAAGGGTTATTCTATACCTAGTAATATCCAGGAACTTTCCATATCCCTTTAAGACCTAGGTTCTTGAAATGCTTTTTTAACCCACAACCTCAAGCTGACTTCAGTCCAGGATTATCTGTTAGATAAAAGTGTCCTATATTTTTTTTGCGAGAGGGGTAAAGAACAACCGTACACTAGACATAGTTTAGTATTTGTGCACAGTTTCTTAGAATGACTGCTTTATTTATTCATTAAAGCAGTGTAAGCAATAACATAGTTACATCCATGAAGACGAGGACATAAACTACCGTATATATATTTTTACATAAACTACTGTAATGTTTTGCTGTGAAGTATTATCAGGTGGAAATATTTTGCACAAAGTGGACATTTTATTTGTGGGGCTTTGAACGAGTAGAAAAAACATGTTGTATTGTCAGCTGCTAAACTATGACTGTAACATGATCTCGGCGCACGGAAATGCAACAGGTCTTATAACCAAATGGTATTTTTTCTTTACAAAGCACAGCCCCATATTATGTTTCAGGTGTAAATAGAGATGTATTTTTTTTATTTTTCCCTCCCCATTGTTTTCTGTTTTAAAATATTCTAAATTCAAGTTTTAAGTGTCACTGCTGTGTTTTTTTTGTTTTTTCTATTTAATTAAACTTGACATGAAAGTTACCATTTGTATTTTGATGTGGTGTTTTTTTTCTCTTTCTCCCTATCTATTTGTGCTTGCACAGGCACCATGAAGAAACGCCTGCTGATGCCTAGCAGGGGTAAGGCTATTAAGCTAGCACCAGTTTATGCTCGGAGAATGTACCTGTATAGATGTCTGTGGCTTCAGTAGGCTTCTTGTTTTGTGCTGTGGCTTCTAGTGCTGTATATTATGGACAATATCTTTCTGTGTTGCACATATGTACTTATACGTATACTGAAGGCCCGAATTTAAACATTTTTATGTTAATTATTTTAGCTTGATCTGAAGAGTAGGAAGCTTATTTTTTACTCTGAGTTGTCTTTCACACCCCTACTCGATCATTAAATATTTAAAATGAAATCAGCTTTTGGGGTGACAGTCCATTTACAAATGCTGTAAAATATTCTATAAACGGCATTAAAACAGACTATAAATGGCACTTTTTTCTCTACAAGTCATTTCAGAAATATTTAGCATTGATTTTGCTGCTAGTGTATGCTAATGTGCAGCTCCTGTATGCTAATGTGAGGCTCGGACTTTGTGATGTGGGTGAGTGGTCTAACTGCCAAATAATTATCCATTTATTATTCCTTATTTGTAATGCACGAACATATTATGCAGTGCTATACAGGGTAGGTAAAAGTCCAAACCAATTTTAAAAAATGATTTAAAAAAAAAAATGGCGGCCCTGTTATTGCGTTTTTAAAATTAAGCATATACAGTGATTTCTTTAAATATTCAATATCCAATAATATTGAAAACTCACAAATAGAAATCAATAAATTCATTAAATTACGGCTAAATGTGATGAACTGCTTTAAATAGATGAGTTTTAAGTGAGGTTTTGAAGGATTTGAGGCAGGGGAAAGTCTAGTGGAGCGAGACAAGGAGTTCCAAAGAATAGGGGCAGCACGAGCAGTTCTAAAACATTGGGTTTCTTTATTTTGGCCACTACAAACTGTAATTCTAATTAGCACACCAAAGCAAATTAATGTCAGCCGCTCATTTGCATATAAATGCAGCAATACAGCAAGCACCATGACATTTATTTTTATGTTTAAAGGCATACTGTCCGCATATAAGAATTGAGCATATTTTATTAACTTTTTATTTTTATTTTATTTTTTTTAAGTTTTTTTTTATTTATTTCACGTGACTCCATTTGCAGCTCTGATCAAGCACTACAGTCCTCCTTTACTGCTTAGTCACTCAAGGTGATTCTATGTAAATTACTGGGTGTTTACATGGCTTTGAACAGAGCTGCTTCTGGGGCCCACTCGGTGCTCGCGGGGCAGTCTGCACTAACACCCTATAACTTATTTATAGTCCTCCTGGAATGAGGGCATGTAGTGCTTGATCATAGCTGCAAATGTAGTGAAATAGAATAAAAATAAAATGTTTTAAGAATAAGTTTAGTTAATTTTGTTATTTTAAATGCTCAATTCTCCTTCTTTGCATACTGCCTATATGGACTGTATACCTTTACAATAAAACGTAGTGGTCTTTTAACTACGATACTCTGTTTTGCTTTTGCCGGCATTTTGCCTTTGTTAGACACCAGGCAGGAAATGGGACCAGCCATGGATTCAGATAAGATAATTTGCAAGACAGAAAATAACTGTAAATAATTAATTCAGAATATAAATAAACAGAAGAGCAATGATCAGTAGTATAAACCTCCCCCTCAGACTATTTGCAGACTAGAATGGAATCACCATGACACAACCAGGGTCAGTTTAATTTTAGGATATTCTTTAAAATGCGTTTTTGCTAAAAGCTTACACAGTTGCTAATTGGTTTATTACATCATGAACATTAAGTTTTTTTCCCCAACTACAGTAAATCACACTGATTTACTGTGTATATGTGTGTTTTTATATATATATATATATATATATATATATATATATATATATATATATATATATATATATATATATATATATATATATATATATATAAATAAAATACACAAACACACACTCAATCTTATGTTTTTGGCTATAGACATAAAAATACTAATTCTCAGTTTTTAGACCTTGTTTCTGTTTTGCCCTCTTCTCCTTTTTCCTATTGAAATTATATATGTTGTGTCCCTACTCGGAGGCACTGCGTGTCAATCAGTTGCAGGTTCTCACACTTTTTGATTTTCTTGTTTGCAGGGCAATTATTTCTTACAAAATCATTGAAAACAAATGAATATAGGTCTTTGGTAATGAAAGTCCAGACACCATAATATTTTTTACTTTTAATATTCAAATATCTGAACCCTTTCCATTTTTATTTATATCAAATGTATGTGTGTAAGCCATCTACATCTTCCTGAATTTTTCTAAACCTAGCCTTCCTCTTAAACTCAAGTCACATTCTCTTTCTACATATGTTCAAAGTAAATAAAAAATGTCAGTGTAGACAAATGGTTTAATATGAAGCTTACAGAGCCATCTAATCATACACATCTCAAGGATTCTCGGACTGTAATATTTTTGAAAAATAACTATTCTGGCAAACCACTACAGGCAGCTTCAATAGTAACTGAAATGAGGGGTTATCTATAATGTATAGGAACAATGAAAGGTATTGTCCATTCACGTGCAGGCCTGTAGTGCTCTAGTGATTTTGTTTGCGCATGAGTTTGTCCGTGCTGCTTGTATGTCCCACTCGATGCATCGCTTTATGTACTTATATTTATCTGTCTTTCTTCATTATGTTTATTGTGAGAACAACTAGCTAGAAATGTATCTGTATAATGCATATGTCTGTCTATTTGTGTACCTGGACTAAAATAATGGTTATATGCACACACAATATATGTTTCTCCCATGGTAAAGTACCACAAAAGTCCCTAGAAAAAAGTGAAAAGGCATGTGGAAAAAGTGTTTTAATTTTGAAAATTGATGCTGAACCGATGGAGTTATGATCAATATAAGTCAGGCTATTTCAGTGTGTTGCCTCTGCCTGGATGCGTAATGAGGTCTTTACTGCACAGGATTTAATGAATATTAATAAGAATCAGGTGTATTGGGCAGCATTGAATCAGATTTGTAACTACTTTAGTTTGCTGTCTGTGGTGAAGGTACTGGGTTCAAATCCCCACAAAGACCAAACATTTTTTAATTACCATTTAGAAATCAGAAATGTCCTTTAGGTTATATAATAAAACATATGTCAATAGGAGGTAACTGTATGGATTGATGTGAACTAGTTATTTATTGCACGTACGCATGTTAAACAAAAAACAAGTGGAAAGCAGGGTAACCGAACCAATGATTTACCAATGAAAAAAACTTTCTAAAGCAAATTACCTACCACTGCACCTCCACATAGTGCTCTCAAATATAGTGTAAATCTATAATACAATGTGTGTTACAGACTCCTTCCTTTCTAGTTATGCACATTCTTGTGGGATGGCTTCAAGAGCTGAACTAAAATGTCTATCAAAGTCCATTTTTGGTCCGTTTTAAAAATGTTAACAAACTTTTCCACATGATTTTCCACCCTCTAACTGATGGTGCAGCGCACGTATGGTGACTTTTGTGGACCTTTAATGGCACAAATCTGCCCCCTTCTGCAAGAATTATAGTTATTTTGCTAAAATACTGAATACAAATATTACAGGTATAAGATGGCCAAGGATTTGGGGGGGGGGGGGGGGGGGGTGTCAGGCAGGCATCTATGTTTTACAGCGACCAATGCTCTAGTAAGGACTGCCTAAATAAATATAACAGGTAGATTGTTGGAAAATCGGAAGATACGTTAAAGTGACACAGTAGAAATGCCAAATATGATTTAATTTTTAAACTATAGGTAATGATTAAGCCATTATCAATTAAATGTTTGAAAAAAAAAATGCATTTTCCAACATTACTCAAACACTAATTCACCTACAAACTTAGATTCATATTTTTCTTTGTGAGAAAGCATTGCCATTAATTACTGATTATCCCTGCGTGAATTAACATATACGTTTGCCATTTTGCGCTACCAGTCAATGTTTTTAATATTCCTACACAGAATTCATGTTTTTTGTTCATGAAAGATCATTGCCACGAACTGATAAACCACTGTGACATTGGGTTCATTGTGTTGACCACAGTATTGTGCACAATCTCTTTGACTGCAGTCAGACGTATCCATATTTAATGGCAACGATCTGTCATTTACAAAATATTAAATATTAGATTTTTTTGCTTCAGGACAAATAGAGGGACAGTTGACAAGTTAACTGAAATTAAAAAAGTAGTGTGTGCAAAGCATATTTAAATAATTGCTATTGGTTATTTAGAGGCTTTTATTTTAAAAAGAGAGCAGGAAGAAGTATGGAGAAGAGGTAATGAGGGTGATAGGAACACACAATTCTGGTTTAAATATCAGACCGTGTATGCGACTATTGAAGAGGATCAGACTCATGTATTGTTGATCTGTTACCAAAAAGGGATGAGGTTTGTCCTGTATTTTTTTTATTTATTTTAATATAGGTATAGCGAGGAGGGAAAAGAGGGGGTATATGATGGAAAAGGACAACATAAAAGGGGGATTTTCAATTTGTTTTAATATCTCATTTAAGTTTGTTTTTTTTAGCCACAGGCCAGGTGGTTAATGGTCTGACTGGAAGGTCTATCAAATGTCAACAGCACAAGTTTGTCTAAAGCCTTTATCGGTGTGGAGGATAGTTTTTCTCGAATGTATCCGTTGTGCAGTCCGTCCAGGACCGTGTTTAGAGATGGCGCTTGTGTTTTTCCTGTTTCATCACAACCTCTCCAACAATGGAGTGTGTAGGGAAGTCAGAGTGGAGTCTGGCAGGAGTGAGATGCCATCACATAACTAAGTTATACCCATTGTCTTTGGCCAGGGTATTGATTGAGAAGGATTCCAATATGTTATTCTATTCACCTATATCTGATTCCCAAGCAGTCTCATAAGGAGGCTTCCCCATGTGTGACGACGGGGTTAAGATTTCACATAGATCTTGGAAGTTAAGGGTTTGTCCTGAGGCGTAGTCAGAATTAGGTGATGAAAAGTCAAATAGTCTAGAGGGTTTGTTGGTTAAGCTGAGCAATTTCTTACAAAGGGACCAGAGCGAGGAAAATAAAATGTAGACTTGTCAAGGAGCTCTCTGGAGGTAATGTAGGTTTCAGAGGAAAGGTATTAGAGTGTTGGAAGATATCCATTGGGTTTCTATATCTACCCAATGTTTGATGCCCATTGGCAGGAACTATATATATATATATATATATATATATATATATATATATATATATATATATATATATATATAGGGCCTCATTCTATTATCGGCCGTAAGGCGGCGATTCCTTGCGGGGGGTTCGGTTACCTCGCAATTCTATTATACGGCCCCGCAAGGATCTCCCCTTACGGCCGGCAGCATATCTTGGAACCGGCCGTAAGCTCCAAAATTTTTAAAGTCAAATATAAATTGAAGACTGCACTGTAAATCTTTGTAAATGCTAGGGATCATATTGGGGGACATGAGGATTAATAGTAACCCCCTCTCTAGCTTGCACATCAGCCCAAATCCGAGTTTACATTAACTGTTTATTTTCCGGCCGCAGCGTGGCCGGGTCTGAGGTGCTCCAAGCACTCTGGACTTTTTCCATGGATATTTGACATATTAAATAAAATTTTTTTTTTACGGATTTGAGTATAGGGGAATGTTGTGCTATTTTTGCTAACACCTACAATCACTTTATAGTCTCCTCAGAGTGCAGGATGCCTTTATTTCTGCTTTATAATGTGCTTAATTGGTGCTAGCGGGACCTCTTTCCTGCAAGTAAGCTGCGGCTCGCTTTTAGCCTTGCAGAGAGGGTTCCCGGAGTAATAGAATAGCAACCAGGATTTTCTTGCGGCCAAAACTCTTGCGGCCGTTTTTAGATCAAAGGCTTTCCTCCGGCACGTGCGGCCGCAAGGGATAGCAAGGCGCCGGCCGCAAGCCTGCCGGAATCCCCGGCGGGAGGGGAATAGAATAGCCGAATAGCTTGCGGCCGGTCCTTGCGGCCCCGCATCTCCTACGGCCGATAATAGAATGAGGCCCATAGTATTTAAGGTTGAAAAAAGACTTTCAGTCCATCAAGTTCAACCTTTTAAGATCTCCTCTGATCTGCAATATGCGGATTAACTATTAATTCATTAGTTGTTAATTAATTATTAATCAATTATTTCATGTTTTTTTTTATTTATTATTAATTAGTCCAGAGGAAGGCAAATAGAAAAAAAAAAAAAACAAGCGAGACTTAGCCAATTGTCTTAAGGGGAAATGTAAAAAATTTGGATCATTACTGTCTCTCTAATTATCCATGATAACCCTGAATACCCTTTTTAATTAGAAATAAATCCAGTCCCCTTTTAAAGTTATCTATCGAATCCGCTGTCACCACCTCCTCTGGTAGAGAATTCCACAGATTAACCACCCTTACTGTGAAGAACCCTTTTCTTTCTTTGAGGTGGAATCTTTTTACTTCTAACCTCAAGGGATGTCCTCTTGTCAGTTGAAAACCTCTTGGCACAAAAAGCTCCCCCGACAAATCTTTATACTGACCCCGGATGTATTTATATAAGGTAATCATATCTCCTCTTAGACGCCTTTTTTCTAGAGAAAATAAGATAAATTTGGTTAGTCTTTCTTCATAACTTAGCCCCTCCATTCCCCTAATTACTTTTGTTGCACTCCTCTGTACCTTTTCCAGCTCTAAAATGTCCTTTTTATGTTGTGGTGCCCAAAATTGTACTCCATATTCCAAATGAGGGCGTACTAGGGATTTGTATAGTGGCAGAATTATATTTGCTTCCCTGGCTTCTATACCCTTCTTAATACATGCTAATATTTTATTTGCCTTTGCAGCTGCTGCTTGGCTTTGAGCACTGCTACCTAGGTGGTTGTCCACAAGCACTCCCAAATCTCTTTCAATATCTGATACCCCTAGATTTGCTCCATTAAGATTATAAATTGCATGGCTATTTTTTCTTCCCAAATGCATAACTTTACATTTATTCGTATTAAATCTCATCTGCCATTTATATGGCCATTCCTCAATTTTATGTAAATCCCCTTGGAGGGAAAGCACATCATATCATATATACACACAGCTTTTATGCAAAGCCGAGGATGGATTATACACAAGCTGGGAATCCTATCCACGTACAGCCGTTTCATATATATAGTTGTGCAGCTAGATAGTATTGAGATTATATTGGTACTACTAGTCTTTTTCAGAGTCTTTTGATCTAAGCAGCATTTTGATGGAGACCCCTTTTTTTTCCCCTCTTCAGAAAAAAAATATAGGATTTTGTCTATAATGTTTTAAAGATCAACTCTGGACTATTATTATCCCTGGTTTGTTGGCTGTATAAAAAAAAAACAAAAAAAACTTGAAATTATA
Source organism: Discoglossus pictus (assembly GCA_027410445.1). NCBI lineage: Eukaryota > Metazoa > Chordata > Amphibia > Anura > Alytidae > Discoglossus > Discoglossus pictus. The sequence continues at coordinate 230,713,613 of CM050168.1, read as the reverse complement.
GTTTTGAAATGAATTTATATGGCATTTAGGATTGGGCCAGAGAAACCAAATGCATATAGAACTTCTTCAATGTAACCTCAATGTACTTGGTCAGAGACCTTCTCATCATCCACGCTCAGACAGAGAATGCTAGAAGTATTAAGGGCATGTTGAATCAGATTGATTTTTCTGGTGGCCAGTGGTTAGGATTCGGTGCTTTCATCACTGATCTGATTCCAGTCAGGGAACTAAGAGGTCACACCACCCTGAAGCCAAGCAAGGTTGGGCCTGGTCAGTACTTGGATGGGAGACCAACTAGGAATACCAGGAGCTGCATGCTGTGGCCCACTGGAGAAGGAACTGGAAACCCACTCCAGTATCTCTGCCATGAAAACAAAGTGGATGAGGATGACCATGGACATAAAGATGTCCTGGTGTGTTACGGTCCATGAGGTCACAGAGTCTGACACGACTGAAAAAAAAAAAGATCAACAGTTAACGGACCCATAACAAAATGGACTTAGTTTGGATTGACTTCTTTGGGTAGTAATAATTCTGTTTGCTATTATTTTGCTGAAGATTTTTAGATCTGTATTTATAAGAGCTGTTGACTGGGAACTACAACAATTAGAAACCTTTTATTTTTTTGGATGAATTTGGCTGCCTTACAAACTTCAATGTTTTTTTTTTTTTTTAATAGGAAAATTAATTATTACATTTCAATTGATAAAGCACTTGTTGTTACCTACTAGCCACTTGCCCGTCAAAAAATGACGGTCAATAAAATTTGAAGCCATGGCAATGCTGTTTGCCACACAATGTGAAGGTCTTTGTTCCGTAAGGACCTTTGGCGCTCATTGCGAGCCTCTCCTCTGATGTACTTTTTGCTCCTCTGAGCAGCCTCTGCGCTCATCACAAAGACAGATACATACGTCTATATTTTTGTAAATAATAATCAATTAATTAGTTAATTAATATACTTGACCTATTTGTAATTAATAAATCTATCAATCAATAGGCTGAAGAGCTAACAATCTTTTTTCATTTTCCCGCAGCATATAATGACTGGTGCTGGCCTGTGGAGATAGTTTTGTGAATGTCCCAACTGTGCATTATAAGTTGCCTGTGTGCGCGAGGGCAAACAGTTGGTTTATTTGTGTAAAGCGCTGTAGATGCGTAATGTTGTGATTTGCAAGTTCTGAGTGTAAAAGAGCGTTGTTTGTGTGTGTGTTACGCAGTTCGAGTATTTTGCGTCCTTTGTAGTAGTGTATTTTGCACCTCATACGTTACTGTGTGAAAGTGGTATGCGGTTGGCGGTCCAGGGTTATGTAGCCTAGTTTTAATTTCTTTTGGCCCCCATTTTTACTCTCGCTTAGCCGGTTTTTTTTTTTTTTATTATTTAGTGCTCCCATACGTCCTGGGTGTTCCCCCGTGCTGTGTGTGATTTTTTTTTTATTTTTTCAGGTTTTTTTGTTTTTCGCGGTTCGGCCGTTAACTTTGTATTTTTCCTACCTCGTATTTTTTTTTTTTTTTTCTAAGTCCTGCGACTTGTAATGTTTTTTTTTTCCCTAAGTTGCGCGTTCTTAAACTAAATTGCGAATATGGCAATTAAATAGGGCTCTATATAAGCACATAGCATTTTTTTTTTTTACCGACGTGTTTAGTTAACTTCTATGCAAAAGCAAGGTCTTCAGTAACTAAAAAAAAAAAAGATGCTATGTGCTTATATAGAGCCCTATTCAATTGGGCGAATAGCAATTTAATAAGTGTGTAAGGTGATCCCGAGTTTCCTAAGTGTTTGTAGGCCCGCGTGTTTCATTGCCTCCACTGCTCTCCTCGCAGTCAATGAGCGCCTTTGCCCCTCATCGACCTAGTGCTGGGAGTTGTAGTGCCTTAATGGCTCGCCTCGCTATGCGAGGCTCCCGGGCGATGATCGTCTTTGGCGTACGCACCACGCAAAGCGTGACGTCTCGTAGTTGGACAATTATAATATGTGATAGTTTTAAATTATACCATTTTTGGAAACTCTGCTGTTTCACTTTAAGACATGCTCTGTTCTATTTGGTGTGATGCTATATGAACAAATGAATGTCGTAGTTTGTTGCAAAAGGGCTCGATCTTAAGAGGTTTTAGTTAGAAAGCTGGACCCTTGAATGAAAAATGTACCCATCAAACTCTAAATACAGACAACAATCCTGTTGCCTAACCATCTGCACCTTTTTTACTTTTCAGCTTCTTCTATATATTAATGTTCTTATGTAAGTTTTTATGTTCTGGTTGGCTCTTTAAAAATTCCATACAACCCTTTTGTACAAGCCTGTATGTATAATCAGGGCTGGACAGAGATATATTAAAAAGTCCCACAGAGAGTCTTCAGTGTGCAACAATGTTTTTTAACACATTTTCAACATTAAAATCCACTTTAATCAATAAATTACATAGTTTAAAAATCACTAAGAAAAAAGTCAACTTTAAATGTTTGCGTTGTTTCCTATAACGTGCTTCTTGTCCAGTCCCTTGGACCAGGCTCCAGCTTTGTCATTACTCTTTGCTGTATGATTTAGACATACAGTTTTGAGGATTACATTAAACACACCCCACCATTCACTGTGTAGAAGACAACTTTACAATAAGATGTTCTGTACAAATATGTTGTGTTCTAAATGTTTAGTACACTTCAGCTCTTTGTTTAATAGATGTGCTGCTCCTATCTTAGATGGACATGAATGTGCCACTGCAATAGATTGAGCAGATCCCCCACCTATTAACAGGCTCCCAGTTGCCTAAACCTGTAGAATAAGCAATGAATAATAGAGAAAAGATAACAAGACAACTTACTAAGAGAAGTAACAGGGTGATTGCTTTATTGGAAGGAAGCTTCTTTGAGAGAAAAGGTGCTAAATAAAATACTAGGTTGTTGTATTAGTTACAATTGGTGTTGAACAATTGTAAAATGCTTCTAATATCCTATTCTGACCTGCACTTCCAATTAATCCTGTTAAGTTCCACAGTAATTCTGAAGAGATCTTATTTACACCCAACCTTGTTATGTAGCTAGTTTCCCATGAGTGTTTCCCACTCCATCATTCATAGTACAAACAACTGGGAATCATTTCTAATAATGTGACAACTTTTATTTATTAAAGGGAACAACGACGAATAAAAGTTATTGAAATTTACAGTCTAAAAACAAAAGCATTGATTTGGCATTTGGTGCCTGTATCACATATAATCTGGGCTAATCAGCCTCTTATTAATTTCAAAACTACTTGATATGAGTACATATATTTGGGCATATACAGGATAGATTACAGTATTGGAGACAAAGGTCAATATACAGCCCCACTTTCTGATTCCTTATACTGGGAATAAGGTGGGTCTTTACTTGTCTTTATGTGCCACTATAGATTGAGACATAAACTAGCTATCGTTGCTCTTAGCATGGAACATACAAACAACATCTAATATATCTCTAGATCATGTTAATTAAAAGGTAGTCTTAGAAAAATATGGCACACATGTTTTTTGGTGGCCAGTCTATGGTTTCTTTATAGGTACAGAGCTTAGTGCATATTCAATCTATCTCCGGTTACCAGACATTATATAGCTTTAATCCTTTTAAGAAAACCTTCTCTATAGACTGTAGTTTCACAGAATATCTTTAGACCCGCTCAGAATATATTTAAAGTCTGTCCAAAATGGCCTATTTCAGGCTCACTGCAATGCTCAGGACGCTACTGTCCCTGTCAACTCAACTTCCTGATTTGCGCCCATGTGACTCAAGCGTGCGTCTTATGTAATAACGCACGTTATAACCTAAGCCTGACGCGTTTCAACGTCTTTGTCAAAGGGGGAAGGGGCGTAAACGTTTAAGTCAGCCCTTTATAGTATTCTTGTCGTCATGGTAACCACATTCGCTGCTTAAAACACGTAATAGCCATAGGAGGAACGATAAATAATAAGGCATATGGATCAAAACCTACTACCCTATTAAACAATGCCAGCTATTGATTAAATTAGTGTTGTTGTGAACTTTCTCAACATTACAAAGATATAAAATGCAACAAATGTTTTCAACCTCAAGTCTTGATAGATACTGACAAAATCTAGATGTTTGCTTCTGTGATGATGGGACAACATACCTTATAATGCAGAGATATATAAATATACCCCAAAAAGTGGGCAGTGTGATCAGATCCCCAGCATGTTTAACATTGATATTCCTTAAGAAGAGTGCACAAATGTGTGTGTGTATATATATATATATATATATATATATATATATATATTATTCTTAACCTCATAGAATAATTTGTGCAGTGTGAAGTTGGTGAGTTTAAGCTTCAAGCGTGTATAATATAATAGATCCTTAATAAGGAATCTTAGTGAATATTCATATATTGAAAACACTACGTATACATTCATGTGTACTTTTAGTAATTACAGTAAAGTGAAATTATAGTCTAAAAGTGAAAAATAAGGTGATTTTAATAATTCTATAATACAATCTGTCCATTTTGTGCAATAAATAAAGAAGCTATCGGTCTCCTAAAGTAAATTTATTAAACTGTATACTGGTTAAACAATAAAGAATGTTATATGGCATACATAATAAATACATGAAGATTAAGGCTAAGCCCAAATATAGATTTAGAACAAATGACAAACTCCTCAATCCTATTAAATACAGCCATATTATACATCCTGCAGCCTATAGGCCCTTTATAATCATGGAAAGAAAAATATTCACATTCCATGTGTTTTATGCCTGGGTTCCTTTTCTTAGCATATGCTTACTTAGAACATATCTCATGTATCTATCATTGTCCCTTATGTCCTATATATTTTACTACACGTCATATGTGTTTCGACATAAGTGAATCCCACATCCAGAAGGACATCTCAGACTATATTGGTTGTCTTCGTTCCACTTTTGGGGATCCCATGTTGTCCTTGTTCATAAACTAATACTCAACTGTATCCAGCTAGACTTAGCATTAGATAAATGGATTGAAGGAAAAACCTTCATTCAGCCCATATGGAACTTGGGCCTTCAATTTATATATCCATTTTGCTTTACATTGAAGAAGTTTACTTTCCAGGTCTCCTTTTCTAGGGCCTGGCTTTACACTATCTATTGCACAGAATTTGAGCACATTGCAATCATTGTTGTGATGGTATTTAATATGTCTGGCAATGTGTGTATCGTAGGAATTATTGATGGCATAGATATGTTCACCCACTCTCCGGCGTAGCTGTCTCTTCGTTTTACCAACATAGATCTTATTACACAGACAAGTTGCTACATATATTACTCCTGTTGAAATACAATTATAAAATTTATCGATTTAAAAAAAATTATTTTGTTACAGGATGTTCATATTTTTTTTGTTGGTTTGTTGTACATACAGAAGCTACACCGCCCACACTTAAAGCAGCCTTTTTGTGGTTGCAACCAAGATTCACATGAGGTATTTTCTTTAAAATGACTATGTACCAACAGATCTTTTAAGTTGGGATAAGTGATGGGTATGCTAGTTGGCAAAATTGCTTTCAAGTCCTCATCACTCCTCAGTAGATGCCAATGTTTCGAAAGGATATCCTTGATCAGTACAGTCATAACCATAGGTCATAATACACCTGGTTATATTCTCTGGCTCATTATTACTGGAGGTAACATGTTCCATCTCAATAAAAATTGATGCTATCCGGGTTTTCTCTTTTGCTATTTAAGGCATGTTGATTAAGCTGATTTCAAGCATCTCTTCGGATACCCTCTATCCCTAAACCTTTGTTTCAATTTATCAGCTTCAATCTTAAACTCCTCGTCAGTACTGCAATTTCTTTGAATGCAAAGATACTGACCTTTTGGAATACCTCTTTTCAGAGGTTCAAAATGTCGACTCTTCCAATGCAGTAGGGTATTGGTAGCTGTTTCCTTTCTAAAGGTGGAGGTTGTGATGTTACTATCTACATCACATATATAGTTGTGAGCAGGCGAGCCAGGCAGAGCCGTTGCTCACGCTTGCGGGCTCGTGCAGCGGGCGAGGGCCTCAGTTGCTGGCATGGAGCGCCAAAGGCGCTCTTTGCCAGCAACTGCGACCCTCACAAACTTTACGTCGCAATGCAAACAACACGACACACCAATTACGACCCTCGCAAACTTTACCTCGCAACGCAAACAACACGACACAACAACTACGACCCTCGCAAACTTTACCTCGCAACGCAACAACATACGAGACAAGTTACCACACATTACGACCTCGCAACAATCGGACGCAACTCGCGAACGTTACAAAATTCAAAACACAATCAATACACACACCACATACATAAAAAGCTTACCTACAGCAAGAGGAAGCATCCAGGACCTCAAACAACAACTTACAGCTTCATTTAACTAAAAATAAGAGTTTGAACACTAAAAAAATTTGCTAAGGGAGAGAAAAAATGGCCGCCGAACAAAACGAAAACAAGGCTACAACACGCAAAACAACACAAACGACCTACGGATATTTCGTTAAGACGCGTACTACACATTACCCGCCATTTTACGCCAATGCGGAAGTACACAACTACGCTCACGGTTTCGTCTCGCGCACGCACAGTATTACACTGCACACATTCAGCACGCTTACACAGCAGCTCCACACCACTAATGCTGCAGCAACATCAAAACAGATTGCAGCTCTTCAACACAATGCTTCAAAATAGGTAAAGTATATTCATTTATTAATGTATTATATATTTCAATATATTACACACCAAACAGCATTCGCTAAGTTACAATTTCATTGCCGTCATTTTTTGACAGGCAATTCGCTAGTCTTTATATATTCTTAAGTCAAGGAAGGTAATGAATTCATTGTGTATCTCATGGGTAAATTTGAGGCCTAAGGAGTTATTATTGAGATGTTTCATAAATGTCTCAAAATCGCTTTTCTGACCTTCCCATACTAAGAAGATGTCGTCTATATAGCGACGCCATACTAGAGTCTGATTGGTTAAATCTAGTAGGGATTCTGTGAATACCCATTTCTCTTCCCACCATCCTATGAAAATATTCGCATAGCTGGGGGCACAAGGTGTGCCCATAGCTGTCCCTTTGCATTGGTGTATCCATTGGTCATTAAAAATGATGAAAATTACGAACTTGCAAAAATACGACCTTGGCGCCCGCACTGCGCGCACATGAAAACATTAAAAACACAATAAATACACACAACAAATGCATAAAAAGCTTACCCACAGCAAGGAGAGGCACCCAGGACCTCTGCAAGGGAAGTTACACCTCGATTTAAGTCCAAATTCCTGAGTTTACACACACGAAAATCCCCTAAGCGAGAGAAAAAATGGCCCCTGAAGAAAACGAGACTACCGGACCCTAAACACGCAAAACACCATGAAGCACATACAGATTTTCCGAAAAAGCCGTACGAGGTCCAAGATACACTACCGGACCCTAAACACACACATTAGCCACCATTTTACAACACTAACTTACACAATGCGGAAGTACATAGCTACCCTAACGGATTCCGCTCGCGCACGCACACTATTTACACTACACACTGCACACATTGGTGACACTTGCACATCAGTTCCACAACAGTGCAAATTGTATGCTGCAGAAAAAAACGCATCACCGCCGACCAAACAATAACGCCAAAAGCGCCTATCACTAAAAAAAAATACAACAACCAACAGCCTCGCAATGCCAAAGGCGCTCAGCGCGAGGCTCCCAATGAGCACCAAAGGATCTCGGAACACCAACAAAATTGGTGAAGACATTAAACCGCATTACCTGCTGGGGATCTGCTGTGGTGTTATTCTCACACTGCCCACTTTTTGGGGTATATTTATATATCTCTGCATTATAAGGTATGTTGCCCCATCATCACAGAAGCTGACATCTAGATTTTGTCAGTATCTATTAAGACTTGAGGTTGAAAAAAATTGTTGCATTTTATATCTTTGTAATGTTGAGAAAGTTCACAACAACACTAATTTAATCACTAGCTGGCATTGTTTAATATGGTAGTAGGTTTTGTTCCATATGCCTTTCAATGTATTGTTCCTCCTATGGCTATTGCGTGTTTTAAGCAGCGAAGGTGGTTACCATGACGACAAGAATACTTTAAAGGCCGGACTTAAACGTTTACGTCCCTTCCCCCTTTGACAAAGACGTCAAAACGCGTCAGGCGTAGGTTAGAACGTGCGTCGGTACATAAGACGCACATTCGAGTCACATGGGCGCGAATCAGGAAGTGGAGTTGAGACAGGGAGAGTAGCGTCCTGAGCATTGCAGTGAGCCTGAAATAGGCCATTTTGGACAGACTGAGTGGGTCTAAAGATATTCTGTGAAACTACAGTCTATAGAGAAGGTTTTCTTAAAAGGATTAAAGCTATATAATGTCTGGTAACCGGAGATAGATTGAATGTGCACTAAGCTCTGTACCTATAAAGAAACCATAGACTGGCCACCAAAAATCGTGTGTGGCATTTTTTTCTAAGACTACCTTTTAATTAACATGATCTAGAGATATATTAGATGTTGTTGGTCTGTTCCATGCTAAGAGCAATGATAGCTTGTTTATGTCTCAATCTATAGTGGTACATAAAAACAAGTAAAGACCCATCTTATTCCCAGTATAAGGAATCAGGAAGTGGGGCTGTATATTGACCTTTGTCTCCAATACTGTAATCTATCCTGTATATGCCCAAATATATGTACTCATATCAAGTAGTTTTGAAATTAATAAGAGGCTGATTAGCCCAGATTATATGTGATACAGGCACCAAATGCCAAAGGAGCAAATCAATGCTTTTGTTTTTAGACTGTAAATGTTAATAACTTGTATTCGTCGTTGTTCCCTTTAATAAAAGTTGTCACAATATTAGAAATGATTCCCAATTGTTTGTACTATGTTGGGACAAAATGGTTCTCCCTATGAAAGCAAGACTGGAAATTCACCAGATTTAAACGATGGCTGCAGAAAAAAAGTACAGTCCTAACAGCAACAGCACCACCACCACCATAGGCCAATACCTGTTAATATAACATTTACTTTTTTTGTGACAATCAAAAACTTGTATAAAATAAATTGTCATGGAAAGTTTTACTTAATATTCTAAATACTATGTGTATACAGTAGACCCTCAAGGCAAAGGAAGGTGTGTACAGAACCTATTCAAAGGGTGTACAGAACCTATTCAAAGGGTGTACAGAACCTGTTCAAAGGGGTTGCATGACCCCAACACATCAGTCCATGCCTCTCTTATATGCTCAGGTAGTCTACAAAGCTTGGGGATATCAGAATACAGCATTGATATAAGGAGTAATTTGAAGAAGTACTCCCTCCTCCTACATCAATTTCACAATTGCTGATAGTATTGTTTAGCAGTTGTCTGATTCTCTTTGATCCTATATACATAAAGTTTTCTTGGCAAAGATACTGGAGGGGATTCTCAGTTCCTTCTCCAGTGTGCCAGTGGCTGACCTCTCTGCTATGATCGGTGCATCTTGGGTGACCTTACGTGGTATAGCTCATAGCTTCATTAAGCTACACAAGCCCCTTCACTGCAACAAGGTAGTGATCCTGAAGGGGACTGTTGATATAGAAATCTTTAAAAGCTGTTTATTAGGGATAATAGCAGAGAGGGACATTACGAAACTAGAGCCAAAGTGCACACACCCCCATCTTAAATATCCCCACCTGCAATGAGAAGCTGATTAAGAAGTGGAAGATGCATCAATAAGTCGCCAAGATCTGAACCACATCAGGTCGTCATTCCTATCCGAGCAGGGAGCGTGTGCAGATATCACTCCTGTAATCACTGTGGGATAATGATATAGTTCAGTATCTGAAATGAACTGGACACCCATCACACTTCAGACAGTCCCTAAAACAGTCATTTTAAATCATGAATGGCATTTGTGAAGAAGAAAAACGGCCTGTGCCAATATGGCAAAAAGTGTTGTAAAACATTTACTTTTTGTGCCAGGATTTTAGTGTTTAGATAATCTCAAAAACCTTTATATTAGCCACTCACCACCGTCCACTCTGTTAAGAATGAACTGGGAGCTTGTACGATTTGATGGAAAAATGGATGGTGCAAAGTACACAGAGGAGGAAACTCGTAAATGGCCAAAAGCTATTAATTTTATATATAGATATGATTGATTGATCTATCTATCTATCTATATATATATATATATATATATATATATATATATATATTGTCATTAGCAGAGTGAAGAGGATGGTTGGGGCAGTATTTTGAGACAAGATCAGAGATACAAGTTGCTGAGGACTTTATATGTTAGGATCGGGATTTTAAATGTTATAAAAAGAGGTTCAGCTCTTGAATGCTTGTCATTCTAAATATATTTGTCCATTAAAAAAGTTATCTCTGATTATTAATTTAGATTACTGGACACTCACTCAATAAAGAGGCTACCTCACTCTTTATTTGTGTGTATGTATATATATATATATATATATATATATATAGGCACCACTTAAAGATTAATAGCAGGAGATGTGCATCTGGGAACAGGCATATGCCAAGTTATGTGGGGAGCAGAGTCCACTAAGCAATCCGTTTTCGATCTCTTGGCATTACTGAGGTTTTCTTATGCTGTTTAAGATGAAATTAATATAAACAAGTACTACAGGAAATTAAGCCTAACCTTAACTGTTCACTGGAAGGTTTGACCATAAGGCTGAAGCACAAATGTTTTGTCCATATCATGACAAGATTTCCTAGAGAAGACACTGATACTGGGAAAGATTGAAGGCACACGAAGAATGGGACCGTAGAGCTGGAGATGGATAGATTCGGTCACTGAAGCAACATGAGTTTGATGGAGCTCAGAGGGGCAGTGGCTAACAGATGTGCCTGGTGTGCTGCGGTCCACAAGGTCTCAGAGAGCTGGGCTCTACTGAACGACCAGACAACAACAAGATGTAGCCAACTTCCTGTTGGGGTGACATATCCTTTTTGAGGATAGTAGAAGTGGGATAGTAGGAAACAGCGTAACAAATATGGCAGTAAAATAAAAAAAAACATTAAATAATGCAATAGGGAAAGATATTGATAACTGCTTTGAGTAAATGTTTACCCTCACTGGACCTTTCAGAAACATAACACCCAGGTGTTTGTTGATATCATGAATACAATAAAATAGAGATGAGACATGTCAGGGGCTTTACATCACAGCTGAAGAAAGGGCAACAATTTCGCAATTCTGGGTTGCAATTAAAAAAGAAGCACCTAAAAAAAATCCCAGCAGCACTATGCAAAACTTGCTCCTATAAACTAAAAATACTGGTTTATGGTGAATTAATATTCATGCAACTAGTAAAGAATTACTGTATATACTCGAGTATAAAAAAACTGGGAAAACATATTAACTTGAGTATAAGCCTAGAGTGGGAAATGCAGCAGCTACTGACACATTTCAAAAATAAAAATAGATACCAATACAATTATATTAATTGAGGCATCAGTATGTTAAATGTTTTTAAATATTTATTTCAAAGAAAAACAGTAAACTAGCTGTGTTAGTGGAAAATAGAGTCAACAAAAACATATATTATAAGCCCTAAGCCCCCCTCATCCTCCTCCTTTCCCCCTCATCCTCCTCCCCCATCACCCTTCTCCTTTCCCCCCTCATCCTCCTCTTCCCCCTCATTATCCTCTTCCTCCCCATCCTCCTCTTCCCTCATCATCCATCTCTTCCCCCATCCTCCTCCTCTTCCCCCTTCCCCCATCATCATCCTCTTCCCCCCTTCCCCTCTCACACTCCTCTCCCCCCCCCCATCCTCCTCCCTCATGTTCCCTCCTTATCCTCCCCCCTCTCACCTCTTCTCTGTAGCCTCCGATCAGCTCCTACTGATCAGCTCCTACTGTTGATCGGAGCCCCGCAGCGTGTCTTATGCCTTTCTCTGGAACCAACATATGCTAATGACGTGACTTCACAAGCGCGTCACGTCATTAGCATATGCCGGTTCCAGAGATAGGCATAAGACATGCTGCAGGCTCCGAACAGCAGCTGGAGCTGATCAGAGGCTAATGAGAACAGGTGAGAGGGAGAAGGAACACCCACACTGCACCGGAGAACAGGTAAGTGGGACCCTAACTCAAGTATAAGCCGAGAGGGGCGTTTTCAGCATAAAAAATTTGCTTAAAAAGGTCGGCTTATATTCAAGTATATACGGTAGGTTGTATAGTTTAACATCTATACATCTCAATAGAAATGGTAGTTTTATTGATATTATATTAATTATGTATATATTCATCCAAATGTGACCATATTATAGGATGGTGAGTACTTCAGCAAAATACTCTACATGGATATATCTCAGACGTGACCTCATATACAGTCCTGAATGTCTCAATGAGGCGCCATCACTTAGTGATATCAATGGGTATATTGAATGACTGGATAGCACAGGTGCATATAGTACGAAATATATATAATATATACATACTGTACACGGATACATGCACTTTATACACTTTCCCATTAGGAAACCCTGATTGGTCACATTTAATTTGATCTTTTTGTGAGTGGAATGTGTGTCTCAATCTGACCCCATTCTGTCACAGTTGGTACAGAGACCTTTCTATCAAGGCATTTACTGACCTGGGGACATTTGCTCACATTCATAGGTATTAGAAATCCCCAAATTTTACAAATAATGTAAAAATGCATCAAAATGTATAAAAAATTTGTAGCATTTTGTCGACAAACATTTTGTCGATTAACTTTATTTTAAACAAGGTTTATTTGCTTAAAAAATAGATATTAATTATGGTATTAGCTGCATTTTAGCTCAGTTTTACCAACTTTACAGTTGTGGGTTTGATGTGTGTACCGATCTATCTTTCTATCTATATTTGTTGTCCAGTTCTTCAGTTGTGTCTGACTCTCTGTGACCATTTCAACGCAACACACCAGTCACAACTATCTGTCACACACACTTTGTTTTCCTCCTACAGACAATCATTGTGAAATCATCTATCTCAGCCTCAATCAGTAAAAGATGTTTTTTAAGACCTGGGATTTTGCTGCATATTTGTAGGGATGTGTTTTTTATATTTGAATGCAATAATAATTTTGCTTATTTCTTATTCTTTTTTCTTTGTTGCACATCATGCTAGGAAATTATTTTGGTAAGTACCAGTATATGCACGTTCTTTACAAGATAACAAAATGTCAGTGAATGTGCCTTATTAATCAGCAACATGGCTTGAGCACATGCAAGCTAATGGATTATATGTATGCAAATACAATCAAACCAATGTGGCATCCAACAATCCTCTAGAGCAGTTGTTACTCTCTTCATGATTTACATTTAAAACTTTTACTTAAAATATAGAATACAGTGTGAAACCTAAATCATGGCTTGTCTGGTGAGTCTTGAGAAGAGGTTTTGGAACCACATCAGGCTTCATCACTTAGTGACATCTCAAGTAGTGATTCTCAAGAGTCAGAGATCATATCTAGAGAGAGCAATGTAAATAAATAAGGGGTGGGTGGGAAAAGAAGCATGAATGGGATGAGGAAGATTGATAAATAGGAGCGACCGACCCTTTAAATATGTTACTGATAAAGTAGTGAATAAATTAATAAAGAACTTTCCGGTTAATTATGGTTTGTATCTCACAGTTGGTCCAGAGAAGTATGCTGCCTAGTTCTGGAAAGGTTGGGAAGCACCGCTGCTCTAGAGCAGCATCTTCACAACAGTAGTCCCAATTTTCTGACTTGCAATTTTAAAGAACAGGCTTGGAAAATGTATTAAAAAATAGCACTGAAGCAAACCAGAAATAGAAAAGTCATGACTGATTTTTGTACTGCCCTGAACTCCACCAGCAATCCTGTTATTTGGGACCCTAAAATGTGTGATTGCTAAGATCAATGGATATGAGACTTGTCTTAAGGACTGCATCATGTTGTTTTTATGTATAATTTAATTTTGGCCATAGTAATGAATGTTGGGGTTACTATATGATGTTATATGCACCAATGGTTGCTTATATGTGGAGGAAATGGTTTATACTATATGATTCTGATGTATTTGGACCAGGCATGGAATTCCCAGATATTACTTTACATCCTAGTCTGTCATTCTTGATCAAAGTACAACCACAAAATCTGAGGTGACCTAACAAGATAACCTCAAGCTCTGTTGTATCTGGAGACCAGGGAGGGGGGTTTATAGCCTAGTAGAGGAGTAGGGAGGTCACAGTAAGAAAGCAGACCCCTCATACATGGAGGGAAATTTTGAAGAAGGGGTTTGGCTAAAGAAAGTGGGGAGGTGTGAGTTTACTTTTTTTTATTTTTTATGTGTTTGGAAGAAAGAATAAACTGGCAGTCACAGTCTGTCTCAGCACTAAACTAGGATGCATTAGTATTTCTTGTTTTCCGAGATATCCTAAATAAAGGGATCTGATTTTTCCTGCTTCTCCATGAATGATATCCTGATCTGAATTGGCTTTGCCGGGTGCTGAGAGATTGAACCCCAAATTCACAACCTAAAAGGATTCCTGCACCATAAAGTAGAAGAGTCATGGGGTGCACTAGGCCCCTCCTCTGTGGGTCGTAACATATTGGTTGGCAGCGGTGGCATCTCGGTGCAGTAACCCACAAGGACATGCTGGAAGCTGAAATCTCCTGCAGGCTTTGAGGAGACAGAGAGGAGAAGAGCCTGGTGACAAGGGAGGCAAAGGACTGTCAGGGAATTGCTCTCCTAAAGCAAAGGATGGCATTCCTGGGACTGTGGCAGGTCCATGAGTTGTCAGACTAGCTGGGGGAACTAGTATGGAAAGAGATTGCCTTGGAGAAGAAGTATGATGCCTGTATAGGGTCTGTTGGTGCCCTTCAAGGGGATTCCTATTTTCGATTGAAGCTAATGGAAGATTTTGTATTACGATCCTGAATGTGGCACGGGGACTGTAAGAAGGCAGAATCACTTGTTTCTTAAACGCTGTCATGGGCTGGAACTAGAACCATAGTCTTAGGAAGCTAATTTGCTGGCACCCCTGATTCAGCAAGAGCTGCATCTGGAGGCTGAGTATGTTGAATTACTTGATGAGGCATCCATGGATGGGCTGTGGCCATCCAGTTCGGAGGATCACTGGCGGACAGGGATGAAGAGGACTGGTTACCGGACCCCTACAAACCAGGAGGGATGCTCACGGGGTCTGGGGAGAGGATGTTATGGACTCTGACCAGGAGTTTGCCAATATGGATGTGCAAATGGGCCAGGCCCAGTTATTTTTTGCTATGTCTCACACAGTAATAGCAGGCCAGATGGAGCGCCTGGGAGGGTTCTGGAAGGAACCATGGAGGAATTGTGAACCACTGAAGGAGCTCCAGCTGATGACCAATGTCAGGAAGCCATTCACAGTTCAAGGGACAGAATCAGCAAGCAGCTCTGGGACCTTGTCAAACCAGAGGGATCAGTCTCACCCCAAGGACTGGAGTAGCATCTCCAACAACAAGGCCGTGGACACAGGAGGTACGTGGCAAACTGGTAGCCAAAAGGAAAGTCTGGGGTGGAGCATCCAAACTAACCAGCCGTTGGAGGGGGAGGTAATGGACTGTGCTCTGGAGTAAGACTTCTGTGGAGAACCACTGTCTGGGAACCCATCATAGACCATGGGGCAGACCAGAAGAGCAGCCCTGGGACTGTGGCAGGCAGGGGAACTCAGCCCTATTCATTTGGGGACAGCATTGCTAAGGGCAAGGCAGTGGGCCAAAAAGAAAATGGACTGTCAGATTGCTGATGCAAGGGAGAATCTGAATGGGAGCAGCCATACCCACCAGTCCTTGGAGGAGAAAATGGACTGTGCCCCAAGTATGAATTGTGAACCTTGCATGGGGCTCCCATGGATAACTGCTGTCCGTGAGCCAGCCATGGATCAAGGGGCAAACACAACATTAAGACTGGGCCCGACCAAGAGGACCAGCCATACCCAAATGGCTGGGGCCCCATTGCTAACAATAAGGCAGTGGGGAAGACAGAAAAAGTCTGTAAAATGAATGGCCCAAGGGGAAGTCTGGATGAGAGCAGTCATGCTCACTGGTCCTTGGAAGAGGAGGTAATGAACTTTGCTTTAGTACTGGAAATATGCTTAGGCCAAGAGGTAGCAGCTGGAGAGAGCAGTGAAGTCTTGCCACCGTCTCCATGGACTCAGAAGGAGGCGAGTGCAAGACTCAACCTGTGTTTCAATCCAGGGGGATGGAGGCTACAGCCAAGGCTTAGATCTCTTATGCCAGCCAGCAGATCCAGCTAGCTGAGTACCTACCGGGATTATCGTTTGTTTTTGCGACAAAGGAGTATGATTACGCTCCTAGTGTCATAGGGAGAAAGGGGGCCCTTGCTGTGGGGTTTGTGCTGGGGTCACCCCCAGAATCGAGACTTGTTTTTAGGATTGAAACATTGTATTTTTATGTGTAATGTAATGTTGGCCACAATAATGAATGTTGGGGTTACTATTTGATGTGATATGTATCAATGGTTGTTTGTAGGTGACAGAAATGGTTTATACTGTATGATTTTGATGTATTTGGCCCACGCATGGAATTCCCAGATGTTACTTTACTTCCTAGTCTGTCATGCATGATCAAAGTACAGCCATAAAATCTGAAGTGACCAAACAAGATAACGCCAAGCTCTGATGTATCTGGAGACCAGGGCTGGGGGTTTATAGGTTTATAGCCTAGTATTGGAGTGGGAAGATCACAGTAAGAAAGCAGACTCCTCATACAGGGAGGGAAATTATGAAGAAGGGATTTGGCAAAAGTAAGTGGGGAGAGAGAGATATGGTTTATTTTTAAATGTGTTTGGAAGGAAGAATAAACTGTCAGTCGCAGTCTGTCTTAGCACTAAACCGGGGTGCAAGAGTATTTCTAGTATTCTGGGCAATCCGAACTAAAGGGATCTGACATTTTCTGCTTCTGCATGAAGATTGTCCTGATCTGAATTGGTTTGCTGGGCGCTGAGAGATTGAACACCAAATTCACAAAATAGAGGGATTTCTGTAGCAAAAAGCAGGAGAGTCTTGGGATGCATGAGGCCCCTCGTCTCTGGGTCGTGACAATCATTAATAACATTTAAATATGATAATCTATAATAGCAATATTAAGAATTAAAAAAATATCTGCCTCCAGCTTTTTGTCTCCTTCATGGTAAGGTCATTAAGGGAATGGTGATGTGTTTGTTTGTAAGACAGGTTTTAAGAATAGATCAGATTTGATATGAGAATAAATAGCAAACGTTCACTGCAGAAGCTCCAGCCAATGGAGATCATTGTGTTGGTAAACTTTGTATCTGGAAATTTAGCAGCTCCCTGGTGGACAAAGCCACCTCCCTTATTGACCTTATAGCGAGATACTAGCAGCATAGTCTGAAGTTTGACATTAACTTTAATATTCAATATTGCTTTTTTAAATCATTAAATATGAATTGTATTAATGAGGAGTGCATAAGAAAACGCGGTGTAGGGGAGAGGGCTGACCGAAGCTAAGTGACAGGGAGAGTGCAGATGTCGGGAGCGCTATGTTCTGCGTGCATGCTTCGGCGTGTAGTGGCTGTGCGCCAGAAAGTCGTGCCACCCGTCTGGTAGCACCCTGGTTTGTTTGGACGGTTAGTTGCTCAACCGTAGCATGTCGGTTGGTCCTCACACACCTTGTCAGCCGGCATTCACCTACGACATCAATGGCATGTGGTTTCCACGCTGTTTATTTGTAATGGTGCCATTTGTCCAGTCACCGAACACTTTAACAACAGCAGCACACGAATAGTTCACAAACTGCCACCCTTGGCCTGAAAGCCAATGATCATACCCTTTTCAAAGTCTGAGAAATCACACGTTTTACCCATGACAGATGCCAGCATGCCACCTTATATACCTACCAAGCCAGCTCACGACATTTGCTGTATTTCATTGGCTACGCGCTGCTGACTTCAAACGTAGGTGGTGGTCATAAAAATGTGACTTGACCCTTTATGTATATATATATGTGTGTGCATGCGTGTGTGTGTGTGTGTATATATATATATATATATATATATATATATATATATATATATATATATATATATATAGTGATACTAGAAATGTTGATCGCATCCTTAAGCTTAGAGTATGAATTGTAGTGATATAGTCTGTGTGGCAGGTGATTGATTTATTATATTGACTGTCAAACCTGGAAAGCATTAAGATTTATATTTAATATTGATTCTATATGTTTTGTGGGATTATATGACTATAACAGACATCTAAAAATAGAGAATGGGTGACTATAGATCAGTAGAGTTTAAGGACACTCGGCGGCCATGGCCAACGGGTACCATAAACTGAAAATTATATGCCTTAAAGACACTGACAAATAATATTATACAAATGAATAAAACCATATTTTGATTCTGTTCATGGCAAGCATGTCTCTAATACCCATAATGTTGACAGCTCCGTCAATACTGTAAATTACTTCTTGAATAATAATATAGGGCACAACTGAGCCTTCCTTGCGGGTGTAAAAGTTTTGAACTACAGCGTGATACTTCAACATGTATCAAATATTATGTGTGTATTAGTTCCAACTGCAACTTTAAGATATATATTTCATAATATGTTCATATATTCTGTGAGATTATTATAATTGTAACAGACATCTAAAAAATAAGATTATGTAGGCTAGGGTGCAATGGATAAAAATGTTTACATATATTTGAAGACATTGCCCTGCACGTAACAATTGGTGATGAGGAGATGAGAGTCCTACTCTCGGAAAGCTTGCTATATACGTTATCTGAAGTCTATGTAAATTATTGTTTAACCTGAAGGAGATACATGTCTTTGCAGCATTTGATCAGATATCCTCCTCACAATTTGTCTTGTAAGACAACAAGTTGAACAGGATTGTCACACTAAAGGGATCTAATCACCAAAACTGCTGTGCACCATCAGATACATCCATAAAATGATATGGAGAAATTATTAAATGTGTCAGGAATTGACTGAGTTATGTATAGTCCTTAAAACCATGCCATGAGCAGCTATAATAATAACTTTGGCAACGGGGTGTATGGAGTGGTCTTATCAGCCCCCAGTAGAGTAGTGCTGATCACTTAAGTACAAGCTCTCTCTGCTCCTTTGGTTTGTGATACAGACACTTTGTGTGATTTATCCTTCTCCAACTCTTCAGTAGACAAGTATCAGTCTGACGTTTGTAAATGATTATCTGAATGTCAGTGTAATGCCCATTATTTACAGTTTGTACCTGTTATGTTGTGACGTCAAGAATAAAAAAAAAAGAGATTCTTCTTTGATATAAATCTCATAACTAAAACATTGCAAGCAAATACTCTACCACAAAGCTATGGAGCATAAACAAAAAAGACATACAGTATTTAATCAATTGTGTCACTCAACAATACACGGATGGTTTTGGTGTCTTTTTTAAGGGAGGAAATCAAACGCTCAGCAGTGCCCAATTTATAAGACTATAGCTCCATCAATTCATCAACAATTTGAAAAAGGAAACGACCCTCAACATTAAAGTAGATGTATACAGTAGGTAGTATAGTTAGAATCTGCTAGATCACTTTACTGAAGGCAGCTGAAAATGAGGTCTGTAGTATAGATTAATAATAATTAGGTTTTGAAGGTATGGATCTCAATTATGCATCAGTTGTATAAAATGTGTTAATTACTGGGGGTGGAGTGATAGCTTAATTATCATGCCTGTACTGGGAAATCCTCATAAGCAATGAGTGCTGTGAGCGCGTGCAGTGGGAGCCTGTGTTACAGTTCAGTAATGTTATTTATCATTCATTAGCCCTGCCGCAACATCTCGCCTGGTACCTTCACATCCTAATTTGTTCTCTAAACTATCCCCATAGCAACAAGATGTCGTCACCAGCATCGTTGCTTTGTCTCTTTTTTTTTATTTTTGGTGTTTTTTTTTTTCAACTCCTCTTAATCTTTCTGATATTTTGTATTCATTTATTTTCAGAAATGCTGCTTTTTTTGGCAACTGGTATGCCATTTTTAACATTAAACATTACAATTGTACAAGAATTTGTCACAGAATTTTTAAAACAATGTCTTTATTTTATCCCTGTACAAATGCTGCTTTTGTAAATTGCAGGATCTCCCACTTGCAAACTAATAGTTGGGTGTGTCCACCCAAGAACCAGTAGACTTATTGTGCTGTATGGCGAAATCATTTACACCCTCACGATTGGCTGAACCAATTTTCATTTTCTTAGAGAGAGATTGTGATATTTTAAACACGATGAAAAATATTTTTCTAATCTTAGCAGTAATATTTTGTACAAAAACTTTAATATGTTTTGTCCCGTTTTGGATTTTCAAACTATGATACAATAATTGCATCTGCTGGTGCACCTTACATAATCTCTAAAAGGGGAGGAGCCAATGTGGGCATATAGATTGGCTAAGTATATGGAATTTTCCATGTTAAAGTGACTAATTCCTTAATATATCATGTATACCGGCCCACACATCGATCCATATGTATCTCATAGTAACAGCACGCACATAGCACTTTGTATTTGTCTCACACAGTAATTGGTGTTTTGCAGACACGGCTCAGACAAAGCCCCCCTCCATGCCCCTTCCGCATGTTGCTGTGCATATTTATGAGCCCTGGTTCATAGCATATAGAATTGACTTTACGAGCCATGTCTGTTGTTAGGGCAGGTGGAATGGTGCAGTGTATGAGAGTATATACAAGAGAGGCACCAAGTAACTCATATTTACAGTAGTTTCCTCTTGACAATGTGCAAACTGTCATGTATCAGATGTTTGGCAATATATATATATATATATATATATATATATATATATATATATAGTTCTTATCAGTTCTTGTTCAAGAAGAGGTGACTTGCCACATGGACAGTACTGGCTAACATCAGGATTATATGTATAACTTGGGCAAGGGAAATGTGCTGTAATAAATATATAGTATAGTAAAGTCATGTATACACTACTTGCTGTATAAATGTATTTTTGAGTTTATGCCTATATGTATATTTATATATTTATTACAAATGATGTTAAAAATTGGATAATGTTCACAGAGACTGGATTTTATTGAAATAAAAATAAAGGGGAAAACCCAAAAGTACACATATATTCCATACACTGGATCTAATGTCAGTATGTCAAGATTTCTTACATTGTAAAACCAATCTCATCTATATCTTAAGGACAAAGACTTTGGAATGCAAAGATGTACAAAAATAACTGCTTATTTTTTAAATCCGACTCCGATTTAACATTTTGTCTGTGCATGTTTATTGTTCTGTATATCTTATTGTGATTGAATCTTGCTTCCATGGAGATATCTATATATATCTATTGCTATAGATATATTCATAGATACACAAATGTGTACATACATATTATAAATCAGGGGTTTGATACCGGCCGGTTAAAATACTCCATTCATATTGCTGATGCACCTTTCGCTCTTACTACAGCTATTTGATAAGACCTTTAAGAAATGGAGTGTTTTGATTGGCTGAGATTGTTCTCATTTATGCACTAATCCCACCTCCCTGCAGTCAAAACAGCTCTTTGGAATGTTCCATCAATCCACAATTCACAGGGGGAGCTCATCTTTACATATCGACTTCTGCGCCATTTTTAATTTCTTTTCCGTCATACTCAGACCCTGATTTATAATAAGTTAATCGTGTTAGTGGAACTTTTCGGCCTTGTGATAACAGGGCGTCTCTCTTGCCTAGAAGCAGCTCTACTCCCCAAATTCCATGAGTGAGACGCCCTCTTTTACCATAAGACAGGGCTTGCACTAACTCTATTAATTTATCAGAATTTACCCTTGCACTTTTGAATGATGCAAGTAACACACCTTTTTCATTAAAAAAATGCATTTTATATTCTGAAATTTTTTAGTTTTTTAAAAAATATATAATTTAATATTTTAAAATTGGGTCATAAAGTTAGGAAGTCATCCAATTTCAAGTATTAAACTAAATACTATTAGAGCCAAAAAAAATGTGCAGTGAAATATTACTTCTCCTGCTTCTGTTTTTAAAAAGTTTTGTGGAAAGAAATCGTGATATTATATTTTTTTATCTCATGCACTATTTTTATTTTTTCCTTGGTACAAGAAAATGGTGTCTTACCAAATCTATTCTCTTTCATGTTCGTTAGGTATTCCTAACCATGGACAAAACAGACAAATGGTAAGAGAATGTTTATTTAAAACCTAAACCAAGAAAAAAGTTATTTACCCAATATGTCAATGAAAATAGCTTTAATCCCTTCAGTGCTAAATATAACCATTGCAGAGCCATATATTTTTGCACAACTGGCACTGCAGGAGTTAAAGTGTGTTATTTTTTATATTTATATACAGATTATAAATCAGGAATTTGAGATTGGTCACAAAAAAATACTCCATGAAGCAACACTTACACACCCCATTTTTTTCTCATCACGTGGAACATTCTAAAAATAAGCACTCTTGATTGGCTTTGGCTGTTGCCCTCAATATCACTCACCAATCTGCATTGGAGTGCTCCATTCTTCCTCATTCTATGGGGGAGTCGGGTGTACATCTTCATATAAGATCACATTTGTAGACACTGAGACCCTGATTTATAATACGTTAATATGATTGGTGGGAAATACCTGTTACTGGATAATCTAGTGTATTTCTCACAGTGATTCAGAAAGATTTCTGTTTATAATACACTCTATTATCACAGGCAGATCTCACTAATGATTAATGTACAGCATGAAGATTCATAAAGATAATTTGCATTGCTTTATTATTATTTGTTAACGGTATAGGTTCACAATCCTGTATTGCATTGTATTATTATTATTATTTAAAGGTACAAGTTCACAATTCTGTATCCACAATTCCAAAATCTGAAAGGCTCTGAAAACAGAATGTTTTTTTTTCCGGGGAGGTGCGCTCATGTATACAACAGACTTTAGTAGCCCCAAGGCTATTTATACTCTTTATTTATTCCAACTCAATGCAAACAGTGATACTGTTTCCTTCATAGTTATTCATTTGTTTGCATAAGGGGACCCCGCTGGGTGTTAATCTAATGCATAGTACATGTACTGAATTACTACACATCTGGCCCCAAGGATTTCGGAAAAAGAGTGAACCTGTACTTTGAAGTGAAACATATTTTATATATTTTTATATTTTACATTTTGTCTCATCAAAAACAAATGGTCTGCTATCTTTTTTTTAATTCCAAAAATAAACCTGGTGGCAAAGACCACAGAAGTATAATAGCTATCATAATGTCTTACTAGAACTAGCACCCCAACACATACAAGGTGGGGTATGCAGGTTCTAAACATATATAAATTACTGTTCTGGAGAAAAGCACAATTGTACTGTGTGTATGTGTGTGTGTATATATATATATATATATATATATATATATATATATATATATATATATAAATTTTAGCAAAATCCAGGCAAATAGTCAGAAAGACCCCATATTAACCCTTTACGTTTTGTATCCTCCTGTAATTTATAAAACATTATTTGCTAAAGACGGACAGAAGCTCGGAGCCGTCCTGATGCAGATTGGAACGTGACGAGAATGTATTGTTTTTGAAAAAAAAAAAAACACACACAAATAAAAAAAAAAAAGCTGTCTCCGTTGCCATGGAAACTGAAAATTTCCGCAGTGGCTCTGAATGATGCTCGTCACATCTGAACTTATCAGAGCCTCTTGTTGAATTAATGGGTTCTGTCTGCACCAGATAATCTACTTAAAGGCACAGTCCCTCGTAGCGATTACTGCCATGATTATATCTGAGCAACTATATTGATGACATTATTATTGCATTTAGCAGGCAGGTTTCTTTTTTTTTGTTTAAAGGGTTACAGTGATCTTGTCCATCATACAGGGCAAAATGTGTTTAGAAAGTAAAAAAAAAACACAGGTTTAAATGTTTTGCTCTGATATGCAATTGTTCTTTATTAGTCAGCTTCTGTCTGTGTCCTAGTATTAATCTTAATGAAAGCACTGGCAGTTTTAGCAGCCACATTCCCACTGTGCAGCTAGAAACTGATCATATTTTTATATATAACAATATATATTGTCTTTTGAATATTTAAACTTGATAACGGGCAAAGGTTTTTTTTTTCGGAAAAAAATCAGTCTTTGCATTTTTATGTGCAATTATTATCTGCTGCTGTGTTGCATTATTCTTTCTCAACCGATCCTGCTTGCTACTTTGTTCACGAGGGTGTGTCTTTATAAACACCAGTCCTGATGAAGGCACCAGTAATTATAGATGCAACATTGCAAATGTGCAGATAGAAGCTTCCTGTGCAGTCAGTGTCTTCTCCCACCTCAGGAACTAGATCAGGAGAAACAAAAATGTTAGATTCCATACCACCATAATTACGTATAAAATGTTAAAAGTAGACTCTGTTTTTTTACTATGTAAAAAGAAATGACCTCTCCCCAATGTAGTACTTTTCAAAATGTTATATATAATTGTCAATACTGGTTCTTGTAGCTTTAGAGTGAGAGTTACTTTTGGATATGTGGCGTCTGTGGACTGCACTGATTATCTCCCTATTTCTTTTTTATCCTTCATAGGGACCAAACCGAAACTTACTGCTCAATGGGAAATCTTACCCAGCAAAGGTCAGGTTAATCCGAGGTGGCTCCATGCCTCCGGTGAAGAGGAGGCGGATGAACTGGATTGATGCTCCTGATGACGTCTTTTACATGGCTACCGAAGAGACAAGGTGGGTGCTCTAAGACAAAATAGGTCTTAAATGTCTAAGGGGTTGGATATCATTTTGATCAAAAAGTGCATACAAAGAGGGATATTGATCCAGGGAATTATCTGATTTTGAGATCGTGAAGCATTTGTTTTTACTTAAAGAGACAATTGGCAATGTTTCAGTGTTTTTTTTTTTTTCCGTAGCACTATAAGTACTACAAATCAACAGTTTAACAAAAGAATGGAGGGTCCTGTATTAGCTTAAAATCTAGGATACGTAGAGCTTGTTCCCAAAGCACCGACACAAGACTGAAAACTCACAAACTTACATCTAAAGGGTTTAGGTGTGATACAAGGGGGTGATAGATACAATATGGCGGTGTGAAAGGCAATAGGCTCAAGTGGAGGTGTCTGTGTTAGAGAGTGCATTTGTGAGTGTGACAAATATGCTGTACAGTGTTCAGTTTTGCATATTAGGCCTGAAGGAGATGAGCTTCTTAAAACCTTCAAAAACTCAATAAAAATGCTTGTGTTTAGAGGCAGGAGAAGTCTAGTGGAGCGAGGCAAAGTGTTTCATAGAGTAGGATCAGCACAAGAAAAGCCATGAAGGCAGAGTGAGAGGAGGTAATAAGAGAGGAGGAAAGAAGAAGCAGAGGGCAGTTGGGGGAGTATTTAGAGACAAGAACAGAGATATAAGGGGGTGTTTCATAGAGTAGGATCAACACAATAAAAGCCATGAAGATAGAGTGAGAGGAGGTAATAAGAGAGGAGGAAAGAAGAAGCAGAGTTGGGGAGTATTTAGAGACAAGAACAGAGATATAAGGGGGTGTACTGTTGTTGAGGGCTTTACAGTAGATCTAAAAATATTGGGTTTCATTGGCCAACAGTTATCAACCTCAGTTACTTCATTACTATGTAGGTACAAACGTGGTTTAGACTCAGTCTGAAGCTTCCACCACTGAATACCCCAATGACTTACAGTGTTTCATCCTTAGAAACCTTACTTTTCTGCCTCTGGTTTCTTATTGCCTAGGAAAGTCCGCAAACTGCTGTCATCTTCTGAAACCAAGCGAGCCGCCCGCCGTCCTTACAGACACATCATTATCCGACAAGCTCAGGTGGGACAGCTCGTCCGACAACCAGTCAATGATGAACCCATCGTCATCGAGGATTGAGAGGCCCAACTGGATGCCAAGTCCTCTGAACTGTCCTCCTCTTGGAGCCTCTCCTCAAAACTTGACTTATTACAGTATTGACCTTTCGGGGTGATAAAAACAAACTCAACAAGATCTTTGAAGAAGCATCAAAATCTGCAGACTATTTAACTTTTTTGTTTATTTTTTATTAACCTATTCATTCCCTTTAGCTTGTAGACCAGTAGTTTTTTTTCTTTTCTTTTTTTTTTTTTGTTTTGGATGTTTTTGTTCATTTGTTGTGAGACGATGGAAAAAGAAAAGTAAGTTTAACTTATTTAAGGGACACGGAACAAAAATCTTTCAGCATTTTTGGTAACGTCAATGCAAATAAGGATTAAGATTCCTAAACTTATAACAAGCTGTCACTGCAATGCCTTTCATTTTAGGAGGCGTGTTGTATTTTATTTTACTTAATTTTTTTTGAAGGTGCCATTTTTATTTCCTATTATATTTTGTAACAATTCTGTATGTATAGTACTGTGGAAGATAACATTGCAGCAAGGTCTGGATGTCTTCATTTCACTATTAGAAAAAAAGACTTAAAAAAAAACATTATTTTATTATTTTTTTTTGCATGGGCTGAAAGTTTAAGTAAAATAGTTCCAGTTTTCGGTTCAGGACACAATCCATTTTTTATTTCCGTTGGAAGAGCTGCATGGAGTATGTGGTTGGGTACTTTTGTACTACTGGGGTGATGCCGGATACAAAGGGTTAATGCAAAAGTTGTTTGTTTTTTTGTTAACAGGACTCTGTTTTAACATGAAAGTTATGTGACACAGGGTGTGTGGGTTTGTTTCTGCTCTTATTCCCTTCTCTACTAATGTCATCACCTTTGGGACATTCACACAACAGTCTCAGAAAACAGCCATTGTAACATTTAATGAACTTCTTGGCATCTTCGTTGAAGCTTAGTTTGTCTGGGCCACTGTAATGCTGTGTTTTTTATGCATTGATGATTAATGCAAATCCTATTCAGTGATTTATAACCGCATTACTCAATATTTAAATTCTCTTTTAAAGATTAGATTATTTATCTCCAGTTGAGATAATTGTCTCCACCCTTAAAATGGTCACCAAGGGGGAAGGAGGTGTGTGGCTTGGAAATAGGTCTTAAAGATATATGGAAGTTTCTTTGGTTTAAAATGTTTCTTAACAAATAGCCACAGATAAACAATGTATTGCATTGGAAACTTCAGTATACTTACAGATATTTTTGCAGCAAACTGAAATCTTGATTTCCACACCCTCAGAGCAGCTTACATCAGCAAAACGTCCTAGCCTATAGGAACACAGCATTCAAGTACGGATTTTAAACTGTTAGATTACAGGCTTGGGCGTTGTCTCATCACAAATGCTTGAGGGAGGGGGAGGCAGAGAGAGACATATAGAGAGAGAGAGACAGAGACTGAGAGAAACAGACAGAGACACGAAGAGAAAGAGACTGAGAGAGACAGACTATCGCACCATCAGCAATTCAAGACAAAAAAACATGCATCAGTAGTTGATACATAGAATTGATTTATCAATATGATGATATTTTATATGTTTACTCTGTTTTATTGTTTGCTCCTGGGACTTGGGTGGGATGTGCTACATAGACTGTGAGAATGTGCCAAGGATACTGAGGTGGAATAAACTGCAGAGTGAATGTGAGAGTTGAAATGAGCTGCAGAGAGAGAGACTCTTATATGAAAATACATAGCACCTTCTTAAATAGATGTGTGCCAGACTACAAATCCCATGATGCTTTGCTGAAGAGACAGGATCCCCAGACTCTTGTTGCAATGTTGCAGCTGCCTCTAATTGCCCAAAATGAAATATGAATTTTATGTTAATTTAGCCTGGGTTTGTAGGCAGTGTTTGCTCTTAAATTTAACTGGCAGAAAATAGAAGACATTTTGCTAACTTCAACATAAGTTTATTCATGTTTATTTTGATATTTTTTTCATGCAAAACATGTTTTTATGCACTATGGAATCTCATAATCCAGGAAACTTCTTTATGCCATTAAGGGTTTTAAGAACCATTTGCTTATATATGTGGCCAAACAATTACCTATACACTGCCCCACAGGGAGCTTGTTGCTAAGAGAAACCACTTTATCACAGTAAGGCTCTCAGTGGAGGGCATTCTGTTTATATAACATTGTGTTGGGAATATTGCGCACTGGTCTAGCCAAAGCCACACCCCCACTGGCCTTATAGTGGGTGGAGACCAGCAGATGAGTTTGATCTTTCAAGGTAAGTTTAATATTGAATATTGTTTTTCTTAAACCATTGAATATTAATTATTTTAATGATATTAATGGCGAAGTAAAACATCTAGTACAATAGTGATACTTTAGTGGGATAAGTAATATTTATCAGGATTTCTTGTAACATGAAGATGATATGATGGAGCGTTGGGGATAATTCCCTTCACTGCAGCCCCACTGAAGCTTAGCAGATCTGGGTCTTTCAGAAGCCGATTATTATTACAGGCTAAAAGGACACAGAAAAGCATCTCATACAAATAAGCATTAGTGAAGGTTAATTGTATAAAACGTACGTAAATAAAAATGTCCCGTTTATATTAATACGTATGATGACCTACATCCTGTGGTGGGAGGAGACTTTGAATACACAGGAAGTAATGAATAGTGGGACATTAGCAGGTGGCAGATACAATTGTCTAATGAAAAGCTCATTAGTTTACAAGGGCATACCCTGCGGACACTGAAGCTGCAAGCAGGATTAGGAAATAAAATGGAAGACTGCAGGAAGAATCATATAAAGTTTCTGTTTATATTGTTACTTTCTGACATGTTGCACATTTGGAAGTTTTATTATTCCAATTCTGAACACAGTGGCCCTATAATTTCAGGTGGTTGATGATAAAAAATTAGTTATCTGGAAGTGTTAGATAAACGAGCTTGAAAGTTAGTTATTTTTAACATAAATTAATTAAAAGGATCCTCCCTGTGATAAACTCTCACAGAGGGGCGATAAACAGGAAGAGCATGCCCAACTGGTGTCTAAGAATAATTACAGGGACTTTAACATTAATAACCTTCTTTAATTCAGATAGTTTACACAGCTGGGCACGCTGCTCATCCCACTGTGAGAGTTCACACTTCAGGTAAAGTTAGTAGCAGAGAGGGAGGATAATAAATGGTTAAAATACCTAACACTGAAGCTCCACTAACACTTCCACTCAAATAATTTGAACAGATTGTAGTTAAATGCATTCATATGGGTAGTTTTCATTTTCTGTAAGAATTGGGATCTTTACTTTATATATATATATATATATATATATATATATATATATATATATATATATATACACTGGATGTCACATACTGCCATAAATGAGACAAAACAAACAAGTATGTTGGACGATGCAATGTAACCCAGGATCTCACAGCAGACAAATATTCAACTTATCTATATATCAGTTTCAGCAGTTATTCTCCATTATAGCTTATTTTTAAGAGCTTTTCTGTGTCCCTCTCAGGGCATTGAAATTGGAAAAATTCTGTTTTTCTCTGTCTCTTTTTCCCACTATATATTTGTTCCATATGTGCCCCCTTCTGTGCCCTCGTTTATTAACTCTGTGCCCCCATGTGTCCCCTCTTTGCCTCTAGTTGTTTCCTCTTTGCCTCCAGTTGTTTCCTCTGTGCCCCCTTTGTGGCCTTAGTTGTCCCCTCTGTGCCCCTGTCTGTCCCCTAGGTGCCCCCGTCTGTCTCTGGCTCCTTACTCACCCTCACTGCAACCCATTAATATATTAAGAGAAGGGTTAAAGGGGCAGCCTTGCATAAAAGAAAGACAAATGAAATAAACTGAAAGGGACACTGAAGTTACCCCATGTACTTTGCACCATTACGTGGAGGGTAGAAAAACATTCTATTTGTTTTTTTATTATTTTGAATTTATTGAGATGTTGGCGTTTTTAATAATTGTTTGTCAGGCCCCTGTATAGATAATAAGGTTCAGGCAGTAACTCTCACATTGGTTATATT
The DNA here is from genome assembly GCA_027410445.1 of Discoglossus pictus. Classification (NCBI taxonomy): domain Eukaryota; kingdom Metazoa; phylum Chordata; class Amphibia; order Anura; family Alytidae; genus Discoglossus; species Discoglossus pictus. Next base: position 230,683,643 of record CM050168.1, on the reverse strand, counting down.
TTAGCTCTATTGATATCTAATCTGATTGGCTATCATGCAGTGGTGTGGTGCAGTGGATACAAGCCTCTGTTTTAGATCTGTAGGTTATCAATTTGATTTCTTTCCCATTTTTATTTGTTTTTTTTTCTCAAAAATGTCTTTAATTTAGTTTAAATAATTATTTATCCGCATTACAAGTCTCATATTTTGTCTCCTATGACCCGTTTACAGTTATGGGGATTCAGATAAAGAGCTGCCATTTCATTAATCTGCGCTCATCCTATTGCAATAGGTGAAACATAACAATATATTTAATATAGAGCTAATATTGGAAATGCACAACTGTTTTTCATTAGAGCCGGTGCAACTTATTATATTTTCAGCCTAAAATGACTTTCTTCAAGAGCTCATAACAGCAATTTTAAGAAGCAAATCACTTTTTCCACATACTTTTAGACCCTATCTCATGGTGCTATGTACCTTTATGATGTTTCATTTAACCCTTAGAGTTAGCGGATGCTCGTTTATCTGCAAAGGTAAATACCAGATATTTGCCGGCCCATAAAGCACAAAAACATGTAAGGGAATTAAAGCTAAGATAAGACGTCTTAATACTGTATGTAGAGTCTGGCAGCGTCTGGCTCCTTTTATACTGGACAGGTTCCTTTATTTCTGGCTCCAGTGCATTTGTACTCCTTTCTATGTCTGTCTAATGCAAGAACACACAGCTAGTGCAGAAGACAGGTCAGGATTTCAGTGCTGTGTAAGTTGTCATTGACAGCCTTATTCATTCTAATTGACTCACTTGTGCACAGCTGGGAAATACTGAAATCCTGTCCTGTGTTTGGAACTTAAAGGGCTTCTGAGATCAGATTTTTTAAATGTACTATTTTGAAGAATTACACTTAAGAATATACACCTTGTTTTTAGAATTTAAACAAATAATAATATTAATTATACAGCCAATAATTTATCTTATAATTCTGCTACTGTGGAATCTGCCATTTTCCTGAAGTGGGAGGAGACTAGGCTGAAAGTGGGAGGAGACTACACAGGAAGTGTCTGCTCAATGGCAATGTGGCATTTAACCTAAAAACAACCTAAACAATGTTCATGAGTTTACAAGGATATCCAACAGAGAAAGTAACAGGCAGTAGCAGGGAATAAATCGTTTTTTAAGAGATCTCTGAGGTCACATAAGCAAAATAGGAAACATTTTTAATACTTACATGCACTTATTATTTACTGTAGGCTTACATCTTTTTTTCTTGCCTGATTATGTCTGCTACTTGGAAGGATGTGTTCTTGTATAAAATAATGAACTCTGTAATAAACCTAATTATGGAACGGTGAAGATGCCACATTCCCATTTGGGATATATCACATATAATAGTTGTCAAACTACGAATCGTCACGCAAAGTGAGGGACGCAGTTTGGTGCGCAAATGTGGACCCTCGCGAAGCAAGGGGCCGCATTTGCGGAAGGTGGAGGCTTCAACGTCGGCTGCAATGAGCCGAAGGCTTTGCGAGGGGCCAAATTTGTGGAGGTGGAGGCTCTACATGCACACAAGCGGCACTTTGCCAAAATATATCTAACACGCAATCACTATATACGGACGTACACAAAAAAATACGAACCGCGGGACTTAGAAAAAAAAAACATTACGACCTCGCAAAAATACGACCTTAATGGCCAAACCGTGCGCCCCTGAAAACATTAAAAACACACAAAATACATAAAAAGCTTACCCACAGCAAGGGGGGCTCCCAGGACCTCTGCAAGTGAAGTTACACCTCAATTTAGGTCCAAATTCCCGAGTTTAGACACAAGAAAATCCCCTACGCGAGAGAAAAAATGGCCGCAGAAAAAAACTAAAATGAGGCTACAGGACCCTAAAGACTCAAAACGCCACCAAGCACATACGGATTTTCCAAAAAGCCGTACGCGTTAAAAGATACACTTTTAGCAAGGACGCTAAATCATCCACACCCACCTACCACATACACATTCGCCGCCATTTTACAACACTAACACAATGCAGAAGTGCACAGCTACACTAACGGCTTCCCCTCGCGCACGCAGCCTATTTACACTACACACATTGGTGACACTTACACCTCAGCTCCACAACACTGCAAACCTACATTGTATGCTGCAGGAACATCAAAACAGATTGTCAGCTCTTCAGCACAATGCTTCCTGCATATATTACTTACAAATAGGTAAAGTTTATTAATTATTTAATTAGCATACAAAAAGAAAAAAAAAAAACACTCTCACAATAAACACAAAAGCCATTTACCGTGCAACTCACAACGAGCGCCAACGCTGCTCATGGCACACAAAGCCTTGCAATAAGCGCAAAAAGCAGATCACCGCCGACCAAACAACAGCAAAAGCGCCTATCAGAAAAAAAATACAAAGGCGCTCATTGCAAAACCACACGATGAGCACCGAAGCTGCTCAGCGCGAGGCTCGCAATGAGCGCCGAAGGATCTCGGACCACCAAACAGCATTACCTGCCTTACAATTTTATTGCTCCGTCATTTTTGATGGGCAAGTTGCTAGTGTATATATATATATATATAAACTTCATGTGAATTCAAAATCTTCTTCCACCGCAGTAAGTAAATCAGCAGAAACCAAAATGGTAGATTTTACCGCAGAATACACATATAAAAGCTAATAAATTAGGCAACATACTTTTAAAAGATACAGCCTCTATTTTTGTGTAGTTCTTCAGAATAATATATTCTAAATATGTGACTGCAGTTGGGTCATCCATGGTCTAGTTTTACGATTTCCCAGTTTCATTCTACAAACAAGCCAGGTTTTATGGGTATCTCTGAATGAAAATAGGTTCAAAATTGAAGATGGTAATATAGTAATTGAGGTTGAAAAAATATTTTAGTCCATCAAGTTCAACCTTTTTATATTCTGATCTTTGTAATTAGTGAACTGTTTGTACCTTTAGGGTAGATCATTTTCATTCAGTCATTTTTTTTATTGTAAAAACCACTTACAGAAATGAATCCCCTCCTCAAAGTAATTTGTCATACAATGTACATGTCACTTACTTTTAAGAAGCAAAGAAACTAACAGCCTTTCGGCTTCTATCACCACACTCTTTCTTCCTGTATGCTCCCATGCTTGCTGCCATTTTTTACATTGCAGCTCTGCATTCTGAGAGTTAAAGCTGTGTCGTTTGAATTAAAAACAAATAAACAAGAATATATTCAGGGGGCAAATAAACAAACAAAACACAAGGAAAAGTAACAATTTAAAGTATTTAGATGACGCTTTACATTACATAAACAATGATACTAATACCCCACCAAATATAATATTCAATCTGTTATTTGTAACAAACGTATATGGTGCCAGGGGGAAATATAAAATTCCTTGTCCATTTTGTTGCATGAGAGTGAAAACATTTTTAAAGAAAATCTTAACTAACTCCACTGGTGTCATGAGGGATTTTATCTTGAAGTGCTATTCTGTCTGTAGCTTGTTCGAGAGGGTTAACTGGGGCTTCCTCTTCTACTTAGTTCTATTGTCAAGTGGCATCTATGTTTATGCAGGCACAGACCCTGCTGTATTCACTGTGTTGCGTATCATGCTAACAAATCGGGGAGCCCATCTCGGCAACATTCTGCAGAGAGAAAGTCACTGATTGGTTAGAATGAGACAGCACAGTAAATACAGCAGGGTCTGTGTCTGCATGTGCTGCAGAGGGCAGACCCATACAGGGACTATGTTTGATTTTAGGCAGTAACAACAGATCTTATAAGCACTTCTTAATAAAAGTACACACAGGGATATTATTTTATGTATCTAGTAACACCCAGGTATCTTCCGTATGCCTCTAAACGATCACTGTGCAATTAAAAAAGTGTTTAGTTTTTAATTATAAGAAAATAAATAAATGTAAGTCTTTATAAAAAATCTTTAGCATTATCAAGATATGGTCTTCAAAAGAGTAAAATATAAATCAGACTCTTTGTCCTTTGAGTCCTGTTTACCTAAAGCTCATGTCCAGGTGCCTATAGTGCCAGGGTACAAAACTAAGGGGTTAAAACCTCCTGTATTTGTTTTATAAACATGTGTCCTTCATTTTAACTTATTGCAATAGTGGTGCTTCTTTTTCCATTAAAAAAAGGGAAAAGGGGCAGGGATTGGATGGAGACAGACACGCACATTGTGTAAGTTGCATTATCCTCTTCTCATTTCTTGATAGATCAAGATACTCTCATTGCCTGCCTACCTGCTCATTGCCCTCCTCCTCCCTCAGGTCCTGAAAGCACCATAATCATCTCACTAACTTTTTGTTTATGTCAGTGTGACACAAAAAATGTCTATTTTGATGCATGTCCAGATAGAGGGCTGAATGTCTGCACTGGGGGGTCCTCCTGGCTCATGATATGTCAAAAAGGGATTGTGGCGTTAAAGTAATTATAATGCAGACCTTAACCTTTAGCCCCCTAAAATAAATGTGAAGTTCTTAATTTGATGAATTGCCAAAATATCTTTAAAAAGTAAACAACACAAAATACAATGAATTCTTTCATTAACCACTATATTTGTATGTAATTATGCTTTAGTGGGAGAAACCATTTTTGTATATGTGGTTTGTCAGCTGGTACATAACATTAAAAGACCACTGTAGTCCAAGAAAATTGCAGTTGTTTGTGAAGTATGTAACAAACTAAGACGTTCACCATCTGTGTCACCGCCATTTTAAGAGAAAATCATACTTTTTATGTATTGAAGAAACCATCTTGTCTTTGATCATTAAAGTGCAGGTAGGAAAGGAGGGGAAATATGGGAAAGTAAGGAGGGTTTATTAGATAATTAGACTTCACCCCCCTCCCCATCACAGGCCAGTAAGCCGTCTGCTTGCATTAGTAAGTACAAGCCCTGTTCTCCAGAAATGTAAACACCCCTCTCACATAACCTTCACTAATGTATAACTAATGACTCCAGTGTCCAGTATTAAGCATCAAAATCTACCATTTTTGTTATTAAAAACTAACTTTATGCCTAATTATATCCTCAGTCATATTGTTTGTTCAGTGTCCTTATAATGCAGATACATGTTCACTTAATATTATTTTAAACTCTGGCTCTAACAAATGCAGCTGTTCAACACTGACAAACCAGATGGACAAACAGAAACTACAGCGGTCCCCACTAATGCACAGTTATCATTTTATTTTCTCAAATATTTTTGCCCCCACATGATTAATAATAATAAAAAAAGAATATAATGTAAAGAAATAATATTCAATGCCCTTAATGATAGTGAAAGTCAACAGAGCACATATTTATGCTGTCATGATTTCAATATTAAAAAATATTACTTTCAATGTTCTCAATTTAGAAAATTCACATTGCGGTTCTGCGGGGGCGGGATTTCTGTAATCACAATTTTTAAAAAAGCCGTTATCAGGAAAAAAGAATTGTCTTTTGCTTCAAAACTTTCTGCCCTTTTTAAAAAAAAATATTTTTTTTAACATTTCTTGGCATCAGTAAATGACGCCCATTCATGTCATTTCCAAAATAATTTGAGAATTTCCGTCACTGACGAGTCGTTAACGTCCGTTATTGATGGTGATATAGACACGGTAACGAGTGCGTCTGAATTGATTGTCTTTTTGTGCTGGAAGAGGTATTATTTGTATCTCTTACTATTATGTATTTAAAAGTAACTTTTTTTGCTTTTCTATATGTATCTGTATATATATGTCTCTTTTCAATGGGTACGTTTAAAAAAAAAAAAAATGAACCTACTTTTAAAGGGATGTACAAAAAAAAGAAAAAGAAACAAAAAAAAAAGCAACTTGTACAACAAGCATGTAATAAAAACATAATAATTAAAAAATCATTTTGGAACATCGATTTTGAGGTTTCACCTGAGACATTTTTATTGAGTTGGACTGTGAGTGCTGGGAATATTTACCAGAATAATTGGAGTTTTGGGGAAATTTTTTTTTTTTTCCATATAATGACATCTCCTTTGTGAATAAACACTTAAGTGGTATTTTGTAAATTAAATATCTTTTTTGCCTTTTTATTTTCTATTTATTTTTTTATTCCATTTCTTAAAGATATCATTAATGCCACTTTTTTTTCTACATGGTTCTTTGAATAACGGGCAAAATGTTTTTAAGTAGTAAAACAACGTAGATCATGGGTTCTCTTCCACACTATTGGCTGCCTGGGTGTGGCAGAAGATCTGCCTAGGATGCTGTATTGATATAAAGAGGGGAGATCTGCTTTATCCCCCCACTCAGATGAAAGGGGTCCTGGTGTTTTAACTTATAACACAACCATTGGCGGAGCTAGAGAATGGATGGCCCTGTGCAAAAAACAAGGGGTCCTGGTGTTTTAACTTATAACACAACCATTGGCGGAGCTAGAGAATGGATGGCCCTGTGCAAAAAACATTTTTGGGTCTCCTCCCCCCTCAATAGGGGGTTGTAAAAATATTTTTGCTTTGAGATCCCCCTGTTACTAACTCACTCAGTGCCCCTCCCTAAAACCACTTCCCATAACAGCACTTCCCCAAGACCCTTCCCCATAGCTACTCCCCCCCAAGACCCCTTTCCATAGCTGCTCTCCTTCACTTACCCCCTGCCTGCGTGAAGCATGCATATATACATATACTATCTCTACGTATCAGCCAGTCCCTCACAGCAGCCAACTTCACATAGTACTCAGTCCCTCTAAACATCCACTCCCACACTACACACAACCCTTCTCAGCACCCACCCCTCTGTGCTCTGCTGTTATCCAGCCCTTGCTCTCTCTCTCACCTCTTCCCCGATACACATGCATACCCAGCATGCGGAACTGTTCCACACTGCCACCACTTGGGGCTCCAGTAGAAATGCTCTACAGAAGAAAAAAAAAAGGTTACATAACACTGAGCCCCCCAGAGGAGGGCCCTGGTGTGTTTCACTACTGGTAGCTCCACCCCTGAACACAACCATATTGGGCCAAGCATGGAGGGTGGAGATGGGGCTAGTGAGGATGTCCAGGGAGGTAGCTGGGTTACAGTTCGAAGAGGAAGCAGGGGGATCAGAAGGAGGAGGCAGGCTGGTTCTGAGTTGGCACACAACAACAGTTTTGCCATATTGAGTGAAACTGTTGGGGATGTCCATTCAGGAATGGCAATGCCAGATAGAGCTGTTCCCTCTAACAGCCGGGAGATCAGTTCTACTGGAGGAGTGGGAGGGCAGCTTAGGCAGAGCAACAGACAGGTTTTGGTGGTAGGGGACTCTATTATTAGGATGGTAGACAGGGTAATTTGTCACCCAGATCCCAGCAATTGAACAGTTTGCTGTCTCTCGGATGCTCGGGTTCGGCATGTTGTGGATCGGGTAGATACATTTTTGGGAGGGGCTGGAAATATTGGCAACAATCACAACATTAGTGGAAGGCATGCCATAAATAATTATTTTATAGAACTAGGTAATAAGCTGAAAGCAAGGACCTCCAAGGTAGTATTTTCTGAGATACTAAGTGCCACGTGCTAGCCCAGGGAGGCAGAAGGAGCTTAGGGAGGTTAATGCATGGCTAAAGATGTGGTGCACTAAGGAGGGGTTTGGGTTTCTAGAGCACTGGGCCGACTTCTCACTTGGGTACAATCTCTACAGAAGGGATGGATTGCACCTTAATGATGAGGGAGCTTTTGTGCTAGGGGATAGGATGGTAGAAGGGCTAGAAAAGTGTTTAAACTAGAAGGGGGAGGGACTAGATATAAGTAATGAGGTAGAAAGTGTAGAGGGGGTAATGCATGAATTAACTACTCTGGGGGAGGGTTAGTATAGTCAATAGGCAGGTATTACTAAGTAACTCAAGTACAGTGGCAGGCACTTCAGAACTACAGACTCATAACATAAGGTGTATGCTTGCTAATGCCAGAAGCTTGCCAGGAAAAATGGGAGAGTTAGAATTATTAGCAATTAATGAAAAATGGGATTTAATAGGCATTACTGAATCTCATGACTGGACTGTTAATCTGGATGGTTATAACCTATTTAGGAAAGATAGAGGCAATGGTAAAAGAGGAGGAGGGATTTGTCTGTATGTTAAGCCTGAATTTAAGCCTATAGTCAGAGAAGATATTTATGGTGGACCTAGTGATAAAGCTGAATGTTTGTGGGTAGAGTTAAATAGCGGAGCAGCAAATTCCAAAAGAATAGTAGGAGTATGCTATAAACCCCCAAATATAGCTGAAAGTGAGGAAATACAATTATTGTTACAGATTGGAAATGCAGCTAAGCACGGGCAAGTTATAATAGGATATTTTAATGGGTAGTAATGATAGTAATAATGGGATATTTTAATTACCCTGAAATAACCTGGATAAATGAGACCAGCAGTTCAGCTAAGGTTCTTGAGTACACTCAGGGATCATTATCTGGCCCTGGTTATACAAGAACCTACTAGAAATGAAGCTATCTTGGATTTAGTTATCACAAATAATATTGATATAGTATCAAATGTTGAAATATGGCAACCTTTGGGAAACAGTGATCACAACACAGTCTCATTTGAGATTGAATTAAAAAAATAAAACTGTAAGGGGCCAACAAAAACTCTTAATTTTAAAAGGGCAAATTTGAACGGTCTAAGGGCAGTGATGCAAAGTATAGACTGGGACAGAGAACTGATAGGTAAAATACTGAACATAAATGGACAACGTTCAAATCCTTACTAAATATACTTACTTATCACCATATACCATGTGGAAATAAAAGTAGAGGGAGTAAATCACAACCCATGTGGCTTAACAATGATTTAAAGATCAAGATACAGAGTAAAAAACAGGCATTTAAATTATATGAACAAGAGGGCACGTAGACTGCTTTATGTGAGTACAAGAAAATCAACAAGGCAGCAAAAGGGCTATTAGACTGGCTGAAATAGAAAATGAAAATGAATTGCAAAACAGAGTAAGACTAACCCTAAATAATATTTGTTAAATATATTAATGGGAAGAAGGCGAGGAAGGAAGCTATAGGAACATTACAATGTGACACAGGCAATCTGATAATTAGTGACCAGGAAAAGGCAGATGAGATAAATAGGTTATTTTCTTCGGTATACACAAGGGAGGTACTAGTGGTTGGGACACTGCAACATAATGGGGCTACACTATCTTCACCAAATAATTGGTTAACGCAGGAAGTAATGCAAAAGAGGTTGGAAAAAATAAATGTTAATAAAGCCCCAGGTCCTGATGGAATACATCCAAGGGTACTGAAGGAACTGGGTACTGTAATAGCTAAACCATTATATCTCATTTTTCAAGATTCACTCAACACAGGGTCTCTACCAGATGACTGGAGAAAAGCTGATGTGATACCTATATTTAAGAAGGGAGCAAGAGCAAATCCGGGGAATTATAGACCAGTGAGCCTCACTTCTGTAGTGGGGAAGCTTTTAGAAGGGTTAATAAGGGATAATATACAAGAATATGTATATTTGAACAGGATTATAAGTAGGAGTCAATATGTATTTGTGAAGGATAGGTTGTGTCAAACAAATCTAATTAGTTTCTATGAGGAGGTTAGTAGGAACCTGGATCAAGGCAACTCAGTGGATGTAGTCTATTTGGATTTTGGATGCAGTTCAACATGGGAGACTATTGTGCAAACTAAGGGATACATGGATTGCAGTAAATATCTGCTCATGGATTGAGAGCTGACTAAAAGACAGGAAGCAAAGGGTTGCTGTAAATGGAATAATTAGAAGTAGGATTGGAAAGCATTGTCTCCATTTTTGCTGATGACACTAAGTTGTGCAAGGTAATTAAATCAGATAATGATGTACTTTCCCTCCAAAGGGATTTACATAAATTAGAGGAATGGGCATCTAAAAGGCAGGTGAGATTTAATACCAATAAATGTAAAGTTTTGCATCTGGGAAGGACCAATAGCCATGGAGAAAATCTAGGGGTATCAGATATTGAAAGGGATTTGGGAGTGCTTGTGGACAACCGCCCAGGGAACAGCGCTCAAAGCCAAGCAACAGCTGCAAAGGTAAGTAAAATATTAGCATGTATTAAGAACGGTATAGAAGCCAGGGAAGCAAATATAATTCTGCCACTATACAAATCTCTAGTACGCCCTCATTTGGAATATGGAGGACAATTTTGGGCACCACTACATAAAAAGGACATTTTAGAGCTGGAAAAAGTACAGAGAAGGGCTACAAAACTAATAAGGGGAATGGAGGGGCTAAGTTATGAAGAAAGACGAACCAAATTACACTTATTTTCTCTAGAAAAAAAGGCGTCTAAAAGGGGATATGACTATCTTATATAAATATATCCAAGGTCAGTATAAAGATTTGTCAAGTGAGCTTTTTTGCGTCAAGATGTTTTCAACTGACAAGATGACATCCTTTGAAGTTAAAAGTAAAAAGATTCCAGCTTAAAAAAGAAAAGGGTTCTTCACAGTAAGGGTGGTTAATCTGTGGAATTCTCTACCAAAGGAGGTGGTGCCAGCAGATTCGATAGATAACTTTAAAAAGGCACTACATGGGGGGCGGAGCTAACATTCAAGGAAAGAGGATGTGTGCTGCATGAGCTCTGCTGAAAAAACATATACGATCATATATAAAGTGACTTATCTATCGCCAAATTGTTATATATGACCAGGATTGTGCACAGGAGGACCCAGCTGGTTTTAAAAATCAAGTTTGGAAACTTTTTCTTCTGAGATTTGCTGCTGAACCAGAACAAAGGAGACTCTGATAAACACCATCCATACTTAAGGTTGGTAAACACCAACATTGCTTGTCTGGATCAAACCTATACAGTTCTAATCTAGATGCCTTACACTATTGGAGATCTTTTCTGTGTAACGATTTGTAGATAAAGAATAAAATCTGGATTGTACTCACAATAAACTGTATAATTGTGAATTATGTAAATCAAAAAAAGACCTTAATACAGATATAACCTATACCTTTTATTTGGGAGACTGTGAAAAATTAATGCAGACTATTTCTGCTTTATAAGGTCCCAGATTATCACCCTTTGATCAGACCTTCCAATCTAGGGGCCCCATACACCTCCCACACCTCCAATTCTAGAGTGAAGCCTAAAGGGCTTGGAGTCAAAGTCTGCCCACACTTATTATGACAAAGTATAACAAAGGCAAGAAACAAAAGCTAACATACTTGCACAGATATCCTCTAATCTGGGGATGCTAACAGCTAAAGTGATGAACCACCAAGGAGTACCTAACACATTCAACCCCAGTGCCTGCACAGTGTTAAAGGCCTAGAAGCAGGGAACAGAGAGCTGTTACACAACAAGCCAAAAGGAAAGCCCTAATCTATTGTATCTGATGATTTACAGTATTCCAGGACTATAAGCCAAAAGAAAATCCATTGTGATTTGTTATCTCTACAGTACATTCTTGCCAGAACTGTCTTTTATCAAACATAGTGGCTGGGAATTACTCCAAGGGCTGGAAGACTTGCTCTGGGGTGAACGGCACAACCTAGGGTGGCACGCCCAACATGTTTTGGACAAAGGTCTGAACATAACAACTTGATAGAAATAGCTCACTTAATTTCTCTGCACAGCTCCCTCTAGTGGGCAAAATTCAGGCCTGCAAATTCAGACCTGCAACAATAAAACTACACCACACTGCCATCTGGTGGGCCTACAAAGTATTTACAGCTCTATACAACATTGACTGAGAGCTATAAGGCCTTCCAGTTAACCACTCCCTGCACCCCTCATCATTACCTGCTCCTCTCAGCTATCTCATGGGACAAGACTTTTTTCTCCCCACGCTTTCTCACCAGCCAAGTCTTCCTGTCACAATGCCTCATTAGCACTATAAGTGTACCTAAAGGCACCGGGCCCAATGATTTGATATGACCGGACTGGAGACCTCTTGGACATGATCCTTATCTAACAATGAAAAATTAGTATCTATACCTGAGGGCACCCGCCCTACTGGTGTGTTATGACTGGGACGGGGGCTAAGCGGATATAATCCCTACTTGTTAACAGAAAGAAAGCCTATCCCTGTGCCTCCCGATTGTCAATCTAGACAGTGTCCTCTCACATTTTCGTGCCTCAGCTTCACCTGCTTAAAACACTATCTTCCTATCCATCATGGGGAAATCTAGCAAGAAAACCCAGCAATCTAGAGGAATTAAGGATCACTTTCCAACACAAGCCTCTCCACCGGCTCCATCTCCGCAGCCAGATCCCACTTCTTCAGACAGCTCGGACATCGAGGATACCCAGGATTGCCCTCCACATGTGGACTTGACAGATGCGACAGTGGCAAAAATAGATGCTCTCTTACAAGCTCGCCTATCCACGGCGGTCAGGGAAATCAAGCAGGAAATCCAAGACTCCAATGCACCAACCCCCTGGAAAACCTAACAGATCAAATCATTGAGTTACAATCTTCTGATAGGCAGGTGATTGACCAACACTCACTGCAAATTTCCACCCTTGAAGCCAAGCTAGATGATCTGGAGAACCGCTCGAGACGATTCAATGTTCGCTTCCGCAGCATTCCTAAAGCGGTAACTAATCTTCTGCCATACCTGCAAACAACTATTCGTTCCATCATACCGACGCCACCAGAGTCAGCTTGGGAAATCGAGAGAGCTCATAGAGCCTTGGGAGGTCCCTCGAACTCTGATCAACCAAAAGACGTTTTGGTCTGCTTTCTCCGCCAGAATGCAAGAGACCTTCTTCTACAGGAAGCCAGAAAGTACCCAGCCATTGTGGGTCCAGACGGCTCCACTCTGCAGATTTAGGCGGATCTAGCACCATCTACGTTCTGGAAATGTAAACTCATGAAGCCCGCAATTGCAATCCTCATTCACAACAAAATTAAATATAGATGGGGCTTCCCATTCAGCCTCTCCTTTCAAGTGGGCTCATCTGCTTATATAGCTTTCTCACTGGAAGAATGTATGACTTTCCTGGCTCAACTCAAGCTCGGTGGAACCTGCAAAAAAGCTGCCTTCTCAATGCCCGACTATGCAATGGGTGACAGCCTCGAAACCTAAGGAACACTGGAGGCCTTCTCGAATAGAGGTCACACCAAATGTCTCTACGCTTCTTTCTAAACCCTCGCTGGACATTCCTAGTAATCCGGTTGTGCGTTCCTCACTAGTGATGTCGCGAACATAAAATTTAAGGTTCGCGAACCAGCCATAGACTTCAATGGGCAGACGTATTTTAAAACCCACAGGGACTTTCTGGCCACAATAGTGATGGAAAAGTTGTTTTAAGGGGACTAACACCTGGACTGTGGCCTGCCGGAGGGGGATCCATGTCAAAACTCCCACGGAAAATTACATAGTTGATGCAGAGTCTGGTTTTAATCAATGAAGGGCATAAATAACCTAACATCACAATAGTGATGGAAAAGTTGTTTTAAGGGGACTAACACCTGGACTGTGGCCTGCCGGAGGGGGATCCATGTCAAAACTCCCACGGAAAATTACATAGTTGATGCAGAGTCTGGTTTTAATCCATAAAGGGCATAAATAACCTAACATCCCCCTCCATCATCATCCTCCCCTGTATCTCTTTACCCCCTCCATCATCATCCTCCCCTGTATCTCTTTACCCCCTCCCTCATCATCCTCCCCTGTGTCTCTTTCCCCCCTTCCTCATCACCCTCCCCTGTGTCTCTTTGCCCCCTCCCTCATCATCCTCCCACCTCCCTCATCATCCTCCCCTGTATCTCTTTGCCCCCTCCCTCATCATCCTCCCCTGTGTCTCTTTGCCCCCTTCCTCATCACCCTCCCGTGTCTCATCCCCCCTCCCTCATCATCCCCCCACCTCCCTCATCATCCTCCCCTGTATCTCTTTCCCCCCTCCCTCATCATCCTCCCCTGTGTCTCTCCCCCCCTCCCTCATCATCCTCCCCTGTGTCTCTTTCCCCCCTTCCTCATCACCCTCCCCTGTTTCTTATCCCCCCTCCCTCATCATCCTCCCACCTCCCTCATCATCCTCCCCTGTATCTCTTTACCCCCTCCCTCATCATCCTCCCCTGTGTCTCTTTTCCCCCTCCCTAATCATCTTCCCCTGTGTCTCTTTTCCCCCTCCCTAATTATCTTCCCCTGTGTCTCTTCCCCCCCTCCCTCATCATCCTCCCCTGTGTCTCTTTCCCCCCTTCCTCATCATCTTCCCCTGTGTCTCTTCCCCCCCTCCCTCATCGTCCGGCCCTGTGTCTCTTTCCCCCCTTCCTCATCACCCTCCCCTGTATCTCTTTGCTCCTCCCTCATCATCCTCCCCTGTATCTCTTTACCGCCTCCCTCATCATCCTCCCCTGTGTCTCTTCCCCCCTCCCTCATCATCCTCCCCCCTCCCTTGATGATAAGGGGGGGAAGAGACACAGGGATAAGTGTGAGGGGTGTTAGGGTAAGGGGTGTTAGGGATAAGGGTGAGGGGGTTAGGTGTTAGGGTGAATGGTGTTAGGGATAAGTGTGAGGGGTGTTAGGGTGAGGGGTGTTAGGGATAAGTGTAAGGGGTGTTAGGGTGAGGCATGTTAGGAATAAGTGTGAGGGGTGTTAGGTCTTAGGGATAAGGGTGAGGGGTGTTAGGGTTAGGGTGAGGCATGTTAGGGATAAGTGTGAGGGGTGTTAGGGTTAGGGTGAGGGGTGTTAGGGATAAGGGGTGTTAGGGATAAGGGTGAGGGGGTTAGGTGTTAGGGTGAATGGTGTTAGGGATAAGTGTGAGGGGTGTTACGGTGAGGGGTGTTAGGGATAAGTGTAAGGGGTGTTAGGGTGAGGCATGTTAGGAATAAGTGTGAGGGGTGTTAGGTCTTAGGGATAAGGGTGAGGGGTGTTAGGGTTAGGGTGAGGCATGTTAGGGATAAGTGTGAGGGGTGTTAGGGTTAGGGTGAGGGGTGTTAGGGATAAGTGTGAGGGGTGTTAGGGTTAGGTGTTATGGATAAGTGTGAGGGGTGTTAGGGTTAGGGTGAGGGGTGTTAGGGATAAGTGTAAGGGGTGTTAGGGTTAGGTGTTAGGGTTAGGTGTTAGGGATAAATGTGAGGGGTGTTAGGGTTAGGTGTTAGGGATAAGTGTGAGGGGGGTTAGGGTGAGGGGTGTTAGGGATAAGTGTGAGGGGTGTTAGGGTTAGGGTGAGGGGTGTTAGGGATAAGTGTAAGGGGTGTTAGGGTTAAGTGTTAGGGTTAGGTGTTAGGGATAAATGTGAGGGGTGTTAGGGTTAGGTGTTAGGGATAAGTGTGAGGGGTGTTAGGGTGAGGGGTGTTAGGGATAAGTGTGAGGGGTGTTACGGTTAGGGTGAGGGGTGTTAGGGATAAGTGTGAGGGGTGTTAGGGTAAGGGGTGTTAGGGAAAAGGGTGAGGGGGTTAGGTGTTAGGGTGAGGGGTGTTAGGGATAAGTGTGAGGGGTGTTAGGGTTAGGGTGAGGGGTGTTAGGGATAAGTGTGAGGGGTGTTAGGGTTAGGGGTGTTAGGGATAAGTGTAAGGGGTGTTAGGGTTAAGTGTTAGGGTTAGGGTGAGGGGTGTTAGGGATAAGTGTGAGGGGTGTTAGGGTTAGGGTGAGGGGTGTTAGGGATAAGTGTAAGGGGTGTTAGGGTTAGGTGTTAGGGTTAGGTGTTAGGGATAAGTGTGAGGGCTGTTAGGGTTAGGGTGAAAGGTGTTAGGGATAAGTGTGAGGGGTGTTAGGGTTGGGGTGAGGGGTGTTAGGGATAAGTGTGAGGGGTGTTAGGGTTAAGTGTGAGGGGTGTTAGGGTTAGGGTGAGGGGTGTTAGGGAAAAGTGTGAGGGGTGATAGGGTTAAGTGTTATGTTGATGGGTGTTATGGATAAGTGTGAGGGGTGTTAGGGTTGGGTGCTAAGGTGAGGGGAGGATTATGATAAGGGGGGAAGAGACACAGGGGTGTCCTTGCAGCAGAGATCAAAAGAGTCCTTCAAGACTGTATTGCACACTGCGTACAGTAGCCTAGCTATGGTTTTCCCTAATGATGCAGTATCACCTACACTCAGCCTCCTCTCAGTAAGACTGCAAGTTAGTTATGATTCCAAAATGGCTGCTGTCCATGAGTTAGACGGCTCTGGAAGGGAGTGTATGCTGCTGATTGGATGGAATGTGTCTGCTGACTGTGACATGCAGGGTCAAAGTTTGCTCAATGATAAAGTATAGGGGGCGGGTCGAATATCGCATATGTTCGCAGTTCGCCGCGAACGCGAACATGCTATGTTCGCCGGGAACAGTCAGCCGGCGAACTATTCGGGACATCTCTATTCCTCACCCTCGAAAATCTAATTTTGGATCGCTTTCCCTAATAGTCATCAATGACTATTTAAGACTTGCAATCCGGAGTCATTACTCTAGGCTTGCACTTCCCAGTAGGATATTATGAACTCCTACATACTTTCCAAGGCAACTTTGGAACTTTAGATTACTTGGTTCTTTTACCCACACCAAGTCGACTTTCCCCTGGACCACGTTTGGTATGCCCCCTATGTTTATTGTCCCTGGGAATCAGATCTTAAACTGTATCCACTATATGCCTGAGAAAGGGCTTTAACCCCCTTCCCATACTCCTGCACAAGGCAACATCCAGCCCATTTGGATCTTTCCATATAATTTAGACCTGTGGTGGATCCACTAACCTTCCCAGAAAGGCCCTCGCCCTAGTCTCCACTCACCCCTAAGTGCCCCCCGGCATTGGGCTGGCCTAAACCGGGGTCCCTCAGGCCCCTCAATTTAAATCCAATCTTAGACTCAAAAACCCTCCTACCCGGCAGTTTGTAACTACTGGCCCGGCCACTTCAGGTCCATTAATTTAACCTTAATACACACTTGGACCTATACTTTGCACCACCTCACTAGTAGGGATTCCAAAGTTGGGGAGATCCCCCCCCCCCCCCCCCCCCTTGCCCTCGGCACTTCGTGTGCCTGAAGTTATTTAGTGAGGATTTACCTCCACTATACTGTTGGTGTTTTTTATATTGTTTGATAAGATGTTGATTTTTTGGATATTTTCTCAATGTTTTAAACTTTTCTTTTTGTCTCTATTCTCCCCTGCATCCTGGGTTGTCTGGCTCCGGTCCTTTCACTCCTCCTCTGCCTCTGGTCCTCGTCCACCATGAGCTTAGCGGCAGTCTCAACATCTTCCTGAGCATTCATTACTCCCACAGGTACAATGACTGACAATTCTTTCACCTTTCTCACTCACAATGTTAAAGGGTTTAATTCCCCATTTAAAAGGCGTAAAGCATTTATGTCATATAAATCACTTCGAACCTCAGTAATATTTATGCAGGAAACTCATTTTGCTAAAGGAAAAATCTCTTTTAACTTACACAAATCATACCCCTACTTCATAACCTCAACTTGTCCCACTAAGAAGGCAGGCGTGGCTATACTACTCCATAAAGACTTCCCTTTCACCGTGGAGAGTAAAAAAATTGACCAAGAGGGCAACTACATTTTACTAACAGGATCCCTTCTGAATACTAGGATCTCTCTTATAGCTATGTACTCTCCCACTACAGCCCCCCATAATACTCTCCTTAAACTCATTGCTCATCTCAAATCAATAGATACAGGCAAAATCATTCTAGGGGGGGGATATCAACTTAGCTCTAGACCCTAGCATGGAAAGGTCCTCTAAGGCCCAGGGAGATAAATTCTCCA
Source organism: Discoglossus pictus (assembly GCA_027410445.1). Classification (NCBI taxonomy): domain Eukaryota; kingdom Metazoa; phylum Chordata; class Amphibia; order Anura; family Alytidae; genus Discoglossus; species Discoglossus pictus. The sequence continues at coordinate 230,665,995 of CM050168.1, read as the reverse complement.
AAAAACTTAAGCACATCTATAGACTGCTCGAGGAGATTCATCTACTGGATACTTGGAGACTGAAACATCTGGGAGAAAGGGAGTACATGTTTTACTCCCCAGTGCATGGCTCATACTCCAGAATAGATACATTGCTAATGGATTCATATTTGTCGGATGGCTTAGTTGCCTCCGAAATACGCCCCTGTCCCTGGTCCGACCACTCTGTGGTCCCCATGTCCCTTGATTTTGGCACAGTATACAAACCCCCATATACAGAAGCTAAATGATATGCTCCTCTCCAATCAAACCTTTCACGACCAGGAAGCCCCGGACCTCAGCCAATACTTCTTAAATAACCTGACCCCAGGCGCGGATATAGGGTGGGTTTGGGCAGCACATAAAGCCGTTATTAGGGGCTCTTGCATTAAACTATCTGCTGCACAAAGAGACAAAAAAGAAAAAGGGAAGTTGCGATCAGAGCGTCACTTTTAGCTTTAGAAAAATCTAACCAGACCAACCCAACGCCGTAAACAAATAGACCTATTACGAGCAGAATTGGATTTAATACTTTCAGCGCAAACTGAAAAAGCATTTAGATGGACGGGCCATAAATTTTACACAAAAGCTAACAAACTGGATTCTCTACTTGCTAGAAAATTAAAAGGGAAGCTAGCCCACTCCAAAATTTTCAAGATCAAAAGCCCCTCTGGGAACATCACTTATAGCCCAAATGAGATTAAAGAAACCTTTACTACCTTTTTCAAAAGCTCTATTCATCCACGTAGAAGCAACATACAAATCAAATCTCCACCTTTCTTGAGTCCTACGATCTTCCACATATATCGGCTCAAGAGAGAGAGGGTCTGAACTCTTTCATTACGGTTGAGGAAGTTTTGGAGACAATGAAAAAATGGAAATTAGGTAAAGCCCCAGGTCCGGACGGATTTTCTAACTTGTACTACAAAAAATGTGCAGAAATTTTGGCTCCCCACTTGGTGACCTTATTTAATGCAATCTTAGACGGTCACAACATTCCACCTGAATTGAACCAAGCGGACATGGTCTTCTTTCCAAAGGAGGGCCGAGACCCTTTGGAGGTTAAAAATTACAGGCCTATTTCGCTACTAAATGGGGATGTCAAATTACTTGCTAAATTGATGGCCGATAGAATTTCTAAATTTCTGCCCTCACTAATTCATAAGGATCAAGTGGATTTCATTCCCTTTAGGCAAGCAGGGGATAATATTAGATGGATTCTAGATACCATGCACTGGGCGGGTAAACACCGTACCCCCTTATGCCTTCTAGCCATGGATATGGAGAAGGCTTTTGACTCTCTAGAATGGCCCTACTTAAGAGCAGTATTGTCTAAATTTTATGAACATGATTAATAGCTATTATAAATCCCCTCAAGCTGTCCTAAAACTCCCTGGTGAAGCAAGGGCTTCATTTACTATTCAGAGGGGAACCAGACAAGGCTGCCCTCTATCCCCTTTACTCTTTGCTCTAGCCGTTGAACCCTTAGCTTAGGCTATTAGATCAAACATAGACATTAAAGGCATAAATATAGGCCACCATCACTTTAAGTGTGCCTTATTCGCAGATGATGTCCTCTGTACATTGACAGATCCCTGCACTTCAGTCCCTGCCCTCTTTTACCTACTGGGAACATTCAGTAAAGTCTCTGCGCTCCACATAAATGTGGATAAAACGGAAGTTCTAAATATTTCCTTACCCCCCTTAGACTTAACCTTTTTGCAACAGCACTTTAATTTTAACTGGCCCTCTAACCATATTAAATATCTAGGTGTGAATCTCACCCATAACACTGCACATCTTCACAAATCCAACTATACGGCCATCTACAAAACATTCACCCAAAATCTACTGACATGGGCAAAACACCCTATCTCAAGGTTAGGACGTATCCACTCATTTAAAATGGACCTCCTTCCGCGCCTTATGTATTTATTTAGCTCCCTACCGATTGCCTTGAATTACATGGATTTAGACAAACTACAACGCCAAGTCTTTAAATTTATATGGCAGAATAAATCACATTGTATCTCTAAATCAACTATGTTCATCCATAAATCAAAAGGAGGTATCTCCTGCCCCAATTTGAAATTATATTTTAAAGCGGCACAATTGGCCTTTGTTCCAATTGCACACTCCCCTACTCACCAACCTCTTTGGATATTTATTGAGAACTTTATAATGGCCCCATATACATGGGATTCCAATCCATGGATTCCAAATCCACTGACATGCCTGGGTAAATTGGACAGTCTGTATATAGAGCATTTGTTAAATATTTGGTCATGGGCTGTCCGCAAATTTCAGCTGATCCCGAAGTACCCCACTCCTACTCCCTTAATACCCAATCCCAGATTCCCGGATACTCTCCCTGCAACCTCTTTATTATAGTGGAAATCCCATAATCTACTGACAGTGAATTCCTGTTATCGAGATAATACTACCTTAACATACACTCAACTAAAAGAAGAATTCAATATCCCCATTCAGGAACATTATACATTTTGTAGATTTAAATACTTTCTCTCCACGTTAGAAAATAAACTAGGTAAGCCAACTTCAAATTGGTTTACTAGGCTATGCCTGTCTGCTCCTCTTACAAAAGGTATTGTGGGTATCCTATATGATACTTTTAACTCCCCTCCCGCCACCCCCCTCCCAAAATATATACAAAGATGGGAAGAAGACTTAAATGGCAAGTGGGATATGGGGACTTGGAAGAACTCTTGGCGAACCCTTACCAGGGGATCTTTGAGCAGTAATATTCTGGAGATCTCTATTAAGGTTCTTCATAGGATATATATCACCCCAGACAAACTATTTAGATGGAAACGCTCCCCTAATCCTAATTGCTTTAGAGCTTATCAGATTCCTGGGACCTTTTTCCACATTTGGTGGTCATGCTAATTCTTACATTGGAGCTGCGGACCGGGGACATGTGTAGTCAACAATGCTTTTTATTTTTCTCTTTTATTATACTGTTTTAGCTCAATTAGAGTTATATTGTGTCTATACAACATAGTTAGTTTTTTGTTTTTCTTTTCTGTTCGTTTCTTACTTAGGCTCTGGATGTTTGCTCTGCTAGACCGAGCCTATCAAACTGTTTTATTTTAGGTAAACTTTTTCCTTAGAAAATTGGAAAAACGTAGGTAACCTAGCTACCCTTAGACCATCCCACAAGTGGGGATAGATCTTTTTGGTTAACTTGATTTCGACTATTATATGGTATCTTCTTATGGTGTAATGTAATGTTAACCTTTTCTTCTTTCTTTTTCCCCTTAATTGGGTATGACTGTATGTTAATAATGTCAAACTGCTACTTGGCTTTTATTTTATCCTCCGGTTTATTTGGTTACCTAATAAAAACCTAAAAAAAAAAGAAAAAAAAAGGCACTAGATATATTTTTAATTAAAAAGGACATTCAGGCTATCCTGGTTAATTAGAGAGAGCGTATTGATCCAGGGAGGAATCTGAGGTATCTGGGGTCAGGAAGGAATTATTTTTTTCCCTTTTGAGGCGATTGACTAAGTTTCACTTGTTTTTTTTTTTTCTGTTTGCCTTCCTCTGGATCAATTGCCAACTAATCTGTATATTGCAGATCAGAGGAGATCTTAAAAGGTTTTACTTGATGGACTAAAAGTATTTTTTTGAACCTCAATTACTATGTAACTATATTAATGGGAAGAAGGCCAGGAAAGAAGCTATAGGAGCATTACATTGTGAAACAGGCTGCCTGACAAATAGTGACCAGAAAAAGGCAGATGAGCTTAATACATTATTTTCTTAAAGTGGAGGTTCCAGTGGTTGGGACACTGCAACATAATGGAGCTACACTACCTTCACCAAATAGTTGGTTAACACAGGAAGAAAAAAATAAAATGTTAATAAAGCCCCAGGTGCAAAACCAGAGAGCACTGACCCAGCTGAGCATGGACATCTCCCAGAGTGCTCTGGTTCCCTGCACAACCTCTTCTACCCCAGAGGTCTCCCCTGCACACCCACAGCCAGGCCCCTCTTTGTCTCCCTCCATGCCTCCGCCTCAACTGGGGGGCAGAGGAATGCCATTGAGAAGATATGGTGCAGTCCCTGTTTTTTTTTTGTTTTTTTTAGGCACAATTCAGGTGCATTATGGCATCCTCTTCATCTGCAAGCAGTGCTATCAAATAATGTGAGTGACATATATATACAGCGGCTATCAATGATATAAACACAGCAGAATGATCTAACTTGCCATTTAATTATCATATAAAATGATTAATAACACTTGTTTGTTGTTAAGTTTCACTTATACCAATGCAAATATGGAGTGGGACTAGCAAAGTCCAAAAATGGCCATTTTGTTCCAGGGCAGCAGTAATACATAAAATGTCCTAGAGAGATGGTGATAGTACTCTGGCCCTACTGACTGTGGTCACATCTAAATATTCCTTGTGAGATGCAACATCATTACTCCTGGTGATGGCACTGCTTGTGGACGAAATTCAGGTAAGTTGGCTTATTGTTACAGTTATGGTCTAAAAGAATCAGTATGTAAAGTACAGTGGGAAACACTATAACACTGCCGCCACCAGCTTGGGTTCTTCCAACAATGGTTGCAGAGTGTTTGTTCTCAGAAGTTTCACGCCTGACACACCAACGTCCGTCCTGTCGATAGAGCAGAAAATGTGACTCCTTAGAGAAGGCAACCCTTTACCCATCAGTAGAGGTCCAATTTCATAATTTTCTGACTATGAACCCTCTTCAGCATGGGTGGAGTGGCCAGGCGCTTGCTTCGGAGCCCTATACGCAACAGGGTTCACTCTACTGCCATTTTAAACGCACGTCTGGTTCCCCCTTGTATCGTTTGGATGGAAAGCGTGTCGGTTGGCTCTCACACACCTTCACAGCCAATGTTCACTGCTGACATCAATGGCACGTGGTACTCCACAGTTTCGACAACGGTTATTTGCAAACTGAGCTGCTTCAGAAATACTGCCACCCTTGGCTTGAAAGTCGATGATCATCCCCTTTTTGAAGTCAGATAAATTGCACATTTTACCCATGACAGTGTTGGCAGAATGTCTGCATGTCACCTTATATAACCACCAAGCCAGCTCACGCTGCTGACATCAAAAGAAGGTGGTTGTCATAATAACGTGACTTGACCCTGTATTTCGTCAGTGGAAAAAATCCATGGAAAAGTTTGCTGTAATTTGGGCATAGTCTGCAGTCACTCGTAGCAGGTCTCTCGCAATGTTTCCCGGATGTGTGAATAGAATAGTTAGGGAGTTTTACTTTGCTCTTAAATGGTGTAATCTGTGATATAGGGGAGTTGCATAGGGCTCTAAGTCGCTATATGTCTAATACTTGTATGCGTAACATAATATTACAAGTAGCTTTAGCTGGTATTATTTTGGGGGGTAGTTCGTAGATTTTATAGAGAATAAATCCTGTTTCTGTAATAACTCTGAGTTATCGTTTTCAAGTATATTTCAAAATAGTTTCTGCACCTTCTAATAAATGATTTTTTTGCAAAAAAAAAGTGCAATTTTCATCTTCCTTATCAGTGAAGTCTATGAAAATGTTATAAAATGTTTTAGTTCAATATATAGATCTCACTTTAAACCAGGACACAAAGGCTCCTGGGAACAATCAGCACATGGTAAGGGCCTCCTTTATCATTTCAATTTGTAGGTAATAAAAAGTTTTTGACTGTTGAATGCATTTCCCATAGTAAACCTATGTTGAAGTTTAACATTTTTACTTGCCATTCTGGTCCACCCACCAAGGACAGTCGTATATCACTTGCTAGTGGCAGAACATGGTTAATAATTGCAGATTGGTTCTGAATGTCAGTGTAAAGCCATGTGAAAACCACAAATATTGATATTAATAAGTGTTCTTAGTCTCATTAAGTGCTGTAATGTCAGTGTGTTTCAAGAGGGATTTAATTGCTATAAAGTGCTTTTTATTTTTCTCCTATATATTTTTCTATAAAACAATATTGGAACTTATAGAAATTAAAAATAATCTTTATAATTATAAACACTTGAAATTTTAAAAACTTAACAAATATATGTATTTATCAAAATGGAGCCGCCTCTCTCTGATTCTAGCCAATCAGAGATGAGAATTCTTTGCGTCTCAATTGTGATATTTTTGCCTATACAATACTGACCTCTGCTGGCACGTTCACAGTGTTGCATTTTTTCAAAGATGATTTTCTGGAGAGATTTGTTATTTGCTGAAGATACTGGAACAAAAAAAAAACACCCCCCAGTGTAGCAAAATATCAGGAACATTCCTCAGCATGTTTTTAGCAATAGCAATTTAATAAAAGGGAAAATATATCTAAAAGGGGCAGCCTAGAGCCCAAATTTGCACGCTAAGGAGAGGCATTGAGGACAAAAAGCTGGGTGTATCACTAATTACTAGCTACAAATGGATTTATGCCGACTCTTGCTAGGAGACAATAATCATTATTAAAGGCACAGGACAACTGCTGTCATGTAGTTTAGGAATACCTTGAAATATTTGTTAAGTATGTAACAAACTAACAACATTAGCCATGAACAAAAAAAACATTTTTTTTTTAATGTAAAATCTGAATTTTTGAAGACTCTATATAGAGTTCTCCTGTGTATGCAATATGTGCAATCTTACATGCAATCCTACATCAAGTATCATGGATGTGCCAGGGACCAACAGAGACATCAGGATATATATAGTATATATATATATATATATATATATATATATATATATATATATATATATATATATATATATATATATATATATATATATTGTTTTTCATTTTTGTATATATATATATATATATATATATATATATAATTATAAATCTAGTTTGGGGATTTTTGCATTTTTCTTTCAGACAGGTATTTATTTCATTGTACAGTGCTCTTTTAATGATCAAACCTGAGACACTACAAAGCTTTTTCTCTGCTTGAAGTGACTGCTGCAAAGGTTCATAATGTACTTTTCCCTCTATGTTACTGCTCATTGGCTGACAAGGGCAAGCCCGAGACCAGTTAAACATTCAAATCCAACATTTTCCCTAAGTCTACTTTGCCTTTATCTAACCTTCTTCTTCAAAAGGGGCCCATTGTAAATATGAGATTACAGTGTTTCACAGTTATTCAATGTCATATAGTCTTTTGAAGAACTAAACTTGATAGTGGAATAAATGTACTTTTTATAAAAGCAAGCTTCAAATATATAACTTTCAGAAGCCTTCTCAGTAGCCCTGGCATTGTTAATTGCCACATTCCCATTGTAGTAGATGCTGGTTCTACATTCAAAGTCTCCTTCCAGCTGTAGAAGCAGATCAGCAGAAACAAAAACGGTGGCTCCCACTACAGCACATTTGCATATAATAGGTAATAAATTAAAGACAGTGTTATTAGTTTTACTTATTTTGGCCATTATTAAGTGTAGTTCTACAAAAAAGTATGTACCCCTTTAATTTGTGTTGAAAGTAGGAATGAGTAGAGCATATATGGTGTGTTATTCTATTGCACTAGGGGAAGTAGCACTGTCATCCATAATCCTGATACATCACTAGGATGTCCTGGGAAATATAACACACCTCTATGATCCTCCTTATAACTCTTCCATATAACCTTCTCCAAATAACTTATATTACTCTGTACTAGTAATTGCCCCCTCCTCTGTGTCTCTTCCCCCCCTCTCCCTCCCCTGTCCCTCTTTCCCCCTTCTCCCATGTGTCCCTTCCCCCCTCACTCCCCTGTGTTTTCCCCCTGTGTCTCTTCCCTCCCCTGTGTCTCTCCCCCTCTCCCTCCCCTGTGTCTCTACCCCCCTCCCTCCCCTGTGTCTCTCCCCCCTCTCCTTCCCCTGTGTATCTTTCCCCCCTCTCCTATCTCTCTACCCCGTGTCTCTCTCCCCCCTCTCCTATCTCTCTACCCCATGTCTCTCTCCCCCCTCTCCTGTCTCTCTGTCCCATGTCTCTCTCCCCCTCTCCCTGTCTCTTTCCCCCCTCTCCTGTCTCTCTGCTCCATGTCTCTCTCCCCACATGTCTCTCTCCCGCCTCGTTTAGCGTGGTGCATTGCACATGCGCATCACATAGTGTGTAACCTCCTGCCGCCAATGCGTGGTGGGAGCATTACACACTATGACAACTATTATATGTGATTATCTCCTCCTTTATAAGTCCTCTTATTGCTATATATACGGTAACCTCCCTCTATAACTCCACTTGTTCCTCTCCACATAATTCCTCCAACTAACGACTCCCTATAACTCCTGTTATTGCTACTTGGAACCTATAACTCCCTATATATAACAACTCATTCCCACATATACCCCCATATAAAGTATCTCCTCATTAAGTATCATAATTTTCCTAAATTTTCCGTTTGTTGCTCCTTATAATACTTCCTTATAGAATATACTCCTCATATAAAATCTCCTTATTGCATCTCATATAACCACTTTGGTGAAACCTCCAACCTCTACATCTCATCAAGGGTGGATAAAAATATGTAGTGCCTAGGAGCTAGGAAGACTTTAAATGAGCCAGAGAGCCTGGAGGGAGGCATTTCCTAGATATACTTTTGAAAATATTTTGGAGACAGAAGTACCAATTTCAGGAGCCAGGAATTCCCCAGATAATACCTCATACTCCTCTATATAGCCACTTGTTCCATGTAAACCTATATAATTTCTCCTATTACCCCACATAACATCTTCCTATAATTGCTCATATTGTTTCATATAATCCCTCCCTATAACTCCTATCACATATATAGTTGTGAGCAGGCGGGTTGTTGCTAACGCTTGCGGGCTCGCAAAGCGAGGGACGCAGTTCCCCGCAAATGCGGGTCCTCGCGAAGCGAGTGGCCGCATTTGCGGAGGTGGAGGCTCCAACGTCGGCTGTGTTAACACACACACACGACTTTAAAATAAAAAAAAATCCCAAAAGGCGCCTCACACCCGGTTACACACACACACACACACCGCGGCCGAGCAACTGAGGCCCTCGCTTCCGCAAATGCGGGTCCTCGCAAAGCGAGGGGCCACATTTGCAGTGGTGGAGCATCCCAACGTCTCCGCAAATGTGGGTCCTCGCAAAGCACTTAGGGAATGAGGCAACCTTAAATTAACAAACACCCACACGCACTAAGAATCCCACTATAAAGGCCGCCCCGCGCAAAATTAAAAACAGTGAAAACACACCAAATACTCACACAAACTTCATAAAAAGCTTATCCATAGCAAGGGGGGGGGGGGGGGCACCCAGGACCTCTGAAAGTGAAGTTACACTTCCATTTAAGTCCAAATTCCCGAGTTCATACACACGAAAATCCCCTAAGCGAGAGAAAAAATGGCCGCCGAAAAAAATGAAAACGAGGCTCACCTCGGAAACCTGCATTAACCTCAGAACCAACCTTAACGTAACAAACACCCACACGCACGAAAAATGGCGGAACCGCGCACACCTAAAAAACAGTCAAAACACACCAAATACTCACAAAAACTAAAAAACAAAAAACAGCCCCAAAGCATGATGCTGCCACCATGTTGCAAAAACACATCTGAAGTCTCCCAAAAGCATGTGGGAAACGGTGTTATGGTCTGATGAAACCAAGGTTGAACTTTTTGGCCATAATTCCAAAAGATATGTTTGGCGCAAAAACAACACTGCACATCACCAAAAGAACACCATACCCACAGTGAAGCGTGGTGGTGGCAGCATCATGCTTTGGGGCTGTTTTTCTTCAGCTGGAACTGGGGCCTTAGTTAAGATAGAGGGAATTATGAACAGTTCCAAATACCAGCCAATATTGGCACAAAACCTTCAGGCTTCTACTAGAAAGCTGAACATGAAGAGGAACTTCATCTTTCAGAATGACAACGACTCAAAGCATACATCCAAATCAACAAAGGAATGGCTTCACCAGAAGAAGATTAAAGTTTTGGAATGGCCCAGCCAGAGCCCAGACCTGAATCCGATTGAAAATCTGTGGGGTGATCTGAAGAGGGCTGTGCACAGGAGATGCCCTCGCAATCTGACAGATTTGGAGTGTTTTTGCAAAGAAGAGTGGGCAAATCTCGCCAAGTCAAAATGTGCCATGCTGATAGACTCATACCCAAAAAGACTGAGTGCTGTAATAAAATCAAAAGGTGCTTCAACAAAGTATTAGTTTAAGGGTGTGCAGACTTATGCAACCATATTATTTTATTTTTATATTTTTTCTTCCTCGAGTTGTACAGTTTATAGGTCACATTAAAGGTGGAAAAAGTTCTGAAATTATTTATCTTTGTCTCGTTTTTTTACAGCACAGAAACCTGACATTTTAACAGGGGTGTGTAGACTTTTTATATCCACTGTATGTTTACTAATGTAATGTTTATTTTTACAGGAGTATCGCCGGACAAGACGCAAAGATGGACGACGGAACATGGAGGACGTGACATGCTGGAACGGGACATGCTGGAAAGGTGAAAATAATATTTAGAATATTTAGAATGTTTAGGTATTTCATGTAAACGTGTTGTATTAATTTTTTTAATCTTTTTACCGTAGGTTGGTGATCTGAAGAAACATCTCAAAGGTAAGTGGTCTTAATTATTTTATTGTAGCTTACAATTAAGGTAGCTATATATATCTATAGATAGCATGTATTGTATATTAGATAGATAGATAGGGGGATGTATTATTAGACAGTATTGTATATTAGATAGTGGGATGTATATTACATTATATAGTGGCATGTATATTAGATACTGGCATGTATATTAGATAGTGGTGTATTGTATTTAATTAAATTGTGTTGTATTGTATTATATGTATGTATTATATGTACAGTATTTCATTTTCAGGTGTGTAGTTTTTTTTAAAACTTTGTAGTGAGGGGGAGTTGTAATGTATTTTGTTATTTTCTGTAATGTTCCTTTTTTTATTTTTTGTGACTTAGGTTTTTTGTTTTTGTTCTGTAATGCACATTTTTTATTTTTGCTGATTTTAGTTTTTCTTATTTTATGTAATGTAGATTTCTGCTTTTTGAGGAATTTAGTTACTTGAGGCACACAGTACACACACATTGTGTCACAAACAGCATTTCAACACTTTCTTTTATTGACCGTCATTTTTTGACGGGCAAGTCGCTAGTCACATATATAGTTGTGAGCAGGTGGGTTGTTGCTAACGCGGCCCTTGCTAAATTTACGGACTTACAAAACAAAAATACGAGCCGCGTTGCGACCCATTACGAACTCGCAAAAAACGCCCGCAACCCGTGCACATGAAAACATGAAAAACACAGTAAATACACACAACAAATACATAAAAAGCTTACCTACAGCAAGGGGGGGGCACCCAGGACATCGAAAACAGAAGTTACACCTCAATTTAACTCCAAATAAAAGAGTTTAGACACTCCGAAAATCCCCTATGCAAGAGAAAAAATGGCCGCCGAAAAAAAAGAAAACGAGGCTACAGCACTCTAAAGACGCAAAACACCAAACAACTACGGATTTTCCGAAAAGATGTACGCGACCCGAAAAACATTACAAATACAATAAATACACACAACAAACACATAAAAAGCTTACCCACAGCAAGGGGGGGGGGGGGGGGGGGCACTCTGCAAGGGAATTTACACCTCCATTTAAGTCCAAATTTCGGAGTTTAGACACCCGAAAATCCACTAAGCAAGAGAAAAAATGGCTGCCGAACAAAACGAAAACGAGGCTTAAGGACCCTAAACACACAAAACACCACAAGGACGCAAAATCAGCCACAGCCGCATACCACACATTAGGCACCATTTTAGAACATTAATTTATACAATCCGGAAGTTCACAGCTACCCTAACGGATTTGGCTCGTGCACGCACACTATTACACTACACACTGCACACATTGATGACGCTTACACAGCAGCTCCACAACAGTGATGGTGCAGCAACGTACAACAAAAAAAAAAAACATACCAAAAACATCAGACACAGCACGTGTGGACAGCCCGGACGTCTGGGAGTAAGGTTGAGCGCAAATTTAAGTCGAATTTGCAGAGATTCGCCAGTTGAAAAACCCCTACGCGAGAAAAAAAATATCCGACTAAAAAAACAAAAATGACCCCTAACCATGCAAAATACTGCCAGGCACATAAGACTTTCACCCAGGAACGTACGAGGTACAAAATACACTATTAGGAAAGACGGAAAATGCTCGAGACCCTCGCAACACATACACAATTGCAGCCATTTTACAACACTAATTTAAAACTAATAACATTACCAATCTAAAATACTGCATTACACGACTAAACAAACAGTTTAGCCTCGTGCTCTCAGCCTATTTTCACTGCACACTTGACACATTGCTGACACCAACAGTCAAAATGTACCGTATTTTTCGCCGTATAAGACGCACTTTTTCTTCCCCAAAACTGGGGGAGGAAAGTTGGTGCGTCTTATACGGCGAATATACCTTTTCAGACTGCCTCTGTCCTCTTGATTTCACCCCAGCGCTTCCTACCAGCATCGCGTCGGCCGGTGCGTCCTAGTGACGTCACACACGCAACGCTGCAGTAGGAAGCTGGTAGGAAGCGCTGGGGTGAGATCAAGATGGCAGAGATCAGAAGGAAGGTGAGGATCAGGGGGATCAGGGGGGTCAGGGAGGATCAGGAGGGTCAGGGAGGGTCAAGGGCTCCCAAATGCTGCAGTATATGGATGTGTGTGTGTATGTATGTGTGTATGTATGTATGTATGTGTGTGTGTGTGTGTGTGTGTGTATGTGTGTGTATATATGTATGTATGTGTATGTATATTTATGTGTGTATGTATATGTATGTATGTGTCTCTATAAAGGTGAGGATCAGGGGGGTCAGGGAGGATCAGGACGGTCAGGGAGGATCAGGAGGGTCAGGGAGGATCAGGAGGGTCAGGGAGGATCAGGAGGGTCAGGGAGGATCAGGAGGGTCAGGGAGGGTCAATGGCTCCCAAATGCTGCAGTATATGGATATGTATGTGTATGTATGTATGTGTGTGTGTATGTATGTGTGTGTGTATGTATGTGTGTGTATGTGTGTGTATATATGTATGTATGTGTATGTATATTTATGTGTGTATGTATATGTATGTATGTGTATCTATATATATATATATATATATATATATATTTGTGTGTAATGTAGGTGTGTATCTGTGTGTAAAGTGTATTTGTGTTTGAGTGTATTTGTGTTTGATTCAGATTTTTTTTTTTCTTGTTTTCCTCCTCTAAAAACTAGGTGCGTCTTATCTGCCGGTGCGTCTTATATGGCGAAAAATACGGTACATTGTAAGCTGCAGGAAAAACAAAAGCCATTGTTTGCTCTTCAGCATATTGATTGCTGGATATATTAATTACAAATAGGTAAAGTATATTAATTTATTATTTAATTAATTAATTATTTAAAAAAAAAAGGCGTTCAGCGCCAAGCTCACAATGAGCGCCGAGGGTGCTCAGAGGAGCAAAAATACACAAGGGGAGAGGCTCGAAATGAGAGCCGAAGGCGCTCAGCGCTGGGCTTGCAATGAGCGCCGAAGGTGCTCAGACGAACAAAAGTACATGAAGGGAGAGGCTCGCAATGACCACCGAAGGCGCTCATTGCGAGCCACGCGATGACCTCTGAAGGCGCCTAGCGCGAGGCTCGCAATGAGCGCAGAAGATACTCAGAGGACTAAAAACCTTACATTGTGTGGCAAACAGCATTACCTGCCTTACAATTTTATTGCCGTAATTTTTTAACGGGCAAGTCGCTAGTCACTATATATAAGTGTGTCCTACTAGTCCATACATAACCTCTCCCTAAAACTCCTCATAATCCGCCATATAAGATCTCCTTTTAACTACTACTATTGCTCCATATAAATTCTCCCAATATATATTCCTATTGCTCCGTATAACCTCTCCCTATAACTACTCCTACTGCTCCATATAACCCCTACCCAAAATTCCTCATATTCCTCCATATAACCTCTCCCTCCAACTCCTTCTGATTTTTCCATATAAACTCTCCCTATAACTCCTCTTATTCCTCCATATAATCTCGCCCTGTTGGTTTGGATTCAGTACTGGACGGTCTGAGATCAGACCATCGAGGGCCGGCCCCTGGACCCATATTGTGCAATGATGACTGACCGTGTAATGACCCTGAGCAGGTAACAGACAGAATGGAATGTTCTACCCAAGTAACCCCTTCACTGCCAGACCACAGGATGTACAGCACACTCACACGCCCTGCCACTGAATTTTGCAGTACTCTCTTTCTGTGAGTTTTGTAATGTGCAACATTTTTAGAAATTACCAAAAAAAAAAAAAAAAAAAGGGAAAAAATTAATAAAACTAGTTTTTAATTAGAAATAAAACAAAAAATGTGATGGTTCTGCTGGATCCTAGAGGCACCCATGAAACATTGGTGGAAGATTTATGTGTATGGGAAGAGTGGAGGGCTTACATATCTTGATGCAAACTTCCTGCTTCTGGCCCATGTGGGGGGGAGGGATATGGTGTCAATTACAATCTGATCCCGTTATCTAACAAAGATGACTGACCACTGCCTTTTCCTCCCCCACTGATATAAACAAACACACCCTTGTGATATAGCTCTGAGGAAATGATGTAACAAACACAAAATGTATTCCTATTGTCCCCAAAATTAAGATTTTCTCTAAAATTGTTTTTATGTCCATTGCTCACACAACTACTACTGTTGTTAGTTTATTACGTACTTCACAGACAAGTGCCTTTTTCTTAAACTGCAGTGGCTCTTTAATGTATTAGCTATTCTATGCTATTTTTATTTTTTTTAAGAATGCCGTTGTGGGCTCAGTGAAAAGTGCCTTAATCATCGTTGTGCTCATTGTCACTGTGCTCCAAAGAAGCCTTTAGGTCCCCCCCCCCCTCGCCTTGAGGTCTTGAGGACCCCTTTATCTTCTGGACTCTGGCCATAAGGTCCAGGGAATACAAAAGATCTCACACATTCCTTCCCCCACCCTAGCAATGGAGGGGGGTCTTTCCACCATCATCTGTCCAGAGCTCTCTGAATCTTCACTAGGGGGCAGGTGCCACCAGTCCACCCTAGCTCATGAATCCTGGGGGAGCAGCTGGCACCTACTCCTCCCTGGTCCTTGCATTGGGTCCCTGGCCAAAAAGCACGTCCCTCAAGACTAGCAAGACTGGCATGAAGAATAACATTTGAAAATCAAAAATACAAAAATCATATCCAGTGTCAACTGCCAAAGTTGTGCCAAAATCAAAGGTGTGCCACATATTCTGTCTAAAATAAAGTAAGGCTGGAGGGAAAGCTCTCAGCTAAGTGCTGGGGTACATGTGGTGTGCTCCCCCAAACCCGAAGGCTGGGGGCAGGTAAATAAATCATGGCTTTTAATTTAATGGCTATAGTCACCATCTGAAGATATCCAGGAAAATACATTCTATCACTGCCTCCACTTCTTCCCCGTATATTTGCCATGATCTTCATCTTTTTAACGTTGAGCAGCAGTCCAGCTTTTGCACTGCATACTTTCACACTCATCAGGAGATCCATTAGTTCCCTGTCACGTTCAGCCATCAGAGCATTATCATCAGCGTATCTGAAGTTGAATCAATATTGCTGGAAGAAATATCAACAGTCTTTGGATTCATCCAGTCCAGCCTTACTCATGATGTACTCTGTATATAAGTTGACAATATAAACCTTGTCGCACTCCTTTTCCGATCTTGAACCATTCTGTTGTCCCATGTTTGGTTCTGACGGTGGCTTCTTGGTCCACATACAGATTCCTCAGATCTGGACCTCCTATCTCTTTAAGAACTTGCCACATTTTGTTGTGATCGCAACAGAAAAACTTTATGGTCTATGAAGCAGAAGTAAATGTTGTTTTGGAACGCTCTTGCTTTCTCTATTATCCAGTGGATATTGGCAATTTGATCTCTTGTGCCTCTTCCTCTGCGGAACCCGGCTTGCACATCTGATAGTACCCACTCAATATAATGTTGGAGAGAAGCTTGTAAGAGGGATCTTAAGCATTGCCTTGCCGGCATGTGAAATAAGTACAATTGTTTGTAATTGGTGCAATCTTTGGCAGTGTCTTTTTTTTATTTTTTATTTTATTGGGATGTAGAATGTCCATTTCCAGTCTATTGGCCACTGTTGAGTTTTCCAAATATGTTGACATAAGGCAAGCAACATTTTCCTAGCATCAACTTGTAGGATTTATAATTGTTTAGCTGGGATTCCATCAACTCCTGCAACCTTATTATCAGCAAGACATCCTAAGGGCCATCTCACTTCACTCTTAAGATGACTTGCTTCAGCTCCTTGGATAAGTCACTGAGATCATCACAGCTATTAAAATCATTCCTGTATTCTTTGTTTGCTGATGACCTACTGTGCACCCTCTCGAATCCTGGCTCCTCCATAGACGCCCTACTGGGCACAATCAATGAATATAGCACTCTCTCTGGACTGAGATTGAATCATAGCAAGACAGAAGCCTTAAGTGTGGGCATTCCTGGGGACATCTTGGACCAACTGAAAAGGGTACACAACTTTCTATGGCCTGCCTCTTACATTAACTATTTAGGGATAAAGTTGACTAACTCACTAGCGGATATTTATAAAAACCAATTACCCACCCCTATTTAAGACTCTTCGAAGGGACTTAGACAGCTGGACAAAAAGGCAGATTTCGTGGACGGGCCAAATAGCCACGGTCAAGATGAACATCTTGCCGAGGCTGCTTTATCTGGCCAGGACTCTGCCGATCCAAATTAATAACAGGGAATTGGCACAGTTTCAAGCCCAGGTCTTTAGATTTGTTTGGAGGAATAGACCTCCTAGGATCGCCAGACATACTATGTATAAACATAAGTCTAGAGGAGGATTATCCTGCCCTAATTTCAGTACCTACTTTAAGGCAGCTCAAATTGCCTCTATACCGTTAATACATTCTACCACCCTACAGCCCAATTGGGTTTTTATTGAAGAGCTACAAATGGCCCCATTAAAATGGGAAATCATTTTATGGGCTCCGAGTTCGCACACGTTTGACTCCCTAATCCATAACCCTATAACTAAATTTACGCTGAAAATATGGAAATGGGCTAGGAAGGAACATAAACTGATTCACCCTGTATCACCTCTTACTTCAATCTTTACATCAACCTCTCTAGCAACCACCCTCACAGCTGACTCCAAAGCATTCTGGACCACACACAATTTAGACAAACTTGAGGCATGGTTTGAGGGCGACAGAATTATTTCTTGGGCAGAAATGAACAGGAAAATAGGGATACCACACCAAGAAATGTTTAACTACATCAAAATTAGACATTGGGTTGAGGAGATACATAGGATTCATGGCCCGCCCAAAGAATCGTGGATGTCAATAATATGTAAAAACACAAACTTAACTAGAGGAACCTTAGGCTCACTGTACACTATGTTTAATGCCCCAAAGGCTTTGTGGAAGCCTGCTTACACATTGAAATGGGAGATAGACATGCAACAAAACTGGGAGGGGGACAAATGGGCGGAATCCTTTCTGAGCCTATCTAAAGGCTCATATAACTATAGCTTGCTAGAAACCTCATTGAAAATCTTACACCGGGCATACATGACTCCTGCCAGGCAAAATAAGCTATCTCCAACAACTTCAGATAGGTGCTTTAGAGGATGCCAGGGAAGGGGAGACTTTATTCATACGTGGTGGAAATGTCCTAGAGTGGCTAATATTTGGATTGAAGCTACCAAATTAGCTTCATGGATTCTTAAATCTCCCCTAGAACCATCAATCTCGACATGTCTGTTGGGAATTCATTACCAGGGACTGGGTAATAAGGGGAACAAATTGGCCCAAATGATTTTTTTAGCCGCCAAAAATATAATTGCTAGAAGATGGAAAAGCAGTCATATCCAATTTCAGGAAGTCATAAACAAAATAAATTATCTTTGCATTAACGAAAGAATGACTCACACTTTGTTGGACACTCACCAAATTTACCTAGAAATTTGGGGACCTTGGATTCAGTCTCCAGAGGAAAAAAAATGTGAGATATCTGGCTGAATGATTGTTTATTGATATGAATACTATATTTTAATAACAATAGACACAATTATCTTAATAATTTCAGTTAACAGATGTTTGCAATGTAATTGTTTGTTATGTAACATAAAAGCTGTTGAATAAAAGATCTTTGAAACAAAATCATTCCTGTATAGATCTTCAGTGTATTCCTGAGAAGCAGTCAGCTCCAGCCTTGTTTTTGCTGACTGTATAGAGCTCCTTCATCTGTGCTTACAAAGTATATAGTCGATACGATTTCTATGTTGTCCATCTGGTGATGTCCATGTGTAGAATCGTCTCGGAGGCTGATGGAAGAAGATGTTTGCTATGATCAGAGAATTATCTTGCCAGAATTCTACTAATCTCTGACCTGCTTCATTTTGTACAGCTAAGCCAAACTTGCCAGTTATTTTAAGTGTCTTTTGGTTCCCTACTTTAACATGCAAATCTCCTATGATGATAGTAACATCTTTCCTTGGTGTGATGATGTGTTGAATATCTTCGTAGAACTGGCCAACTTCAGACTCCATGGACTTGGATCCCTGTGATGATAAATGTTTTGCCTTGAATTTGAATTTAAATCATTGTGTCATTTATTGTAACCAAGCACTGCTTTTGCCACCCTTTGATTGACTATGAGGGCAACTCCGCAATGAGCGCTGAAAGGGGGAGGGCCTTGCATTGTGTGGCAAACAGCATTGCCAGCCTTCAAATTTTATTGCCGTCATTTTTGACGGGTAAGTCGCTAGTCAATAATAAAATTAATTTTCAGTGATACAAGAAACCGCAATGAATACCTATTCTGAAGTTTCAACACATTCTGGTTCCTGTACTGGAAAGAGTCTCAAAAAATGCTTATAACTCTGTCTAACCAGAGAGTTGTCACGAGAGTTGTATGTCTCCAATTAATTTAGATTTATAGGAGATGGAAGTTTTTCTTTAAATCAAAATGATTTGCAGCATTTAGTTTGGTCTCAGGATGATTAGTAACTTTGGATATTTGAGATTAGCTTCAGACTAATAATAGTTGGTAAAATAAAATATAAAAAATGTATATATTTTTTTTTATCTTTAAGGCTTAAATGTTTAAAACATATTCACAAGGAAATGTACAAAAAAAGGTTAAAGGGTCACTGTGTCGGGAAGAGGAGAAAGATGAAGAGGATGAAGAGGAGGAAGAGGATGTAAAGGAAGGAAGAGGAGGAGGAAGAGGAAGAAAAATAAACAACTTTTTTGTCCACTGAGATCCTTTTAAAATATATACAAATACGATCAAATACTGAGATGCCAGAACTAATATATCAATAATTAGCAAACACCAGTCATTATGAGATATGCTTATTTTACCTTTTTGTTTGCCTTTCTAGTCATGATGATTTATTAAATTGTCTTTTGAGAAGTACAATCGCAAAAGTGGCAAAAATACAGCTCCTAAATTACTAATGTAATAATTTTAATAATTACTTTTTAATGCAATTACGCAACTATTTAATTTTCAATAATGTACATTCCAAAGTAGAGGGAAGCTTTAACTGCACACTAAGCATCAGTGGCAGCTAAATCTAGCAGTGTATAATTTGGACTAATGGAAAGCTTGGTCATTTACAACAACACATAATTCTGAAAGAAACAGCTCAGTAAAGAAAATAGAACAGTGCAGCATAATTTTAAATAAAAGTGAACATATAAAGACTGTGATTTTTTTTTTTTTTTAAATAACTAAAGTTGAACCGCCAACAGAAGTGGACAAAACAGAATATAACAAAATAAAATGCTTTGGACAGCCCTGAATCCTGAAATAAATATATAACCAATGATTATCCCAGGCCGGCAGTGGAAGAGTTATTGTTTCGTGTTTTCCAGCAGACGTGTTTGGACAGGTTTAATAGACAACTAAACAGATGTACCCTGGACACTTGCAGTCAGTACGAGGGACCTTTCCAGGAGCATGGACCGTGCACGCTTGTCTATAAGTGCCTTCCTTGCAATTCTGCTGCTGATATTCCCACTCGGATCCTTCCGCCCCATCTCCGAGGAAGATGAGACAAGCTCACCTGAGCTCAACATTGCGCCCGTCCTGCAGCCAAGGGGGAGGAACCTAGATGGGCCAGCTCGGATAGACCTAGAACAGTTTAAACTGGCTGCGGTGAGTGACCCATCGTATTGTTATTCTTAATATAAGCGCCAGTGTACGTATAAACACAGATAAGAGCCAAATGCCCCATCTGTCCTGCTCATTCTATCTACCTAAAAAGCTTATCTTAACTACTCCTCATGATGGCCATATACTTACCATAGGCATGTTTGAAAATGTACAGTGTTTACCTGTACTACATCCACTGGAAGGCTGATTAACTTTTCTACCTTTTTAAAAATTAGCCCTTAATTTTCCGTATTCAAACTTCATATCATGACCTCTTGATCTTGCTTCTCTTTTTCTGGAACACATTTACCCCTCTGAACTTTATTAAATCCTGTGATATATGTGCAGGTCTCTCTTATGCCACCCCCACCCTTCTCTCTTCTAATATATACATATTAATGTCATGGAGTCTCCTTATAAATTGTGTCTTTTAAACCCTGCACCATTTTATTCGCCCTCCATTAAATTAATTTATTAATAATCCTTATGGAGATAGTCAGCCTTATTAAATTGCGATTCAGCAAATTTAAAAGGGCTCTATTTAAACACATAGCATATTTTTTTTACGGAAGTTTTTAGTTAGTGAAGACCTTGCTTTTGGATAGAAGTTCACTAACTAAAAACTTCTGTAAAAAATATGCTATGTGCTTAAATAGAGCCCTTTTAAATTTGCTGAATCGCAATTTAATAAGGCTGCAAGTCTCAGAACTGCACATTGTATCGGGGGGTGGGGGGTCTAACTGGGAGTCTATAGAGTTGCATTAGTACCTCTCTAATATCTAGGGAGATCTATAGATGGACATTAGAATTAACATGTATCTGCAGTTAGTTCTGCTTCTTTTTGCATTACTGAACTTCATCTATCTATCTATCATAATTAAAAAGAATATTACAAGTCACAGAGAAGCCCTGTACAGACCTAAGTGTGTGCTGGTTATACACGCAGGGTGTCCATAAAACTCTTTTGTATTTTGATTCTTTAATAACGTTGCATCCATAAAAAAATCGAATATATACACTAGGTGTAAAATAAAAAAACTAGAGAATCAATTCAAGATATTATTATATGCAATTATAATAATTGTGGAGGTTCGCTAGGACACTCTTGGGATTTGTTGCTTTATCAATAAACAGTAAATTCTCAACTAATGTCATTTCAACCGCATAAATAAAATGGAACTGTGGTGGATGGTGATGCTTATTTAAAGATGTTGCAGATTTGGGAATGTTCCCCAGACTTGTCCCATTAGATGTAGGAATGATCCCAAGACTTATCCCCATTAGATTTGGGAATGCTCCCAAGAATTGTCCCCATTGGATTTGGGAAGGCGCCCAAGAATTATCCCCATTAGATTTGGGAACGCTCCCCAGATATGTCCCCATTAGGTTTGGGAATACTCCCTAGATATGTCCCTGTTAGATCTGGAAATGCTGTCCAGACTTGTTACCATTAGATTTGGGAATGCTCCCACAACACTTCCCCGTTAGATTTGGGAATGCTCCCAAGTCGTGTCCCCATTAGCTTTTTTAAATATTAATGAAACTTAACATTTCTTCCAGCCCTGAGAAGTGGCATTAAGGTGCACTAGGTATTTATATTGTCAGGGGTTATTCTGAGGTGCTTTCTGAGCATTTAAGACAATATCATGCATGCAAGTCCTTTAAAAACCTTACTTCCTCTATATCTCAAAATCCCAGCTCCCTTTTCATTTGCATGGAAAAAATTACTGAGGGTGTTGTGTGCCTTTAAGGCATACATTCCATGTGATAATTACTGCCCACCTGGTTCTTGCTAATTAACCTCAGATAATTACCACCTTGCTTTTTTTTCTGCCTCTGAGGATTCAGTAGGAATGTGGAGGGAAAGCTCTTTATTGTGATCTTGAATCATGTTTTCCACAGAACTACCTGATAGACTTTGGGTACCTACCTGACGAGAACATCACAGAGTATGACGTGCAGGACGGACCTTTTATATATGAGGATGAGCTGCCCGAGGAGTTCATCAGTGGCCTGGAGTGGTTCCAGAGACAGAATGCGCTGAAGGTCACAGGTAACATACACATTTATAATATAAATATATTATATATATATATATATATATATATATATATATATATATATATATATATATATATATATATATATATTACACATACACACACAGTGTCTCACAAATGTGAGTACACCTCTCAAATTGTTGTAAATATTTTATTCAACAGTGCCTTGCAAAAGTATTAACCCCCCTTGGCATTTGTACTTCTCAACAACAATGTCACTTACTTGTTCGGAGAGTTCTTCGGTCCTCATGGCAGTGTTTGGTTAGTGGTGCCACTTGCTTAGGTGTTGCAGCCTCTGGGGCCTTTCAAAAATGGTGTGTATATATAATGACAGATCATGTGACACTTAAATTGCACACAGGTGGACATCATTTCACTAATTATGTGACTTCTGAAGGTAATTGGTTGCACCAGAGCTTTTTTATGGGTTTCATAATAAAGGGGGTGAATACATACGCACATGCCAATTTTCTGTTTTCTATTTCTAAAAAAATGTTTTATGTATATATTTTTCGCATTTCACTTCACCAACTTAGACTATTGTGTTCTGATCCATCACATTCAATCCATCACATAAAATTCAGATTAACAAAACATTGAATTTAAGGCTGTAATGTAGTAAATTAGGTAAAAAGTCAAGGGGGTGAATACTTTTGCAAGGCACTTTATCTTTTCATGTGACAACACTGAAGAAATGACACTCTGCTACAATGTAAAGTAGTAAGTGTACAGCCTGTATAACAGTGTAAATTTGCTGTCCCCTCAAAAAAACTGAACACACAGCCATTAATGTCTCAACCGTTGGCAACAAAAATAATTACACCCCGAAGTGTCAATATTTTGTGTGGCCACCATTATTTTCCAGCACTGCCTTAACCCTCGTGGGCAGGGAGTTCACCAGAGCTTCACAGGTTGCCACTGGAGTCCTCTTTCACTCCTCCACGATGACATCACGGAGATGGTGGATGTTAGAGACCTTGCACTCCCCCACCTTCCGTTTGAGGATGCCCCACAGATGCTCCATAGGGTTTAGGTCCAGAGACATGCTTGGCCAGTCCATTACCTTTGATGTGAGGGGTGTACTCACTTTTGTGAGATACTGTGTGTGTATATATAGTGTATATATATATATATATATATATATATATATATATATATATACACACATACACATACATATATACATATATATATATACATATATTCACACACACAGTGGATATAAAAAGTCTACACACCCCTGTTAAAATGTCAGGTTTCTGTGCTGTAAAAAAAATGAGACAAAGATAAATCATTTCAGAACTTTTTTCACCTTTAATGTGACCTATAAACTGTACAACTCAATTGAAAAACAAACTGAAATCTTTTAGGTGGAGGGAATACAAATAAAAAATAAAAATAATGTGGTTGCATAAGTCTGCACACCCTCTTATAACTGGGGATGTATCTGTGTTCAGGATTAAGCAATCACATTCCAAATTGTGTCAGCATACACCTGCCAAATAGGAGTCAGCATACACCTGCCATCATTTAAAGTGCCTCTGATTAACCCCAAATAAAGTTCAGCTGCTCTAGTTGGTCTTTCCTGAAATTTTCTTAGTCGCATCCCACAGCAAAAGCCATGGTCCACAGAGAGCTTCCAAAGCATCAGAGGGATCTCACTGTTAAAAGGTATCAGTCAGGAGAAGGGTACAAAAGAATTTCCAAGGCATTAGATATACCATGGAACACAGTGAAGACAGTCATCATCAAGTGGAAAAAATATGGCACAACAGTGACATTACCAAGAACTGGAGCTCCCTGCAAAATTGATGAAAAAAGGAGAATAAAACTGGTCTGGGAGGCTACCAAAAGGCCTACAGCAACATTAAAGGAGCTGCAGGAATATCTGGCAAGTACTGGCTGTGTGGTACATGTGACAACAATCTCCCTTTTCTTCATATGTCTGGGCTATGGGGTAGAGTGGCAAGACGAAAGCCTTTTCTTACGAAGAAAAACATCCAAGCCAGGCTACATTTTGCAAAAACACATCTGAAGTCTCCCAAAAGCATGTGGTAAAAGGTGTTATGGTCTGATGAAACCAAGGTTGAACTTTTTGGCCATAATTCCAAAAGATATGTTTGGCGAAAACAACACTGCACATCACCAAAAGAACACCATACCCACAGTGAAGCATGGTGGTGGCAGCATCATGCTTTGGGGCTGTTTTTCTTCAGCTGGAACTGGGGCCTTATTTAAGATAGAGGGAATTATGAACAGTTCCAAATACCAGTCAGTATTGGCACAAAACCTTCAGGCTTCTGCTAGGAAGCTAAACATGAAGAGGAACTTCATCTTTCATCACGACAACGACCCAAAGCATACATCCAAATCAACAAAGGAATGGCTTCACCAGAAGAAGATTTACAGTTTATAGGTCACATTAAAGGTGGAAAAAGTTCTGAAATTATTTATTTTTGTCTCATTTTTTTACAGCACAAAAACCTGACATTTTAACAGGGGTTTGTAGACTTTTTATATCCACTGTGTATATATATATATATATATATATATATATATATATATATATATATATACACACATATATTATATAAAGCAAAATAGAACTTGGGGCCCTAATACCCCATGGGTGCCTAACACCAATTATATAAATAAAGCAAAAAAACAAAAAATAATTTATTTATCTCATTATCAATTATAATCTCAATTTTAGTTTCCTTAAAAAAGTATTTTTTCCATCTTACTCAGTATTAGGGATTTAGGCTAAGCACTATAATATAAAGGGTTAAATTCTATTAAGGAATCCACCATGCATCTATTTATGGGACCCTGTATGTACACCCTAATATTATAATTTTTTGCTTTCCTCATCCAGTGGGAAAGCAAATCATAGGAAAGCGCAATTTAATCTAAAAAACAACGAAGTGATTTAAAAACAATAGTGGACAAAGTGGAGTTCCTGGCCACACACACACAATATATACATATATATATATATATATATATATATATATATATTATGTGTGTGTGTGTATGTATGTATGTATGTACGTACGTACGTACGTACGTACGTACGTATGTATGTATGTATGTATGTATGTATGTATGTATATATATATATATACCGGTGTGTATATATATATATATATACACACACACACAAATAATATATATATATATATATATATATATATATATATATATATATATATATATATATATATATATACACACACATACATAATTATATATATATATATATATATATATATATATATAGATATATATATATATATATACACACACACACTACTAATACTGTATAGCACAAATAATACTACATTATCACTGTAATAGCTCTCACACTCACATGTTAAAGGGATATCGAAGGTTCCTGGATTATTTGTGTGCTTTATTTTATTAAGAAGTACATTGCATTTCTGATTTCCCTACAGGGAGGGATATTGTAGACTGATGAGATTTTAGTTATACCCACAGAAAGTATTGGCACATATGATTGCCACATCTAAAGTCACCTCCCTTACCTGTGGAAGCAGATTTTCAGAAAGAAAAATGGCAGCTCCAATAACAGAGTTATCCAATACAGCAGTTAATAAATTAAATTAAAATGTAGAGGTTTTTATATACCTACCTCATACATCCAGTTACCAGGGACATCACCAGTTGCGCATCTTGACAAGACCTTGTGCTTTTTATCCTTTACTTTGGGAATCTCCCACAATAATTACTTCTTGGACTTTTCTATTCCCAGGTAAATTAGATGAAGCAACAGCGGAGTTGATGAAGCTGCCACGATGTGGGAAGCATGAACAGCGGATGTCGTTCAATTTGGGCTCCAAGTGGAAGAAAGACACACTAACCTTCAAGATTGTCAACAGCACCAACCAGCTGGACAATAAGATGGTCAAAGATGAGATAATGAAAGCCTTGAAGGTATTGCCACAAAATACTGTATAATTCTGCATTTCTGTCACCCCAAGATAAAATATTGCTGTAAGGATTGAATTAAAGAGCATGAAACGCTGGCTATACATTGTTCTGGCCAAAGTGAATCATTTCCAAGATATTCAGTGTTTTTTGTGCTGCACAATTATGCAAATGTGCAGATCTGAAGTGATAATCCCTGACACGTTAATTCTGCACACATAAGTAAGTGCAACCTACCCCCAGTTTGATTATGCAATTAGATCCTTTTCCTCACATTTAACAAGCATGGTGAACCATATATTAGCATAATAATGCAACACACACACAATGCTGAATATCCCAGGAATGATTCACTGTAGAATAAAATGGCTAATAAAATGAATAGATCGTTTTTTAGAAGAAAAACGTATTTGGGTGACCACTGCAGAAATATGCAACAGACTAATGCAAGCCATGGGCAATAACACATTTCAGAAACAATCCTCATTTTAGCAAATTCTGCTAGTTCATGGAAGCTGCCATGACAATTTCTAATTTATTTTCAAGGCACAAGAGGGAGGTCAGGTATAATCACAAACTGCTTCTACTCAAACCATGGGAGTGTGGGAGTATGTATCAAATGCTAAAATATTATCTGAATGTAAGCAACCTGCCCTCCTCCTTCTGCTCTTGAATAGATAATAAAAATTACAACATGCCCACTGAGTGTCCAAGACATGAGGAAGTCACCAAGACTGAATCCCTCTGCGACTACAAATAGAAAAGAATAGAATCAACATTTTACTTAAAAATACTTTTCTGCCTAGTTCACACAGCTGCAAATGTTATTACAAACTTCTGAAGTTTTTCCCAATCTATAGTGGTGCTTTAGGTACTAAACTCTCCATGGAATAAATTAAACAATAGTAATCAAATCCTTCTCTGTATTTAAACCCATCACAGACAAAGACAAACACATGCACTAAAAGATATGTGGTTAAATGACAATGTGCAATTTATTACATAAATACATAATCTGATTTATTTTATTTTATTATTGTTTAGACAGTTTTTAAAAACACCATTGTATGTCAGAATTAGCCGACGAAAGCCCTGCACAGCTTTTAATTGATTGGCTAGGCGAGGAAATCTAATTCGTATAACTTGGTAACTCAGCTGGTAAAGCCTGTGATTGGCTGCATCTGGTGACTTTAAGAGGATTTTCATAAGATGTCTTTACATGGGTACGTTTTCTAGACAATTCAGTGCTTTGTGCAATGTTGTTATTCAGTCGTGCCAAACTTTCATGGTTTTCTTGGCAAAGATCATGGTGTGGGTGCCAGTTACTTCCCCAGTGGACCACAATTTGTCTGACCTCTCTACTATGACCTGCCTAGCTAGGGTGACCATACATGGTATAACGCACTACTTCATTGAGGTAAACACAACAACAAGATAGCGATCCAGAAGGTGGCTTTGTGCAAACCAGTGTCCTAATCTATCCTATAAATGTATTAATTCAGTAAGCCAGTAGCTGCTTTATTTGGTGATTTGCATTTTTGCATATTAACATATTATCATAAATAATTCCATGTCTTTGATTGGTTCCAGGTTTGGGAGAGTGCATCTTCTCTGAAGTTTGTTGAAGTTGGAATCAATAAAAGTGCAGACATTGACATATTCTTTGTATCCGGCCTGCATAACGATGGCACCCGCAATGCGTTTGATGGCCCTGGGCGAGTCCTTGGGCATGCCTTTATGCCTCCTTATGATAAAAAGAAGACAGACATTGCTGGAGATTTGCATCTTGATAATGATGAGAAGTGGACAATAAATGAAAAGAAAGGTAACGCCACTTGGTATTTGGTGACTTCCATTAGGTTGATACTCCTATTAATCAGGTCCAACTGCACAATCACGCTCACTAAGGTCCCTTTTCAATTCACCTGTCTATACAAAGTACCATTTTAAGGATTTCACTGTATGAGCTCAGTTTACCTTGCTAGTATTAACCCTGTATAACTGGAGTTGAGGAGCCCTGTATGACTGCTTTGCCTCTCACCTCCTCAGATATTTTAAGTTTGTGACCCTAGTCATCTACTCATGTATTACATTTTCCCTAGGTTTGATTAAAAGTTCTTTGCATTTTTCCTTCTTTTGTGCATCCACCTCAATTTTTAGGGGTGAATCTACTGCAGGCAGCAGCACATGAGCTGGGACACTCCTTGGGGTTAGATCACTCCACGGTATCGGGCGCTCTCATGGCCCCCACATACAAAGGCTACAACCCGAAATTCAAACTTCATCAAGATGACGTTGAGGCCATCCAGAGCTTGTACGGCAAACCACCGACTGTCAGTCCTATAGTGAACAGCACCAAAACTACCACCACTCGGGCTCCGAAAAAGAATGCCACGACTACTGCAGTGCCTGCTGGGAAAAAACAGGTCGCCCAGAAGCAATCTGTGGCATTGCTATGTGGGGATGATCCAATTGATACGTTTGTCTCCACCAAGGACGGCAACACTTTCTTGTTAAAAGGTTAGTTTTGGATGACACTTTATGGTATAGTAATCTGTAATTATTACTATTGTTTATTTGTAAAGCACCAACATATGCCGTAGCTCTATACATGTGTTGTGATCAAGGCAAAACAATATTAACATGATACAAAAAATGGAGGACCCTCTCTTTGAGCTAAGAATCTAGTGTCCATAGTGCTTTCCCCCAAAGCACCATGCAAGACTGAAAACTCATAGACTTTCAAAATGGTTTGGGTGTGGTACAGGAGGGTGAAAAATGCATAGTGCATGTTAAGGTGGCAGGTGATAGGCTTCTTTAAAGAGGTGTGTTTTTAGTGAGGGTTTGAAGGATTTGTGGCAGGAGGATAGCAATCCTGAAGACGGGAGTGAAAGGAGGTGATGAGAGAGGTGGAAAGAAGAAGGTCATTGGCAGAGCGAAGAGGGCAGGTGGGAAAATATTTGGAGATGAGAGCAGAGATATAAGGGGGTGCAGGGTTGTTTGAGGCTTTGTAAGTTAGGGTCATGATTTTTAAATGTTATTCTGGAGGCTACGGGAAGCCAGTGGAGTGACAGAGAGATGCAGCAGACACTGAACGTTGAGTATAGTAGACGAGTCTAGCGGAGGCATTCGTTATGGATTGGCTAGAGATAGAGGAATGGTGGGTAGGCCAGACAGAAGTGAGTTGCAGTAGTCAAGACGAGATATGATGAGGGAGTTTATGAAAATCTTAGTTTTGTCTTCTGTAAGTTAGTGACATATTTTGGAAATGTTTTTTAAATTTAAAAGACAAGATTTTGTTAGTGACTGTATGTGAGGAATGAAAGAGGGCAGGGTCCAGTAGAACCCCAAGACAACTGGCTTGGGAGGTGGAAGAATTGATGGCATTGTTGACAGTGAGAGAGATGTGAGGAATTGACACTTTAGTAGATGGTGGGAAGATTAGAAGTTCGGTCTTAGACATGTTGAGTTTGAGATGGTGGGAGGACATCCAGGAGGATATACTAGAGAGGCAGTTGGAAACATGTGCAAGAAGACAGGGGGATAGATCAGGTGTTGAGAGGTAGACTAGGAGGGTTCCTAGGACTCAACCTTGGGGAACACCAACAGACCAGAGGGTGAGGAGAAAAAAGGGTGCCAGAGAAGGACACTCTAAATTTTCGATCTTATAGGTATGATGTGAACCATGAGAGAGCAGAATCTCTGATTCCAAGGGAGAGGAGAATTTGGATTAATATAGAGAGTGTTCACCTATCATAGGCAGCAGAGAGATCCAGGAGAAGGAGAATAGAAAAATGACCCTTTGACTTGGTGGTGAGCAAGTCATTAGAAACTTTTGTGAGAGCTGTGTGAGTGGAGTGTTGGGACCAGAAGCTGTATTGGAGGGTGTCAAGACGGGAGTTGGAGGAAATAAATAGGGTAATGTGATTATACACAAGCCACTCAAGCAGTTTGGAAGCCAGGGGAAGTAGAGAGATAGGGTAGTAGTTAGTTGCAGAATCCATGTCAGATAAGGCTTTCTTAAGAATGAGTGTAATTATGGCATCTTTTAAAGAAGATGGAAACGCACCAGTGTTTAGGGAAAGGTTGAAGAGATGTTTGAGAGCAGAGATGTGTGTTAGAGAGGGGAGGGATTAGCTGTGATGGAATAGGATCTAGAACAGGTAGTAAAGAGAGAGGCTGAGAGTAGGCTGGAGACTTCATCTTCTGTTAGAAGGTCAAAGGAGTGCATAATGGCTGTGGGCTTAGGGAATGGTGAAGGCTGGGTATTATCAGTTAGTTGAGAGGAGAGTTCATTGCAAATTTTTCCAATTTTATGCTTAAAACGGCTCTTCAGCAATGAGACAGGAAGGGACAGGAGGTGGTGATGGGTGGAGGAGAGTGTTGAAAGTAGCAAACAAACGTTTGGGGTTAGAGGATAGTGTAGATATTAAAGATGTACAATAGTGCTGTTTGGCAATGTTGCGTGCAGAGGAGTAGGAGCGCAACATAAACTTGTAGAGGAGGAAATCTGCTGAAGTGCGAGATATTCTCCATAATCGCTTAGCAGTTCGGGAACACCTCTGAGAGTATTGTGTTTGTGTAGTGTGCCATGGTTGTGTATGAAAGCGAGGTAATAAATTCATTAGAAAAACCTGGCCAGCTATGTGTGTGTCCCTTTATCTCACATATGTACAATACAGTAATGTTGTTTTTTAGATTGTGTCATTATATAATGGATGAAATTATAAAGCCTCAGTTTGGTGGAGCCTGTGATTAGATATGTGAGTCCATTTGTTTTGCGAAAGTGGTAAGGGGTCTTTAGTATCCCTTTAAATATTATATTTTTTCTGCAGGAGACTATTTCTGGGAGCTAAGTCATGAAAACCTGCCATTGACTCCTAAGAAGAAAAATCCACAACTTATTTCATCCAAGTGGAAAGGACTTCCAGGATCCATCGATGCATCAGTGAGGATGCAAAACCCAAATGGAGAACAGGATGGCAAAATTTTCTTCTTTAAGGTATTATATAAACTTTTTAAATATTCTGCAGCAGAATACAAATCAAATATACACAGTGCTTTCCCTAGAGCACCTAAGAAGATTGAAACTCGCACACTTACATTCTAAAGAAACACATACATAAATATACACACACAATGGAAAACTCAAAAAAGTAACATGATTGGATGCTTGTTCATACAAAGTCTGAACTTTGGTAGATAATCAGGTTATGTCCCATCTCCCCATTTGCACCTCATATTAGCAGTTTTTGGAAGCCTGGTATCTGCTTTGCTGCCCTGGGCCATATCTTAAGAACCCCCTTGTGTGATATTGAAGAGGTTTAGTGAAAACATTGAACCCAATTATGAAATATTAAGGACTAGCGACTTGCCCATCAAAAATGACGGCAATAAAAAGTTAAGTTAATGCTGTTTGCCACACAATGGGAGCCTACCTCTCTACCTTACTGGATTAGTGAAGAGTGCCTTTGGCGCTCATCACGGGCCTCGCAATGAGCACCTTTGGCGCTCATTGTGAGCCTCCCCCCCTCTACTTTATTGGCTTTGCGATAAGCGCCTTTGGCGCTCATAACAGGCCTCACAATGAGCGCCTTTGGCGCTTATTGCAAATCTCCCCCCCCCCCTCCTCTCCCTCGTGTCTTCTTCCACCCTGTGTCTTCCCCCCTCCCTCGCCTGAGTTTTATCCCCCTCCCTCATGTCTCCCTTGTTTCCCTCCCCTGTGTATCTTCCCCCCTCCTCTCCCTCCCATGTCTCTTTTCCTCCTGTGTATCTTCTCACCTCCCTCCCTCCCTCTCGTCTCCCTCCCTCATCTCTTCCCCACCTCTCCCTCCCATGTGTCTCCTTTCCCCCTCCCCCGTCTTTCCCCATCCCTCCCTCCCTGTGTCTCTCACCCCCTCCCCTGCGTCTCTTTCCTCTCTGCTCCCACGTGTCTTCCCCCCATTTCCCTCCCCTGTGTCTCTTCCCCTTCCTCTCCCTCCCCCCCCAATCCCGTCTGTCTCTCACCCCTTCTGTGTGTCTTTTCCCCCTCCCTTATGTCTTCCCCCCCGTGTCTTTTCCCTCTTGAACTCCCTCCCATGTCTCTTCCCCCCCCCCCCCCCCCTCCTCCCCTGTGTGTCTCTGTTCCCTTGCCATGCGCATGCCCGGCTGGCGCAGTGCACAATGGCACAATGCGCGGGGCTGTGATCGGCTGTAGTTGTCAAACTGTGATTGGTCACAAGCGTGACGACGAATCGCAGTTTGACAAATACTATATGCGATTATCACTATGGTTTTCATTTTCATCTGCTCAACTCCAGGGGGCTGCCATGTTGGACTCTGCCTCTTTCCAGCACTCTTGCAGCAAGCTGTGAATCTCTATATTGCATCTTCTAATACACACCGCATGTACAGTGGATTTCCATTTGACCACACTGTCAAGTAGCTCTGGTTTACGTACTAGATATTAGACAGAGCAATAATAAATAAATAGTCCTGTAATCATTTAACATTATATAATTGGAATAATCAAATTTATCTATACAGTTGATCCCTTATAAACCATAGCACAAAAATGCTTAATGTTAAAATCCTTCATAACTCATCCGTGACACATCTCAGATTACAGTCTGTTATCTTAAAATTGTTGCAAATGCAGCCTGCAACGGGATTACAAATTACTAGTTAACATTTAAAAAATTTTGATAATGGAATAATCCATGTCGATTGCATTTGGTTTGAGTTCTCGGTTTAATGTAAAGCAGCATTGATAGATTTCATGTCCCTTTAAGGCATGAAAGGTAATTCGAGATTATCCATCTGAAGTTAAGGTAAACTCAAACCCGAAGAGTCTAGTTTGGTAACAAAGTGGTTAAAAATGAACAATCATTCTTGTGAAATGTTTAGTGCTAATTTTTTTTTTTTTTTTAAGTACAGTAAATAAAGAGCCGGCTGTTGCTCCTCTGCTCAGATTAAAGTCCGTCCATATTGTCCACCACAGGAGTTTATTGACCTTCACATACTGATTACAGTTTGGTTCAGTCCTGGAGAGGATAATGCGCTTATATCCCTGATAAAGATTAAGAGTTAAAAATAACAGATTAAAGGTTGTGACAAAAGACTCAAATTTCCTCAAAGCATATAAAAAAAAAAAAAATATATATATATATTATATTATAATATATATATATATATATATATATATATATATATATATATATTTATTTTGCATGAAAATCAGGTGATTGGAGGTCTAGTATTGAGATAACAAAAGCAAAGGACGTCATCTCAAGAAATTTCATGTTCTTGATGCAGGGAAACCAATACTGGAAGTACAACAAGGACCAAATGGAGACAGGGTACCCAAAGCTGATCAAAGCTGGATTCCCAGGGATACCAAATAACTTGGATGCAGCCTTCACGCAGCCCGCCATCACAGCCAGAGGGGGCACAATTATAAGGCAAGAGAGAACCTTCTTTATAAAAGGTAGGATACCATATTCGATATAACTTATATCAGAAAAAATATATAGATTGTAATTTTTTGGTTTGTATCTGTTGTCCAATCGAGTCTGTCTATTCTATCTACCTAATAGTTTGACTCAGGACAGCCTTATGCTTATAACGAAAGTTTAACAAGAGATAAACGTCTATCGATTACTTGATAAGGATTCAAGCCCAAGTCTAAATAGCAAAGGCTGTAGTCCAGTGGTGGGCAACTTGGTCCTATGACACCCACCAACAGACCAGGATGTAGCTAATTGTGTATTCAGGTTCTCACAATGTTACTTGTCTAAATGTATTCTAATAGAACGCACCTGTGCATTGCATGCAGAAAGATTGAAATCCTAGCCTGTGGACGCACTTGTAGGACCAAGCTGCCCAACACTGGCTCTTAAACCTGTGCAGTCAACAAGGTAGTCAGGAAGGCAGCTATATTCACTTCCTTACCTTTTCCTGCTTGGGATCAGATGGGAGTCCAGCCCCCTGGCCCTTCCATTTATTATATAGAGTATACACGCAAACCAAGGTTGTATTGACTCACATCCCAAACCTTTTTGTAGACCAAGTAATGCCCCATATAAGGCGTTTTGTAGAATTTAAGTACTGTCTGTGAATGAGGTTGTATGGACCAGCCATAGTTTTAAGTTTTGTATCTATACAATATAGCAAATGTTTTAATAAAATTCAAGTCGGAAGGGTCTTTGAGAAAGAGAAATGCAAGAAGGCCATGATTTGATGTTGGAAGATTTAGAGGTAGTTTAAAAAATGATGACTATACAGAAAGTGTAGCGTATAATAAAAATAGCTTTCCAGGTGAAGTAACAGAGTTACAAAGTAATTTAAACATACCACTGTACTTCCTTTATATAAACAAAAAATATAGTACAATAGGTCACAGTACTGGAAAGGAGCTAAAGAACCAGTGTCCCCATTTATATCACACTCTTTTCAAGAACTGTACTTGATAAACAAAATGTTAGAAACTAAAGAAAAATAAGCACAGCATTTGCCTCTGAACCATAATTACAAATAAGTTAAACGCTATATTTCTAAAAACATTTTATACTATTAAATATTGTAAATATGAACTACAGTGCCTTTATCGTGTCTCACTTGCTTGTTCGATACAATTTTGTTGATATCTTTTCTTTAGGGAAAAAGTTCTTCTTGTATGACCCGGTCACAGGGAATAGCTCCAGCCCTCAGATCTTACAAGATGACTGGGTAGGCGTCAAACTTCCCATCGAAGCCGCGCTCAGCTTTAAGAATGAGATGCATCTTGTTGGCAAGAAAAAGTTCCAGAAGATCCTGATGCTGTCGTACATCCAGGACCGGGTGTTTGGGAACATCCACCAAGCCAAAGATCTGAAGCACCTGATCCAATGCGAAGCCACTAAAGTTAAATGATGAGCATCAGAATTGGACCTTCTGTGGTTGTCCATGATCGTGCCTGAAGATTATGTCAGCACGCAATTGTCAAGATAATGTCAACCAAAATATGTGTTAAACTAATACTTTAAAGTTAGTCATATCACATTCTTTTTTGTTTATTATTACTATAGTGTAAACGCTCTACATTTCATTCATATCATGTGCACTTGTACTTCTTCTGCCATGCAATTTTAATATGAAAATGTTACTTACAATTTTGGCTCTTTCAAAATAAAGTTACACCTACAATTAAGCCAAAAGGTCAGTGTTCCTTTAAGAGAATATTTCCACCTTAAAATAATTAAATTGGTTCATATGTGCTTTTGTTTAAATTGTTTTTGCGATTTTTTTTTTAAATAATTTGTAGCCTCATTAATTTAATACAG
This sequence comes from Discoglossus pictus, assembly GCA_027410445.1. NCBI lineage: Eukaryota > Metazoa > Chordata > Amphibia > Anura > Alytidae > Discoglossus > Discoglossus pictus. Next base: position 230,630,452 of record CM050168.1, on the reverse strand, counting down.
ACTCTGTCAATATAAAGAAATCTGATTGGCTGGCAGCACATACAAAAAAGAGCCAGCCATAATTAAGTTAATTATTAAAGAATAAAAATTTAATGTAGTTAAAACAAAATAAGAACTCTTACTGGACTAGCTTATTTGGTTCATCTTTGAAGACCAACATTCCCAATGTCTTGTTTTGCCTGTTGGGCAGAGTCTCTCACAGTGTCTTAGAGAACGCATGGTTTTCATCTGCCTTCAGATAATTTCAGCGTTTCTGTATTTAGACAACATTTTCATCAAAGCACAATCTAAAACATTGGCTTAATTTAGCTTCAGGAGTTGTCTTTAGGAGTATGACTGCCTTCTGGCCTAAGCTCATAGATGGGTCCAATCTTAACCAGAAGGTGGCTTTACCTCTTTTTGTCTGTATCCAACACATCTAATCCTCTTTCGAGCTGTTTGAAGTCCCTGAGGAAGTACACTGCCTTGCAAAAGTATTCACCCCCTTGACTTATCTCCTATTTTGTTACATTACAGCCTTAAGTTCAATGTTTTGTAAATCTGAATTTTATGTGATGGATCAGAACACAATAGTCTAAGTTGGTGAAGTCAAATGAGAAAAATATATACTGTACATAAAACTATTTTTTAGAAATAGAAAACAGAAAATTGGCATGTGCGTATGTATTCACCCCCTTTGTTATGAAGGCCATAAAAAGCTCTGGTGCCACCAATTATCTTCATAAGTCACATAATTAGTGAAATGATGTCCAGCTGTGTGCAATCTAAGTGTCACATGATCTGTCATTACATATACACACCTTTTTTGAAAGGCCCCAGAGGCTGCAACACCTAAGCAAGAGGCACCACTAACCAAAACACTGCCATGAAGACCAAGGAACTCTCCAAACAAGTAAGGGACAATGTTGTTGAGAAGTACAAGTCAGGGTTAGGTTATAAAAAAATATCCAAATATTTGATGATCCCCAGGAGCACCATTAAATCTATCATAACCAAATGGAAAGAACATGGCACAACAGCAAACCTGCCAAGAGAGGGCCGCCCACCAAAACTCACGGACTGGGCAAAGAGGGCATTAATGAGAGAGGCAGCACAGAGACCTAAGGTGACCCTGGAGGAGCTGCAGAGTTCCACAGCAGAGACTGGAGTATCTGTACATTGGACGACAATAAGCCGTACACTCCATAGAGTTGGGCTTTATGGCAGAGTGGCCACAAGAAAGCCATTACTTTCATCAAAAAAATGGCACTTTTTGAGTTTGAGAAAAGCCATGTGGGAGACTCCCAAAATGTATGGAGGAAAGTGCTCTGATCTGATGAGACTAAAATGTAACTTTTCGGCCAAAGAAAACGCTATGTCTGGTGCAAACCCAACACATCACACAAAGAACACCATCCGGGACTGGGAAACTGGTCATAGTTGAGGGAAAGCTGGATGGTGCTAAATACAGGGATATTCTTGAGCAAAACCTGTACCACTCTGTGCGTATTTGAGGCTGTGACGGAGGTTCACCTTCCAGCAGGACAACGTCCCCAAACACACTGCTAAAGCAACCCTTGATTGGTTTAAGGGGAAACATGTAAATGTGTTGGAATGGCCTAGTCACAGCCCAGACCTCAACCCAATAGAAAATCTGTGGTCAGACTTAAAGATTGCTGTTCACAAGCGCAAACCACCCAACTTGAAGGAGGCTGGAGCAGTTTTGCAAGGAGGAATGGGAAAAAATCCCAGTGGTAAGATGTGGCAAGCTCATACAGACTTATCCAAAGCAACTTGGAGCTATGATTGCTGCAAAAGGTGGCTCTACAAAGTATTGACTGTAGGGGGGCACATTGACTTTTTCTGTTATTTTGTCCTATTTGTTGTTTGCTTCACAATACAATTCAAAGTTGTGGGCATGTTCTGTAAATTAAATGATGCAAATCCTCAAACAATCCATGTTAAATCCTGGTAGTGAGGCAATAAAACACATACAATGCCAACGGGGCACTGTATGTGTAGGTCATATGTTTCCCTCTGTATGGACAACTTGTTCACAGCTCATGGCAGATCTTGAAGGTGGCTATTGGTGGCTGGGATGACCATTGAATTAGACTATTCAAGCAGATAATGGCAGATGCCTTCCCAGGTTTGTGACTTTTATAACCACACTGTAGTGACTTCATGTGGTTAATAAGCTTGGTACCTGCACTGAGTAATTGTGTAAAGTTGAGCAGTGGTCTTTCATCCAAATCTTTGTTAATTCTTTTCAGATTAATATGTTTTTGTCGGTCGAAGCCTCTTTTGGGTAGAATCTATTTTATTCAGGTGATTGTGGAATTCTTTGTTACCCCTCGTGTTTAACTGGGACCATGTGTTGAGGAACCACTTTTAATGGGGTCATACAAAAGTGTCCTTTCAAAACATTACCTAGTACAAACAACTTACAATTTCCACCATTATAGCAATATATACTGGCTACCACCATTGCAGTTTATAAACCCCCTCTGTGCTTACCTTCAATGATAAAGAGGATGGTCTACAAGGTCTCTATAACAGAGTTAATAGAGTTTAATAGGGATGAGGTGCCCGTTAATAGAAACTTCCTCCCACATAATGCCTTTATGCTCTTTCTAAAAATATTTAAACCTTTATGAAATGTAAGGCCCTCAAAAGAGCACATTGTAATGTGTTGACCTTCCTATTGCATGTACTACAAAAGGCAAGATATTCTCTTTTCAAGAACTTGATAATGTGCAAAATGTTCTAATAAGTTTTGAATAGTTAAAAACAAAATATCTGTCCTCATTAAAGCCAAATTAAAATAAATAACATTTTTGATTCATAACAAGAAAAGAAAACTGGGAAGGTGAGAGGGGAGATCTGTAAGATCTCAATAGGCAATTTTCAACCAAACTGAATAAAATCACACACTTGAAAGCAGAACTCAATGGCAGAGTAAGCCCCATAGGATATCACTCCCTCTCAAGCTACAGATGAGCAGCCAAAGATGTAAGCTCCTATTAGAGTCCACTAAATATAATACTTTCAAATTATTTTATGCTCCCGTCTTGCACATCTGCTAAAGTTGCTATTTTGTTATCCTAGTTATTACAGGAAAAGTGCACATAAAAATATGTTTTTTTTTATCCTAAGCATGATAAATTGGTATTTTAGACAAAGTTACATGAAAAGGTCCCCCTCTCTACCAATAACGCTCTCACTTGGTCAAATATCTCACAGTGGGGAGTAATCAACCACAAGCTCATGTCCAGATGGATAAATAAGTGTTAAAGTAATACAGCGGAAGTTCCAATCACATATATAGTTGTGAACGTACGAGTTGTTGCTAACTCTTGCGGGCTCGCGTAGCGAGGGCCTCAGTTGCTGGCATGGAGCGCAAACACGACACACCAACTACAACCCTCGCAAACTTTACCTCGCAACGTAAAAAAAAAATACGAGACACGTTACCACACATTATGACCTCGCAAAAATCAGACGCAACTCGCAAACATGAAAAAATTCAAAAACACAATAAATAGACACAGCACATACAGAAAAAGCTTACCAACAGCAAGAGGAAGCATCCAGGACCTAAAAAAAAAAACAACTTACACCTTCATTTAACTAAAAATAAAAGAGTTTTGACACTAAAAAAATTTGCTAAGCGATAGAAAAAATGGCCGCTGAACAAAACGAAAATGAGGCTACAGCAGTCTAAAACACGCAAAACACCACAAGAAACTCGCAAAATACCACAAACGAACTACGGATATTCCGCTAAGACGCATACCACACATTACCCACCATTTAACTCCAATGCGGAAGTACACAACTACGCTAACGGTTTCGTCTCGCGCACGCACACTATTACTCTGCAGCATTAGTGTTGTTGAGCTGCTGTGTAACATCAGAACAGATTGCAGCTCTTCAACACAATGCTTCAAAATAGGTAAAGTATATTCATTTATCAATTGTATTATATATCTCAGTACTACACACCAAACCGCATTAGCTACCTTACAATTTCATTGCCGTCATTTTTTGACGGGCAATTCGCTAGTATGTTATAATTTCAGACTATAGGTAACAATTACTTCAGCAATTGAATATTTAAAAAAAAAAAAAAAAATTCTACAGTAAACTAACATTGAAGCCTAACATTTAGTGGGTCGCTTTTTTGATCTACCCAAAACAGAGCTGGATTTTGTTAGATATATTTCCACAAATAATAATGACTACATGTGGGGCTGAGTCCACAGTCTGCAAGTCTATGCAACACAAGACTGGGCAAGCCAAGTGTTGTTTTCACATGACTTACACTGAAGACAATGGACCTTTGCGGAGTCCGGAGCAAGCACCCAGAGCAGTCAAAAGTCGTCATTAATTTGGAGATGGGAAACAAAAACACTGCAATTAACAACTAATTCTCATCTAACGAAGAAGTTAAAAAGGGATGTGGAAATAACTTTTTTTTTTGCATACTGACACTCCAACACTTTCAGACACAGAGTCAAGAAACCTTTAAATAATGAAATTAAAGGACCAGAGGCAGTTGTTGTCAGTCTTTTTTTTATTCAAAGTGAAACAAGGCTGGAGAAGTTTATGAGAAAAATATGAACAATTATAGTATAACTGCCAGGCTTCAAACCCCTTCACAGCTGGACAGGCCTGCGATGCACAGCAGCCCAATGACAGGAAGAGGACGTATTTCTGACCAACTTATCAGTATTGTTATTTTATTTATCTAAATACTTTATTAATCACAATTGCAGAGTTGCTGGCTAAACCTTACAGACTAAAAGGTATCAGACCCTTTCACTAGCAGAGGGGCCACCAACGTCCCTTCTTGCAGTGATGGGTCTGTTTCTCATGTTTTGAATGTGCTCTCACGTTAACCCTAACATCTTCCATTGTTCCTGATCCCCACAACATACACTTCTACAGAGCCATTGTTTTATCCTGACTATTGTGCTATAGTTGGGTTTGTGCATCTGATGCACTTTCGTAGCAGACCCTGCTCAGTCACACTATATATTAAATGACAGCTCATTTTACATTATATACAATAAGGACTTATGCCTTACCTCCTGCAGGGAGTGACCTATGTGGATTAAGGACCCCTGGATTCCTTAAGGATGCTGGTGCTTATTGCAGGAAGTAAAATGCTCAACAGCAATCTGCTCTGCGTCTGATGTCAGCAGAGGGGTTAAAAGCTGGTGCAGCACATTAAAGGGGTGGTAGTTGAGTTTAACCCTGTCTGTGCCATTACACTGTACTGTGAGAAAAGGTATATAGAAAGCATTATCATGAGCGGATCTGAGGGCAAAGAGACAGACAAAAAATATATAACCCAACATAGTGCAAAACATTGCCAGAAGTGTCAAACCGCACCCCTCAAAAGCCAAAATTATTCGTATTTAAACTTTTTATGCCGATAACTTACAATAGCATTTAAACTGGAATTACAGACTTTTATGGTTACATTATTTATTAATGTAATTTAAGAAACTTTATTCTCTAGTGTTTTGTAATTGAAGGAGTTCAAAGGGTTAATGTTTGATTAACTAATTAAGTCAGACATTATACAAGGGATTAGAGTACGTATAACTAGAAGAAGGCCCTATAAGAGTCCCTATAAGCCAGTGAGTATATTGTATGGCTTAAAAGGGACTCTGTTATCCCAACATGAAGTTGATTTTATTTTGAAGAACATTAAAAACTGGCTATACATTGTACTAGCAGTATTTCTCTACAATAAATAATTTCTGAACTATTTAGAATTGTATGCTAATGTGCATCTTGGTGTACTTAAGGATGGAAGAGGGGTCTAACTGCCAGATAACATTGGGACAATTATTTTGGCTAATACAGCGACAGACAGATTATAAAATACAAAATTAGCACATCACCGCAGCTAATTAATATGCATGAGACCCACATTTGCATATGCATACAGCAACAAAATGGAATTTCCAATATTTTATCTATTTTTTTTTTTCTAAATTATATCAAACATATAGCCAGTTTTTCATGCTCTTTAAATGCAACCCCCCAAACAATTGATTTTGGGATGACAGAGTCTCTAATTACTTAAAAGTATACTATAATAGAAGTGTTCTTCAATAGTAAGATTTTAAATAGTTGTCCTTGAAGAACTACTATATATTTAAAGAGGCACTGAAGACAATTTTACATCTGTCCACCAGGACAATGCAGCCGTTTCGCTTGTGCCATCTATTACAAAAATTCTCCATTATAGCTTGTTTTTGGCCTTCAAGAACTGGTATTCAACACCTCTGGTTTACAAACTTGAACAAGCCTCTCCAACAGAAATATGTAATGACTTCTCCCAATGACCCATGTTGGTCACCGAAGGCCGATTTGAACTCAGCCATATTGTTTTCTCCTGAAGCTTTGCATGGGAAACACAATACTTCATTACAGGTTGTTTGAGGGGCTTGGAATGGGATTTAATCTACTAGGTGGGTTTTCAGCTCCTAAATAATTGACAGAATTTTACATTCAACCAATCGTAATTTAGCAAACTAGGAATTTACATGGTGTGAGCTGACATTATGGAAGCCGGTGTACACAAGCTGGCTAGTCCTTGAAAATCAGTGCTGTGCAGAAGAAAGTGATCCAATTGCAGCCAAGAGGCACCCCAAGTGTAAGTTGGGTTATACCACAGAATTGTGCAGCAGACGGAGGCCATTAAGGGGCGTTACAGAAATCTGTTGCCGGTCTCCAAAATAGAAGATTGTTAAAAATGATCACCACCTTTGTTACGGAGTGGTGTCAAACGTTATATTACAGATCTTTCTACCAGACTGACTGCATTAAGGCAAACATGTCTTGCCTTATTGGATCTTTATTGTAACATATTGGTATAAGAGATGGAAACTGCCCCACATGTGGGCAAATATAAATACATACAGCGTTTCAATATAAATATAGGGACAGGAAAGGGAGGAGTGTGTCTTCATATGTCATTTTGGGCCACTTAATTTAAGAATTCTGGGCCAGGAGTGTTATTTACAAAGCATTGCCAAGAATGCGCCACACTATCTAGTATAAGTTACTGTGCATCCTACGAAATGTAACTGCCGGCGTCCTACAAATCCATGTTATTCCCATATGGATTTAGAACATCAGACAAACACAAGCTGTGATGGCAATAATGAGCAAAGTGCAAAATGCCCCCACTTTAGTGGCTAAGTTCCCTCTGCCATCACCAGGACCAACCTAAATGGCAATCCCCACTTCAAATGACCACCGCAACCAGATATTCACCCCACAACACGTAATGCGTTAGTAAGCAGTGCAGTTATTCACCCAATTGTTAAGAGTACCAAAGTCACTGTTTGGTTAACAGTTATACTTAAGACTTTTTTGTATTTTTTTTTCCTTTTTAAAGATATCTTCCCTTAGTAGTAAAATTAAAAATTAATATAAAAAAGGTAACTTCAAGCTTAGCTTTAAATAATCTGCACAATAATAAAAACAATAGTAAAAAAATTAAAGTGTAAGGAAGTAACTGGATGGTTTTCAGTTGAGTAGTTGGCACGCATTAGTGTGTCTCGACATCCAGTCTCGAGAGAAGCGGAGGGGAATGGGCGGGGGAAGCACGAAGGGATGGCCTCCGCACCAGGAAGGTTAGATGGTGGATTTGGAGTGTCCAAATATACAGATGGGGAAGTGTTTGACATGTGATGACCACTGTGCAGCCAACTGGAAAAACTTCACATCATTCCATTCCACACCATCAATCAGCACTGCAGGGGAGAAATCGAAAGTAATGCATTAAGCTTTTACCTTTTTTTGGACCTGACTATGCTGCACATTAGTAAAAAAACATTCGTACTGACAAATTTAAGACACCAATATAATTCTATTTTCATTATATGCCCTTAATCTATTTGATTTTGTGAAAACCGTTCTATAAAATGCAACCTTTAATTAATTTTATGCAATTATGCTGACTACAAGTACACACTATTGCGAAAGAAGCAACTAAGTATAGAAAAATTGCATATGAAAAAAGGTAGACATTTAAAGGGGGAATTTAGTTTTTTGCATTCTACACTTTACCCTTTAAGGTTAGTAATCATAAAGCTTTAATAGAAAAAAAAATTGATTGTAGTCATTTAACAATAATAACCATAATTCTCATCTACCTCACATGCATATTAACATCTTTCACACCTCAATTTTCTATCTATCTATCTCTGGGAGAACAACAATTATCTTCGCACCTCCTATTTAGTCTATTAAAAAAAAAAAAAAAAATGTATGTATTAAAAGAAAAAAGTTGCAAAAATTATCAATGAAATCTATGAGCAGTTTCTTACCCCGGAGCATGTTCTGCTGATGTTTGGCTGTGCAAATCAATCTACTGATGCCTTCAATACACTGACTCTTGGATTCTACTTCTTTATCCTTTGTTTTCTTGGGTAAAAACATCACTGAAAAAGAAAAAAAAACACAAAAAATATTTCCATCTTATATTTCGCTTTTAAAAAGTAATTTTACTACAACTAAAAAAAAAGAAAACTTAAACAATGTTCACAAATAACCTCTAGAATGTGTACTTTCCGGTTTCCAAACCACACACATTTATATTGTAACATTTTTTTTCACAGCTCATCTATTATATGGCAGTGTACACCAACCCAATATGGCTGCCATCACTCAAAAGGACCAATAGTAAGAGCAGACCTCAGCAGAACTCTCTTTCCATTGAATGATCCAAGCAGACATTCTACTTTTTGTGGCACATAAAGAATTTAAATAAATGATGATTGCTCATTAATTTAATTGGGTGGTTCAGCTCTGGAGGTGCCATTGTTCCACTTTCTGCACTAAATAACCTGGTTTATTTATAACTGTTCCCCCACAGAACCCCAACATACCTTTTTTGTTTTTCTCCTTCGTCACAACAGTCATGGACATGGTGGGGGAGGTGGGGACATCACTGTTGTTGGGAAGCCTGCTGACCTGCAGCGAGCGGAAAGTGCATTTTAAAGTATTCTTAGCGGTGGTGGACTCCCTTTTTTCGGTGTCTTTCTTCTTTTCCGTGACAGGGGCTGCTAACCAGTAGTCCAGCTGAAGCCCCATGAGTTCCCCTCCTGGACTTTGGCTGAACCCAAAAAAGTTTAAGTGGTCAATCAATGCAGATTTTTTATTTTAAGGAACACTAAATTTTGTTGTATGAGCAGTATAATTTGTTTAGTTATCGATTAGCAATAAAATCAGCTTTTAAAATTACATTAGAATGACAGCGTTTAGCAGATACACTCCCTCCTTTGGGCTCAGGGTAGCGGTTGGAGAGCAGCAGATCTATTAAAATTTAACACAAAAATTCAAGTGTAAAATGTAAGAGCTACAATTGCTTTTTTCAAATAATGTTTTTTTGTTTTGGTAATCAGTAACTAAAACATATGAATCGCTGTTTTATGAGCACTACAGTGGTCCTTTAAGAGAATAGACAGTGATTTTTAGCTACTGTGGTTTAGATTAAATGACCATGAAAAGGTTTACCCTGCTTATTCCATTTTACTCGCCAACAGTATCACAAGAAAAGCAGTATTCATTAAAAACGTATTAATTAAAACATGGAGGCAGAAGCATTTCTTTCAATAAACCAAAAATTATACCTGGGTGAAGGGGAGAACCCAGACGTAACAGATGGGGAGGAGGGAGGTGTGGGTGAAGCTTCCTTGATGGCGGGAGATACAGAGGGCGGAGTGGATGACAGGACAGTGGAACCGGAGGGAGCAGCATCATCGGAATCCCCTGCGCACAAGAGAGAAAGACAAAGCTGTCAGAACAAGGCAGGAATCTGACAATCACTAATCTGATGTAATTTGGTACGAACTTCACAAAAAGTATCAAAAACATTTTCTAGAGAATCCTCTTTAGTAGACATACCTTGAAAATAAAGAATTATTGCCAAGTGTAAAGTGCATAAGTATGATTTTCAAGTTTATATGTTATGGACTGTATCGGAGTGTGTGAGGTGAGAGGTCATGCTTGAGGGTAATTTACTCATCAATGGCAGGTGGAATAAGGATTCATTTTCTTAAATATATCAGCTATAGTCATTTCAAATATGTAAAACTAATTGATATGTGAATGAAACCAGACTATTCTTGGTACTCTTATGAATATGTTATTCTTATAGCTTTTTTTCTTCTACAAAAGGAGAGCGTCTAACCTTTTGTATGTTTATTTTATGTCAGATAGATACACTATATGTATTTTCATGAGTCCAATATGTTAAGCTTGTCATTTAAATGAAAAAAAAAATGCATAAATCTTCAAAAAAAGAAAATTATTTTAAACTTTTTCATTAAAAATGCTTTGTATGGGACCAGATGGATTTACAAAATGTATATTACCGGAGCTTTGCTGAACTTCGTGCTCCACATTTAGCCACACTTTGTAATAGGATCCAGGAGGGCCAACCGGTCCCCCCGGAGTTTGATCAAGCCGATTTGGTTTTCTTCTCCAAAGTGGGTCAAGACCCACTGGAGGTCAAGAACTATCAGCCAATCTCTTTGCTGAACAGGGACATTAAAATTCTAGCTAAACTCATGGCTAACAGAATAGCTCTATTCCTCCCTAGACTTATGCACAAGGACCAAGTTGGGTTTATTCCCCATAGACAAGCGGGGGATAACATCCGAAGAGTTCTAAATATACTACATCTATCCAATCGGAACCACATTCCATTGCATCTTCTAGCGCTTGATATTGAGAAGGCATTTGACTCTGTGCAAGGGTCATATCTCAGGGCAGTTTCAAAGTAATTTTCCTTCCCAAATCATTTTTTGAATCTGATCAACACTTGCTATGGTTCCCTCAAAGATTTTTTTGAAGCTACAGGGAGACTCAAGGGCTTATATGGACATCCAAAGCGGAACCAGAGAGGGTTGCCCCTAGTCTCCCCTTTTATTTGCTCTGGCAATGAAGCCTCTAGCGCAATTGATTAGGTCCAACGTCGATATTAAGGGTTTGGTAGTAGGCTCCCATCATTTTAAATGCTGCCTTTTTGCAGACAATCTTCTTTTTTCCCTTGATGAGCCAGCTGACTCTGTCTCTGCCTTACTCCAGGTCATTGATGAATTTGGGAAATTCTCAGGCTTAAAATTAAATACAGAGTAAACTGAAGCTTTGAATATGTTGCTGCCCAAACAGGATTTTGACTTCCTCCAAAACAAAACTACAACCTTTCCTGGTTTAAGTCACATCTAAAATATCTAGGGGTAAACATAACTCATACGTTGCCCAATCTGTATAAAGGTCAATTGTCTTTCTGTGTATAAAGAAAGGGCTGAGTTATCCAGATATGGTCGAGGGACAAGATTTCCTGGTTGGGTCATATTAATAGATTCACGCGCTCCCCATTTAAATAACCATTAAAGACTGGGAGAGAGTTTTCAACACCAGATTTTTAGCTTCATATGGGGAAAAATATCCCAGAATTGCCAAAAGGTGATGTTTAAACACAGAACTAGATCGGTTTGTGCTGCCCGAATTTAAAACTTTATTATAAGGCAGATCAGCACTACTTCATTCCCTTAGCCCATTCAGTGATGTATCAACCATTGGGGGTGTTTATAGAAAATCATGCAATTGGCCCATATTTCTGGGATAATGTGGTTTGCCTGCCCAGACCAGTCTCTCTTGTAGGAAACATGGCCAACACCTTTATAAAATGGACTCTAAATCTTTGGACATGGGCAAACGAAAGACTTTTATTATCCCAGAAGCTATCAACTCTTACCGCAGTGGCCCGCCACCATGACCAAACCAGACATTTAGATATTTAGTTCAATGGGAGAGAGACCTAGGCTGTAATAGGGATCAGGAAGCATGGCTACATACCTAGAAAAACGTAGGGCTCTTATAATTACAGCATATTAGAGACTGCCATAAAAATTCATAGAACCTATATAAAACTCAACAAATTTTACAAATGGAAAGCAATTGCAGATCCCAATCGTTTGAGGGGTGGTCGAGAAATGGGGTCGTTTATTCATACATGTGGACTTGCCCCAAAGTTCAACAACTATAGAAGAGGTGTTTTATTTAGCCTTTTCTTTATTTGATTCTCTATTGATGGCAAATGTTGATATCTCCCCATTGGGCTCTGCTTCCCGAGACTCATCCTCGCAAAATACATTTTTACAATTCCTAATGTTCGCAACAAAAAAAGTCACATTGCCAAGCAATGGAAGTCAAACATACTAAGCTTACAGGACGTTAAAAATTAAATTATATACTAGTTAGAGAGACTGACCCTCATTCCACAAGTTCCTAGAAATTTGGAGTCCCTGGCTAAACTCAGCCACTTGCACATTTATTACAGGCTCCGGTGACCCGATTGAGATCTGAAGGGCTGTGAAGTGAGGTAGGAGATAGATATAGATATAGATATAGATATAGATATAGATATAGATATAGATATAGATATATATATATATATATATATATATATATATATATATATATATATATATATATAGATATATAGATATAGATATATATATATAAGTTCAATCTCCACTCTATATATGGGGTTCATTTTCATATGAGCTTTATTGCCTTGTTTGAGAAGGTGTGCAAGAAATTGCAATGATATTTTGTGCATACATCCAGTTTCCCTTTGTACTAAATAAAACGGATCGTCAGGGCAAGACAAGATCATTATACACTGAACCTACCACAAACTGAACCTATTTTAATAAAAACATATAGAGAATTATCAAATCACTCATAAACCCTCATAAGTTAGGCAACACCACATGTCCTTTTACCCCACTTAGGAAAAAATTCAAACCCTTTCCTGCTTTTTCAAAACAATATCATCCATATATTAAAAGCATTATATCTTTTAAAAAAGAACAAATAACCATTATAGGGACATTAAACGCATGCTGTCATTTTCCCACTTCCATTACTGTTTTTTTTTGCCTCTAGACCTTCACACACACCACCTCCTCTCTTCATCATCTGAACTACTATAAGGTTACCTCCCAGCTATGATTTGTATCGATTTATATATTGCAGGTTTAACACTATCACCTCCCAATTTACACAGCTGATACACCCACAAACTTAAACTACCATTTAATCCGCTACTTTCTCTTGAAGAAACGAGCTTGGCAAGTAATTAATTTTAATTACTTATTATCATCATCATGATTTGTTTGTAACACGCCAACATATACCATAACGCTAGTTACTTCACAATTTGTTTTATTGATTTCCATTAGTTGTTAAGTTTGCGGGGTTTCAATATTATAAAAGGTGCTTTAAAAAAAAAAAAAAAAAAAAGACAACCCAGCAAGATTTTAAAACTCAAATACAGGGTGCTCTACAATATTAAATGCACTGCAGAAATTAGTTATTTTTATTTATTTTTTTCTTTGTATTTAACTCCTGTTCAGCACTACGGAATATGTTGGTGGTTTACAAAAAAAACTGTAATATTATTATTATTATTAATAATAGTAATGCAGAAATCAAATATATGTTTTTGAATAAAAACCAAGCACTGCAAAAGTTTATGAACTAACCTGGTGTTTAAAAAAAAAAAAAAAAAAAAGTCTTAAAATTGTTTTAGAGCCTCCTTATGGAGAAATAGATTAGCGACTGGCTGGTTTATCAGCGTTACTGATATTTTTTAGATTTTCAGATTAATCAACAACATACAAGGAATGAGGATATGATAATACTTGCCTGAGGTTGCAGAGGACTGCTCAACAATACCAACTTTCACCACCTGATAAACGAGGGAAAAGAAGAAAATTGCTGGTAAAATATAAAAGGTCACTGCAGATCTTTACATGTTTGACACGTTCAATAGACTAACAGCAGCAGCTATTTAAGCCACGAGCAGAGGCATTTTAAGGGAAACCCTATTTGAACAAATAAAACTAACACTTAGGAGCCAGGAAGGAAGACCTTCATAGAGATACAATATACTTTGGAAAACTATTTAGGAGCAGTACACATTTTAGTAGTCCTTAAACTAATCTAGAGTAACACGGAGCCCCAAGCGTGGACACCACATGGACCTAGCGCAACGAGGAGCCACCATCGGGGACACCACTTTGACATAGCATAACGAGGAGTCCAAAGCAAGGATACAATAGCAATTTTTTTACATTTGGAATCCAAAGACTTGTGATGAGCTTTTGGTCCTTTCCTGTTATGAGTAATCCAGCACACCACCACAGGTGTCATAGCTTTAGGGTTAGGGTAAGTGTTTAAGCTTGGAAATTGTGTAAGATCTCAGCAGAGCTTACAAACGGTGTAGAATTTTGGCAGAGCCATTTAACAGCTCCTTGCTGCAACTGCCACTGCTGGAATAATCATAAAAGGAAAGATTCCTTGCTGCACAGTGTTTATTGTACACCTCAAATACTCACCCCAACAAATGGTATGAACTTCTGTGAAGAGTCTTCATCTGGGCTAGGAGAAAAAGAGGGGAAAAAAAATCATAAATTAAAAAAAATATATATAAAAAGAAGCTGCCATGATCTGTAGAAACACTAAAAAGGTTATTGCACAAAATTAACTTTTTCACCCAACTCCATTCAACATGCAGCAATCCGCAAGCACATACTACAAATCCTCCCCAAAATGCTCTCAAGGCAGCAAACGGGGGATTTGCGCAATGTATACATCAGAAAAGAGAGGGGGAAAGGTAACATAAGCTTCTATCTTGGGAGTATTCCATTAGTCCATTAATAGCAAACAATGGTGGTTTTAGCTGCCACATTCCTATTCAGCAGAGAGAATCCTCTACATTAAGTCTTCTTCCACCTCTGGAAGTGGATAAGCAGAATCCAAATAGAAAACAGGTCAGTCCTAGCGAGTATGTCAAGTTTAGATAATTTACCTCCGTTTGAAATTACAATTTAGATATTATCATCAACAGGGTCTCTAAAGAATACTTGGGTAAGCATAGATCAGAAAAAAAAATATTTAAAAAGTTTGTGCATCTAAACACTTTCTTACTGGCTGTATAAGCTCAGTCTCTCTCCAGCCACTGAATAAAGTATTGTGTCTGGAGTGAACATACGCCCAGGGGGAAGTGTCAAATTGCAAACCACTCAAACACACTAATAGGATGGCTTTCTAAACGCCACCCACTGCCATACTGAGGTTGTGTTATGCCAAGTTTAAATAGCCATTCAACCCTAGGTGACTCCACTCCAGACACAATACTTCGTTCAGGGGGTGGAGAGAAAGCAAAAGAAAGAGCGCGAGCGAGAAAGAAAGAGCGCGAGCGAGAAAGAAAGAGCGCGAGCGAGAAAGAAAGAGCGCGAGCGAGAAAGAAAGAGCGCGAGCGAGAAAGAAAGAGCGCGAGCGAGAAAGAAAGAGCGCGAGCGAGAAAGAAAGAGCGCGAGCGAGAAAGAAAGAGCGCGAGCGAGAAAGAAAGAGCGCGTATACATGTAAACCTTGCTTGCTTTAGAACCACCCCCTTGTGCCTGCAGAGAGATGTATGACCATCATGGCACCACTAAAATGGAGATTTTCTCTGAAATGCTTTCATGCTCATGGCTTGTTGTTAGCGTGGGGGAAAAATCATACATTTGTCGAATATGTTAAAAATATTATCTATGACATAAGAGCACAAGTCAGATATTAAAACCGCATCAGGTTGGTATGGTGCCGATAACCGGTACAGCATGCTCCACCGTAGCCATTGCAGGAGAAAGCAGCGATAGTTATTAGCAGTTAGATCATTATTATTGGACAAACCGCAAGGCACAATCAATAAATTGTTATGTATATTCCATCCAAAACTGAAATTACTTTATCCGTTACAGCAAAACAAATCAGATTAAATAAAAGGCATCCAAAAGAAAGCCAGTCTCTTGCTCCAAACCTCACACCCCCAAAACTATTTTTATTTTTTTAAACTTGTTTAACAATGCAAATTATGGGAATGCTGGGAATTAAAATTATTGATAGATATGTATCCACCCAAGAATGATCTGCTCTGGCCTGAATGCCTCCAAAAATGGTTGAGCTTGTATTTCAAAGCACCATACACAATAAGCTGTATTTAAGTGGGGATTTTTGCAAAGTCGCTTTTGGAGAGTGAAGATTATCTGAATGCCAAATGCCTTTCGCTTCCAAAATTATGCCAAGCTTTTTCCATGTCATGGTCCCATTTAATTTGCCCTTTATAGTTAAAAGGGACATGGAAGGTCCCTGGATGTTACGTTTATCAATTTACTTTTATATACTTTATTTTATTAAGAAGTGCTTATAAGGTCTGTTTTTACTGACTAAAATCAAACAAATAGTCCCAGTATGGGTCTGCCCACTGCATTGTATGCAGGCACAGACTCTGTAGGGTTAGATGTGCAGTGTCCTAGCCTATCAGGTGACCATGTCTCAGCAGCACGTTGCAGAATGTTGGAGAGATGGTCAATGATTTGGCTAGTAGGAGACACAGCACAGCAAGTATATCAAAGTCTGTGTATTCATGAGCAGAATCAGGCAGGCAATTTTTGATTTTAGGCAGTAAAAACAAAGCGTATAATTACTGCTCAATAAAATATAGTGCATAAAAGTAATTAAAGTACCTAGAAAAATACAGGAAACGTCCATATCCACCTGAGGCTGCACTGCACATCAGGCTTATGGCAATGAAACCATTTACTCTAATGCTTCACAGTATGTAGTTTCCTCAAGGAAAAATAAACTTAAGGTTAAAGGGACACTGTATTCAGATAGAGGGTAGAAAATCATGTGGGAAAAGTGTTTCTATATTAAATACATTATGAGATTTAACTTTTTGATTTTTGTCTGCTTCTATCTGCCCTGATGTAGGAAAATACATAAATTGCCCGAGCCAGGCATTATTAGCACTAAATTTGTTATGTTTTTTTTTTAAACCGGTAAACAATTGCCCACATAATAGGCCACCCTCTAACTTATGGTGCAGATCACATGTGATGATTTTAGACTCCCCCTCCAAAATACTTTTTCCCCCTAGTTATTTGCTAGAAGCATTATTCATGAAACGGAGTAAAAATAAAACCCGCATCCATAATTTGCATGTGATGCCAAGCAAGCTTTAACAAGATCAGCCAGAAGAGAAAAGAGGTGGGTTACCCAGAGAGGACATGATACCTTAAGATAAAATCAAAATGAAAGCTCTTTTTCCTTTTTTTCAGAAAGCAACCACAAAAGGAAAAAAAAAAAAAAAGTGGGAGAAATAGTTATTTCACAACATTACAGCAAGGAGCCAATTTGAGGCAATTAAAGACATAAGTGAATGACACTGCTAAGTGTTAGGAGGGGATGGAGGCAGCTTCGGGGTCAATACAAGCAGTTTAGATTGGCACAATACTGCTATACATTAGTTCAATGCCATATAAAATCATGTATTCTGGTGCAGGGGCTTCTGCACGCACACACACAGGAATTAAGATGACTAAGACGCACAAAATGAAAACCTGTCATTGGAATGAGAAAGCTAAAAATTACTAAAACCAGATAAATACAAATGTTGACCCTTCTGGGGTGGGCACTTTCACTTTTAAGCAATTTTCTATATTATTTTCACACAGTAAAATGCTTTTTTGCATCTCAAAGAAATTGTTTGGGTTTATTTAATTATTTTTTTAAACAAAGATACATTTTAAACAATGTTTTCAACCTTTTGCAGACATCAGGTCACAAAAAGTATTATTTTAATTGTTGTGTTTTTTACTGCGCCAACATATTCCATAGCTCTATACAGAGGTTACATACGAAACATTCTGTACAAGTACTAACTAGATTTTATTAAACAATGTATTATCTTACAATTAGCGGGACATCATTATTTGTAATTTGTATGCCAGTCTATCTTATCTATCTAGACATTTTTTCTTATATTATGTGTAATACCAATTCAGTCACTCTGAGCATGTGCAAACCCTTAACCACAATGTTGAACTGGGTTCTCTGCTTCCACCCACATATTTCAGTCCCTGAGAATGTGCAATCCACAGGGATTAAATTAGCACGGATTATACTTAAATACAACGATAAGAAGTATAGCTAAGTGCGAGGTTTGTATATTTCTTGGTCTTTCTAACACTCAGTGTCAGATTAACATATGAAAAAACTTTCTTTTTTTTTTTTTTTAAATAAAAGTACTTGTACTACCTAGAATTTTAAACCAAATCATATTTGGAACCACTGCTGTGTTCATTAAATGTCAACTTAAAGTGAAAACTATAAATACATGAACAGAAGCTGACAGTCTGTAAGGCTGTCTGGTTCAACCTCTTCTTGTATATATCCATGAGCCAAACCATTTCTATCGCACATGAAGCATGACACGTCACTGTGAGCTAGCACAGCTTATATACAGGAACTTTAAGTTGGTAGGCAGTACTTGAAGCTGCTTACCAGTCTGTTTCTCCTAACTTTTAAACACTTCCTTTTTTCCAATTAAAGTGGTAATAAATAGTTTGATATATATTTTTTCAATTGGCAAACAAGAATTCCCAAACAATCTCTTCATATAAGAACCAGACATGCCAGAGCACGGCCTACCTTTTCTGTTTGTATGTTAACATGGCCTCTGCTATGGGAAGCTGGTGGGCACAGTTTGCTCCTGCTATGTACTGTGTGACCCTGGATGCCACGTCTAAAGGGTCCTGTACTGTAGAGAGAACATAACAATAATTGGAGGATTACATCTGGCACAGACCTTTGTGAAAATTAATAAATAAATATCCAGTTAAACATATATGCACTAATTTGCATGCATGTTTAAAAGACCGCTACATTTCAAGAAGAAAAAAAGAAAAAAAGAAAAGATTTTTGTTATATATGTAACAAATATTAGCATTTGTGTTTGCTTTGAATAAACATTTTTAGAAAAAAAATCATAATTTTGAAAACGACATCTAGAAGTTTCCATCTTGTCTGGTTTCCACACTTCCCGATAGCTTGGAGTCTTGAAGCCTGTGATTATATTTAATCGGTGGCTGTAAGGGTTAGGGAAGCGGGAGAGGTGATAAGTTGTCCTATAACTGAACCTTTTAGATTCTTTAACCCTTTCCTGCACATGCTCAGAAGCAGGCAGCTTGCAACAATAAATGTCAAGCCCTGCTGGATCCAACCCTTCCCCCTGACAAGATCAGAAGCAGGGCACACTACTTCTTACAAAGGAAATAAAGCTCCAAATTCTATATTCTGCTGTATACTTGGAGGTATCTGTGATATACTTTCGGAAGATATTTTATTTATTTATTTTTCTAATTAAAAACTAGCGCTATAACTTCTACCCTGCTTAATTATGTTTTAGGCTCCAATTTTGCAAACATATTTGTGTGGTCCTTTAAAAACTGAAGAAAAAAATAAAACCATATCAAAACCACAACTCAAGGACAGAAAGCGAACCATATCAGAACTATATGTATGCATATCTGCATTTGTCATGATGAAGGAGCTTGTATATTTCAATGAAGCTGTAAGCTATATCATGTAGGGTCACCCAAGATGGGCAGGTCATACCAGAGAGATAAGACAAATCAGTTTACTAGAGAAGGAACTGACAACCCACTCCTAGAATCGTTGCCAAGAAAACCAAATGGATAAGTACTACCAGAGATAAAGACAAATATGCCTGGTTGCTGCAGTCCATATGGTCATTGAGAGATAACCATATATATAGTACAGCATTTTTGGACATCACATTCCTGGCAGGCTCCTTACCTGTGTTTTGTGTGTCCAGTTTGGTGAAGAGGTCTCTCCAGGCCGGGTCCTGGAACAGGATGTTGTATTTGTAGTCTACCTGTCCCAGGTACTTGGCAACCGGATGAGAGCCTGTAAAAGAGGGCCATGGAGGGAAGGATTGGTGAAGATTTCAATCCAAAAGCAAGACTATGGCCAAACAATGACAACCAACATAAGATGGACTGCATTTGAAGTTACTTTTATAAAAAAAAAAAAAAAAAACATGGTTGTACTAGCCATTTTTTTCTAAACCTGATATATTCAGCATTGTGTGTCATTGTTATGTAAATGAGCAGATTCTGAATATTAGCTACTTTATTTGCAAATTACATTCGATTCCCTGCACATACCTAACAAGCACTCTGTATTCTAATGTGCAACTCAGAGTTGTACATTAGCATAATGGAACCACACAAACAATGCTGAATATCTCCGAAATAATTTACAGTATAGATAAACTGTTAAAAAAGTATAAAAAAAAATAATAATAAAAGACAGTTTTAAGGCTAAACATTAAATCAAAAACATAGTAGTGGAGCCATTTGTGGAGCCATTTAAAGCAATTGGAAATTAAGATCACGTTACTCACCTAAAGGGATAATGAGGAATCTCAGGTACCCCAACCAGTCAGGGGTCTTGTGTGACAGCTGTTCTACGAAGAGTCTCAGCACAGCACTGAGGTAATTCTGCGCCCCGGCCACAGCCACTTTCACAGGATTTGGCGGCTGTGAATTGCAGTTGCAGCTGAAAAACAAAGTGGCCCATGAACACACAACTTGGGAATAATCTACATACATATCCGTTCCAGTGGGTTGTCTTGCGCTGTCCTAATCTATTTGGAAGCCGCATTCTGTCAGAACACTGGATTGTGTGGCTGTGCCACAGCACCACCTGGTGGTGTAAAAAATGTACTGCAGCCAAATAACTATTCCATCCTCCGATCTGGCTCATAAGGCGCTCTGACAGAAGAGGCCTTGAGCTAGGAGAGGCGGCCCGAGGTCCTGGGGTGGCCGAGTGTCTGCGCCGAACATATCGATGGCCTCGCTGTCAACTTAGCGTCGTTCGAGTTGCGCCACGTCGGAGGATGGAATAGTTCTTTGCCTGCAGCCGCACACACCATTGTTCTGACGGGATGCGGCTTCCAAATCGACTAGATCCTCTTGCTCATTTGGTCCTGGTAGTAAATGAAAAAGACCTAAAATGAGACAAAGTACTTCCCCCCCCCCCCCCCCCCCAGAAATTCTGATTATTTGGAGCTTTATTTCCTTTGTAAGAATATTTATTAAAAATAATGCTTGCTTGCACTTATTTCAGCTATAATGATCCATTACCATATAATCATTACAATTTATTGACATTTCTGATTAAAAACCAGAAAGCATATTTAGAGTTTTCACACCCTGAAGGTTGGATGTAAATAAGATTTTGTTCCCCCCCCACAATATACTCACTATCACAGAGCCTGTAAATATACTTACTATCGCTGTATCCGGGACACTATTGTGTTAAAGGCAGCTTGGATATCAGCTGAGGAACATGTGCACACTAAGGGAAGGGTGTGGTTTTGCAAAATATCTGAAAAAAGCTGAGGAAACACCGAAAAACAAACATTATTTGTACACATGATCGCTAACTCTCCATAAAGATCAGTTACAAAAACAATGGCTTGTAATAGACACACAACCTACCTGGCCCTGCCAATCTGAAGTGTTTACAAGGATGATATTTTCTGGGAGATGGTCATCAGAAATTAGGATGTGATTCAGTTGATCATATACAGTCTTTCTTGGGATCTATATAGAATGGCAGATATATGAACAAAGAAGTCTAAATAATAAAGGTATTTACAGTAACTTTGTTTTTATTACTCTGGTTGATGTAGATTCCATGTCTTTTAACCAAATTAAATCCACCATTACATAAGCCAAGCAAGTAGAAAAAAAAAAAATCACTTTATCATTGGTGCTTAATATTAACCATTTATTCATCCAGCAGCCTTTCCTCATTGCTACATGGAGATTGCTTGATTCTGCAGGTTATAAAAAAGTCCCCCAACAAATAATCATAAGCTCTCTGAAAATGTACATGTGAAGGGAAAAAGAAAAAAAGAAAAATACCAAAAATTGTTATTGCAATTATCAAAGTATGTAAGATTTAATGGGAGCTTGTCATATTTGGTCCCTTCAGTACCTGAAACCTTTTCTAACTCCCTCAAACTCCATTTATCGTCTGGTGCTGCCAAGACAGTACCCATGGAAATTAAATATTTTTAAAGCTTTACAACTGTACACTTAAGAGCATCAAAGAAAAATGTGTTTTATACTTGCAAGGATGGTAGAGAATAGCACCCATGAGTTGAGAGGCCCTTTAAAAAGAGCCAGTGCTTCTCAAATTACATTGATGTTTAATTAGCACCACCACTCCAATTTGAACATGCCTTGGAGAAATAAGGATTATGGAACTGTAGTTCACAGCAGTTTTTAGGTTATCTGGCATACATAACTAATAGAATTCATGTTGACCTTTTGTGTTCTGGCCAGTAGTGCTCATGGTAATGAGATCATGTGGGAAGTGTACACCAGGGGCCAGGATGGAGTGGAACTTTGTTTTTAATTTATAGTTTTTGTCTAAAGCCGTACTTCTCTGCTGTTTGCACATGTATTTTTACTATTGATTAAAGGTACACTTCAATACATAGATTTACCTTGAAGAGATTACATTGGTCCTTTAAGTGCAATTTTGCGTGTGCATGAATTACTAAATTTGATTAAATGTAGTGACTACCCTTTCTATAAAAGTAGAAATATCCTTAGTGGGCAATGTGTTACCCATGGCCTGGAGCTCACCTGGAGGTGATTCCGTGTGTCAGGGGAGCGCTCATTGTCCAGGCTGTTAGCCCTTTCATTCTGTGGCCTTGCCGCTTGCCTCTCCTTCAGTGACGTACTCCTCCCACGGCGCCCTGTCTGCTTCCCTTCCAACCTGAGGCATAAGAACATACAGCTTAGATCTAGAATGGTCACAAGAAACCTTGGCTGCAAAAGCTGTAGATTATACAAGTTTATATAAAAGGCTTAAAAAGTAAACTCAATGCAAATGTTAATTTAACCAATCCCTCAGAATCCTTTGCTGCATGTTTCCAGGTACAAAACTGGATGACTTGCATAAAGTGCTTTTTAAAAAGGAGCATTGCAGAATGTGCATGGAAGTTGCCACGACTGTCATACTTCCTTTACACATGACTAAGCAGGGTTGCAGAATAGGCAAAGCGAGGCTTGTAAGTATACTAGCAAGATGGCACTACTGAGGTACAGGAAGGAGAAGGTGTCATGTGCAGAAATTTAATTTGAATCAACCAATTAGTCAAAAAAAAATAAAAATCTACCTCCCTCTTTTTCCCCACTTTAATACAAATAATATCAGCCTTCAACCGATTAGGAAGTGTAGAAGACAAACATGGTGTCCTTCAGGCACAAGCAGTATTTGCAAAAATGAAGATTTAACCTAAATCTCATTCTATCCACGGCTTACATGGCCGATATTGTTAATTTGTTACAAACTTTAAAACCTATAAAACTTTCCCCAATCTACAGTGACCCTTTAAAAGGGGCACTGCTGTTTTTCAGTGCTTTATTTTAAATAGCTAGAATAAAAAATATAAACTTTAGTTTGCCACCTATTACATGCAGCTACATTTAGTGTTGGCCATCTACACTGTTGACATCCACTGCTAAGAACCAACATTAAAAATATTTCATCCTGCTTGATGGGAAGATAAACTGTTACATATTTGTATTACAACCGTGTAAATGGCATTCTCCGCTCCCAAGGTTTCAGACTTGACAAGAACCATATACTAACAGATATGGATTGTTTTAAAATGCACATAATAACAGAGGTTGCCAGGACTGCATGCATGTGCAGAAATATGTAATTAAATATAAAGCGTGCTTTTAATTTTTTTTACCTTATCAATACTAGTTCTCTAAAACAATCCTTTTAACAACATAACTGATAAAACAGAATACAAATTTTTTATAAATATATTTAAAAAATATATTATTATTCCAAATCATGATTTTTTTTCCTGTTTAGCGTAGGACTGCCTGGTATATAAGGGCTCGATGACTATAGATATACTACAGGATATTTCTCCCTGTGAAGGGCACGAGTGTCTAAAACAAGCTTCTCTCAGAGTGGGTTATGTCCATAGAACCTTTTTCTCCGATTGAGCACCTCTATTTTGTTATTTGTGGAGTATTTCATTACAATATTTTGTTGTTTAGACTACTAGTTCCTCGTCTATAAAGAAGCATTTTATTAGGAGTTTTTTTTACATTTCCTATATTACACTCAGTTTTGGTTGGATGCCGCCTCCCCCAGTAGCTGTGCATCATAGCAGCCATGTCAGATAAGAGCAACTCTCACCGAGTGGAGGGAATGATCAAGGACTCTGTTTTTGTTATCTTCCCGCTGGGTGGCAGCCGCTCAATGAACACATCCAGTGTAGAGAGCTCTGCATCGTGGGCCTCTTGCTGAGACGTCTCCTGTGTTGGGAAGATGAAGAACAAACAAGCACGCTCAGTACTGTCAGAGGATGAATATGTGCAATATTACACAGACTGCAGAACATTGGGCAATATGTGCTCCAACCCCATGGCCACTGCCTAATTTTATACACAGCCAATATGTTAGTAGAACTACATAGCATTTAAGTGGTGACTGTGAAGTCTTGTATGTTTTCAAGACAATTGGACATTTTTAGTACTTTTTTTTTGTATTCAATTATTACCTTTATGCTATGGCGAGCATCCCCATTACAGTCTATAGAAATCCCCAACCATTTCTGCTCAATTGTAAATGGAGAATAAGTTCCATACCATTGTAGATCCCTCTGCTCATTCAAAATAAAACAGATCATGAGATTTGATTAAAATATTCACACAGCCCAGCAAAGCTACAGCAAGCGTTAAAAACAAAGGCAACTGGGACAATGCCAACACTGAAATGAACAATTATGTAAATAATATAACTTACAAGTGACACATTGTCAGACACATTATCGGGCTGATGCTTGGGACCCCCCAGCGACCGTCTGTCAGGAACCTCCTGCTGCTTGAGCAAGAGAAAAATAAAATTCCATTAGAATTATTTAGGTGCATTTTTCCCATAGAACAGGCGCTTGCTTGACAGAAATAAATGCCTCATATTTGTAATCTAGACTGAGTTTTAAGCTTTTAAAGGTTTTAAATTTAATTTCAACTAGGTGGCAATTTTAGAATTGCCATATAAAACTTCACATCACTTACTTCTAGGAAGCCTCTTTCTGTTCTCTCTCATGTGGGGTGTTTTACAGCTATAACCTCACCCAAACTGGGGCCATTTAGGAAGCAGTTGAGAAGTAACAATTAATAGTAGTGGGGAGGCTGCATTTTTAATTTTTCACCATATTTAAATGTTTAATATTGAAGAATGATAGTAGGGTGGATGTCAGATCTCGCACATCACCACAAACATATATTTGATCATCTCCTGGCGAGCAGGGGCAAATTATCCATCCTGGCTACCACCATACCTGGTTGGCATTTCTGAAGCTGGCAGCCTATGTAGCTGGCAGCAAGGAGTTTAATAAAACAGCTGATCCTAAATAACCACACACCTAGACAGCAACAGCCATTCGCTTTTAGTATTGACTTGCACTAACAGTAAAGGCTATGGAGCTCAGCCTTGGAATACAGGTTATCTAACTAGGTCACTTAGAGAGGTGATTACAGCTGGCGACTTGGTTTAAGCTCTTAATTCAGAGAAGTCTACTCACCGGGCTTGGTAATTCCCTCTGGCTTCTTGTACTGTGCAGGCTCCCTATCTCGGTCTGAGAGCTGGAGTGTGACAGGCCCTCAAAGTAAGGTCTAGGAGGAGAGAAGATAAGAGCTCAGGGGGCCAGATAAGATAGCTCATCCCAATTTTGTATTTCCCACACTGACAACCAGTTCCTCCCCTTCCTGTATTTTCACATCATCAACTTTATCAGTCACTCATCCCTTTAAATAAAGAATAGAAAGTACAGGGTTTTGTATGTCACAAATGACAAATATAATTGCAATTGGTTAGTACAAATGTTGAGTAGAAGTGTTAGATAATTGAGCAAAATGCAAAACCCGGAGAGGGTCTTCAAGTAAATTGCTAGACAACGTCATCCTCTCTCTCACTGACTATCGCTCATATTCTCTCCGACAGTGAGAAATGTAAGGGCCCAGTTGGATAAATAATAATATTTAAAAAAATAAAGAATGCCCACAGAAATATTTAAGTCTTATTACTGTTCATTTATAACTGGGCATGCTCTTTACAGTCATCATCCTCCCCAATCAGAATAATTATAAAATTAGTGATGTAAGATAAAATAGTAGAGGATCTTCTCTCAGTTTATGGTTAACAGGCCTTTCAATCTCAATTATCTAACACCTATACTCATTTTTTAGCAAGCATTTGCAACTATTTTCATTTATATGTGTGCTTTTCAATTATGCAGGTAACGCCATCATGTCACTTTGAGACCGCGATGCAAACATTTTTAACTATAATGATACTAGTTCAAAAGCACAGAGCTCCTGGAAAACATAAGGAGCTTGAGATGAAGGTACACTTACTACTCTTAACTAGCATAAAAGGTTAAAGGGACACCAAAAAAAGCCATAATTATTGCAGAAATAAAAAGTATATGTAGAATTTGTAACTATAGCCAAATTAAATGTATTTTGAAATGGAAGCACAAGGAATCTAGAATTTATTTAGAGATGATTTGTGCATGATTTAGTTGTAGGATCCACACACTGAGGAAGGGCCTTATCAACTGCAACAAACTTTTTGAGTAAGGTGTAATTACAAAGAGCATAAACGGTTAAAAAAATGCAATAGTGACAAACAATGGAATAAATAAATGTAGTTAACCCTTGGTCACCATTACAGTCATCTGAGTTACCCCCGTTATTAACATCTTAACCGCGATGGTGGATCTTCAATTAATTTATGCATAAAATACTTCTATATCAGTTTTAAGACTTTTTGATTTAGAATTTTTAATTGTTACCAAATGCAATCGCTTATTTTTATGCGTTCTTTTAATTTTATCAATAAATTGGATCTGGTCTATGTCATGTTAAGGCCATCTGTTTTGAGGAAGATCAAACAAGCAGTCAAGATTGGCGGATTCCTATTAGACAGGACAGTTTCTCACTTTAACTTTGGCTTGGGAGTGCTGAGGACACTGTCGTCATCCTCCATCTCTGGGCCACTATCACTGGGGTTTTCAATGTCCAGGGTGTCGTACAGCAGGTCCATGTCCTCCTCCACCTCCTGGACATGCTCGCCTGGGTCCTGCTCAGAGTCCAGCACCTGGGGAGCAGACAATATGGCAATGACCAGCTGACCATCTAACTGAAGCTAGCAGCTTCATGTACTTTTACAATGAGTACATGAACATAAAATAATTTGCCTTAAAAAAGGGACACAGCAATTCGCAATGATCCCCTACATTAAACCAAGTGGGAAAAAAAAAAGGGTATTTAATAATAATAATAAAATAAAAAAGCTACAGTATATACTAGAGTATAAGCCGAGGCACCTATTTTACCACAAAATACTGGGTAAAATGAGTGACTCTAGTATAAGCAGAGGGTGGGAAATATGCTGCCCCCTGTGTCCTCCTCTCCCTTCCCTGTGTCTCTTCCCCCCTCAGCCCCCATCCCCATCCTCTTAAAAAAGGGCTGAAAAACTCTGCTTATAATCGAATATATACGGTATGCATATTTTACTATTATATAAGAAAGTTTGTATAGAACCCAGCTAACCGGTCTCATTTCTGGATGTAGGACTGCTTGACACGTTCTGAAAGGCCCCAAAATCACAAGTTTGTTGAAGAAAAAAAATAATCCAAAAGGAAAATCATAGACCAAATGTATTAAGGATGTGAAGAGACCATACATGCATTTAGAGGTAGCTTGTAATATAGGGTTCTTTTAGGACGCGAGACCTCCCCAGCTGTATATTAGATCACTCATCTAAATGTGCTGTGTTAATTTTACAGAACTCAACACTATTTAAAATCCTTTGAACTCTTAGACACTACTATAGTGATACATAGTTTACATAGTTCTTGACAACTAAATTTAAATAGTATGATGGTAAAGGGCTACAGTAGCTATCATTTGTTTAGTTTCTTATTAGTAATAAAATAAATAAATATATTCTAAATAGATATATTTTGAAATGTGCACATATAAAATCATCATTGTAGCTTCCAGCTGTGCTTTTCTCCACCCCCATCAGGTGTTCAGAAGGTTAAAAGGGATCTTCCACTTAGGCTATTCTAATTTCTTATGTTTAGAGCAGATTTACCTGGAATAGCCACTGCAGGAAAGGAGGCAGATAAACAATGCTATGAGGAAATCCCTCTGGACACATGGCAGGGGTGGAGAGCAGGGTATCAGCTGGTCTAACACACTAAAGCTCAAATATCAGATTTAAAAGCTACATTGATATTTCTTCAAATACGGATTTATTACAATCCAAATACCAAATATAAATTTAGAAACCAAAACTTTGTTATAGCAGCTTTAAAGTCCAATTGCAAAGGCAGGTGAAAGGTTCAATTATATGGATTGTTACCAATTACTGATCAGAGTTCTCACTATACAAAAGTGTCATAATTATCAGTTTATGACAATTTACGCAGCAATTTGACATATTGAAATCATAGAGAAGTATCTCTGAATTGAATCATTACCTGCATTACGACCTTTTTTGTTAAATCTATTTTATTTGTTGCGTCTGTTTTAAATATTTCATTTTTAATTGCATCAATAAAGGTTATATCATCACTTATATATTTTTCTGCTTGGTCGTTACTACTTAGGATATTTTCACCTGAATAATCCAACACCTAGATTAAACAAGTTCATTAATGCTGTGCTTTTTTCTATTCTTTGTGTAAATGTAATTATCTACACTACTAGCTTTACATTGCTCCTAGTAATTAGGCTTATACCTTGAGTACCTTTAGGAATTTTCCCCCAGGTAACATCGTCCCTAAATACAGGATTACATGAGGGAGCTGTAACATGATCAGGGAATTGCACAATGGGAGTACAAAGTCACTTAGTGTCACAGTCTATTCTACATCTCACTATAAGCAAGCGAGATCCAGGGAATAAAAACAGTTATCCTAAAAATATAAAACATGAAAACAATCAATAATAATATATATAGTTTAGTCATTCAATCGTGTTGGACTCTCCATTACCTTATGGACAGCAGCATACCAGGCACATAGGTCAGCCACTACGCGTCTGAGCCCCATGAAGCTCATGTACTATATCTTTTAGCTCACTTGTGCCCTTCACAGGGAGAAATATCCTGTAGTATAGCAGTCTGGTCCCACTCAAAAGAGTGACCCAGCCCTGAAATACCAGGCCATTCTACCCTGAACAGAAGAAACAGCAAACCCCAGACGCGTTTCAACCTCTATGGGCCTCGTCAGTGAGGTGCAGCTGTACTCCCTAATGCACAGTGAGCAAGGGGTCCACGTCTGGAGTCCCCTATTACCCTTAGGGAGACTAAACCCTAAGGGTAATTTGCATAAACAAAAAAAGGTAAGTCAGAGGTGCTCTTTTGAGTGGGACCAGACTGATATACTACAGGATATTTCTCCCTGTGAAGGGCACAAGTGAGCTAAAAGAGGTTGCTCTCAGAGTGGCTTATCATGGCCATAGAACTAGTCTATTAAGGTTGGTTCGTTCTCAGATGAGCGCCTCAGACGTAGCTTTTTTGTTTATGGAAATTACCCTTACACACACACATATATATCTACACATACACACGCATATACATACATTGTTGAGTCCTTCAGTCATGTACAACTCTCAGTGAGCATATGAAAGCAGCACGCCAATCACATCTTCTCTGCTATGACCAGCCACCTTGGCTGGCCCTATATGGTAGGCCACAGCTTTATTGAGGTACACAAGCCCCTTCACCAATCCAGAAGGGAATAAATATATCTCAAAACAGAGAGATACATTTATAATCTTACCTCATCAGAAACTTTAAACCGCCTTAACAGAGCGACCACCTTTTGCTTGAAGTTTTGTTGCTGCAAACGGACAGGAAACATGTCATTAAACCTCACACGTGAAAGCCACACAGGCCACAGGTAAGACGGTACAGCGCTGTTACTTGGCTTTAACATAATGCAGCAACATAAAGAGACATTATCAGTTGGTTTATTATGGAAGGTACTTAGATACAGCTATGCGCAGTGTGTTAGTCACAGCTCCGTCACTGTCTTGACTAGCCCTGCCAAGGACGCCCACTTCTGGAAAAGCCAGTTGGGTTGGTACTTAAAATCTGTGTCCAGGAACGTTTTTTTTTTTTTTATTAGAGGAAACCGAAAATGCTCCCCGACATGTATAGATTTGTTCAGGCCTAAAGCATGATCTAGAACATTTATTTACACCCTCCCTCCCCAAAGACCCCAGACAGGTCATGATTAAGTTTTAACACTGTGTGAAAATAGGTAAGGCAAATTAGTACTCAACAGGCCGTAGAGCCTCCAATAGCCTCAACTGTATTCACTGAGTGTTAAACCTAAATCATTGCCTGTCTGGTAGGCATTGAGGAGAGAGCTAGACTAATTGATCTAAAACATGTGCTACAACAAGAAGTCCTGCTATAAACATTTGAGGGTGTGTGTCATGAAAACTTTGAGGTATATGACAATGAGACACACACATTCTTTTTCATTAAAAAGATACATACGATAACTCAGCATTTCCTTTTTTTATTTTTTTTATTATCTTCTTTTAAAATGTACCCATCGATGTAAACACAAATTTCTAATATTTAACCAGTATTGTTTTGACTTGAAACCAATCACTCCATATATTTTATTTACATACAGAGGCAAACACCCAGTCCTGAAGGCTTCCCATGCTTATAATTTATACAGTATCAGGGTTCCCGAAGTCTGTTTTGCATGACGTCTGCAAGTCTTCCGAAATAAATCCTTAGTCATTTTTATTCTATCCGGTAATGTAAGCAACACCCCAGTACTAGGTAGGCAGGTATGACAGAAGTTAAAACGCCCATTGCTAAATTTGTTTAATAAAACATTTCCTCATTTACTATATTAGATCATGCTTATCACAAATATTTGGATTTCATTGATTCTATAAAAATTAAACACAGTTGATGGGAGCGTTTACCTACGACCTATACAAGACCAATGTCAATGTCAAAGTATTATAAATGAGTCTCATGATTGACATACATTATATAGTTTACTACAGGAATGTCCAGTCTTTATTGCAACCGGATACACTATTTCAGTAGCCATCCTTTCATGGTCTGTTATTCTATTGGAAGAGGCAACCATGCCTCAATCATGGTGATGTGGTCTTCCCTGGACCTCCAGCAAACTGTGCTTAATGGTGGGCTCCCTGTCCTTCAGCGATATTAAAATCAAGATATCACTTTTGGGCACTCCTAGTGTAAAAGACCACCATAGATTGGGAAAACTTCATATGTTTGTGCAAGAGTTAACTTACAACACACATGGCAGGTTCCATGAACTATAGGCTGCTAAAATGAGGATTGTCTCCGAAAATGCTTTTATATCCATGACTTACCCAGCAGCTAATATGGTTTGTTGCATATTTTCCAATCACGTGAATGATTTGCTACTCTACAGTGGTCCTTTCATTTACAATTCAAGTTTGTGCAAATTGTAGCCCACACCTGAGCTTAATTTATTATGTTTTATATGCTGTGAATTCCTGTTTATATTGTTACCTTATTCACATTACTGAAAGAAGGCTGCAAAGCATTTAGAGGTCTTGTGTTTTAGAAGAAAAACAAAAGAATAATAATTTAAATGAATAGTGATTAATTTAAATGAATAGTGATTTGTGTCTGCTGCATAATTAACGATTGAGATATTCTATATAAAAATTATTTTTTTTTTTTAAATCTTTACATTTTTTCTATTATGGAAAATTGATTTGGCTGCACTGACCATTATAAGTCAGAAAGTTATGAGCATTATTTGAAATGTTTTGTTTGCAACTGTAGTGGAGCAAACATATCCTAAGGGACATTGTAACATTTTATCATGCATTAAGAAGGGAATATTTTAAAAGTACTGCAAAAAATAATTTTGCACAAAAAATGAAGGATTTGAAAATGTAAAGAACCAAAGTGACAAAGCTGCAAAGGAAAGCATGTGTACTTCCTTTAGCCCTACCTGTTAAAATAAAGGGTTACCGTCGTGGTTAACCATGTATGTTTCATTGATTTTAGAATGTACTGGCATTATAAAATCAATGTAAAGAAAATACATTTAATACAGTTCAAAAACAACAATGCAATGTTTCAGTCATTTATGAAATAAGAAAGTTAAACGCTGAAGTCTTTTAAATGAAAGACAAGTCTTGTTTAGTTGTCAATAAACCAACTTAAGGTCTAAAGTCCCAAATAATGGTAAGAATACTCCACGGTTTAAATTTATTTTATTTTAAGTTATCACATATAGGTCAAAAAGAGGGACAAAAACTTCCCCATGCAGTTTTTCTGTGTCACTTTATTGTAAATCTTAAGAGGACAAATGTTTTTACAGGTTATATAGTCTGAAGTATTACAGTAACAAGCTGTGACCAAACCCTGCATCAACACATGTGAAACAAGACATAACAAATACTTAAAACGTTATTTACTCTATGTTGGGAGATTGCTGGAAGTTAATCAATTAAACTGTATTAACCATGTCAATATCTGAGCCATAAGAAGCTGTGAATGTATTAATTGCAGGTCTGGGTATAAATACCTTTCCACCTCCCTAATATCCTGATAACAATCCCCCCTCTCCCATTGTTAGTAAAACTAATTTACACCGACCCTGGTTATTGACGTCGTTCTTACTATCGTTCTTCGCTGCTTCTTTGGCTTTCCAACCTCGTATTCGTCATCATCCAAATCCTACAAACAAATAATTGTATTAAATAAATCTTCAATTTAAAGACCACTGTATCTTAGTAAAAGTTTCACATTTGTGAAATATACATTTGCTAATTTTGTTTTGTTGCATAATTCATGTGTATACATTTATTTAAAAAGAAAATCTTACTTTTAGGGATTATATGCCAAATAAAAAAAAAAGTTTAACTGGCTTGACCAAGGAGTTCAAAATTGATCCCTCCATCCTTCCACGCATTCCTTAATAGATATTCAATAGCAGAGTGCACGCTGTCATGCTCCAAGTCAGCAGGAAATGTGTAAGATGCAAACCTAGATTTCCATTAGCTACAAGCAGAGTCTGCTAAAATAAAGAATGACCTGCACAGCTGCTAATGAATGTTAGCTTGGTACATGGACTTCAAAAACAGTGGTATAAGGGACCAGTGTAGGTTAGGAAAACTATGAGAGAAGTAATCAACCCCTTGAGCCCTAAATCTAGAGTCCCTACGATAAAAGCATTTTTCATGCTGAATTAGCTAGGACACAAAGCAACATAAGGTATGTAGAGCTTTTAAACATGCATTTATCTTTCAAAGTTTCACCCTGCTAATGAATGCATTGCAGAATGAAAATATATATATATATATATATATATATATATATATATATATATATATATATATATATATATATATATATATATATATATATATATATATACAATTTATTATTATTTTCATTCTGCTCTCCACATGTAAACAGACAAAAGCGCACCCTACCTGCCCTTGCACTGCATCATCACTGGCTTCTTGTTCTGAGGAAAAACTTTCATACTCTTCCTCAGAGTAGTTATCTGTGTAAGAAAAATGTATTTTACTTTGGTA
Source organism: Discoglossus pictus (assembly GCA_027410445.1). Classification (NCBI taxonomy): domain Eukaryota; kingdom Metazoa; phylum Chordata; class Amphibia; order Anura; family Alytidae; genus Discoglossus; species Discoglossus pictus. The sequence continues at coordinate 230,596,817 of CM050168.1, read as the reverse complement.
AAGGCAAATAAACAAAGCCTCCAACCCCCAGAGCTGGCTCAGAGCATTGCTAGGCCACGTCGCCATGGAAACGCACAGATATCCAGCACATTGTACACAGCACAAAGTGAGCAATAAAAGGATGTGTAGACAGGAATACTGAATGAAGCACTCTGTATAAACCAAGCATCTTGAGGGCTCTGTCCCTATGGGTGTTCTTCCTTAAGTGTCACCAACACAGTTTATAGCTAAAATGGGTAGGATTCCCAAGGTTACACTTGTGGTAGGCTATGGTCTTCATGTTACAATTATGAGTGTACAAAACAAATGGTGTTACACACAAATGAGTGTTAAACACAGAATATAATAAATTCTGCCAAATAAAAATACATGCCTCTCCCACCACAACCCTCATTCTACCACCCTACCACCCTACCTGCCTTTATGCTCTATTTGTTGCACCACATAATGTTTATCACACACCTATTTTAAAAGAATGGTGAATTATCCTTTTAATAGAGATTACAAGTTTTAACTTACAAGCCCATACACCGTTTTACCCAGGATTTGTATTCTAAATGAAGCGGCAAGTTAATAGCATATATATATATATATATATATATATATATATATATATATATATATATATATATATATATATATATATATATATATATATATATATATATATATATATATATATATATATATATATATATATATACACCATATCAGATATTATTTTAAGTTAACCCGTAGCGTCTAATTGTAATGAGAACATAAAGCAGAGGCTCTTTCACAAGTTTTGCTGAAACAACCACTTCCAGGTGCCCAACACACTGGGCTATAAAGTCGCTCTGATATACGGGTGTCTTTTTTTAGTTTTTTAAATAAAGCTTAGGGTCTCCTTTAGAATTGCACCCCACCAACAAAAGCAGAGTGGCTGGAATGCACACCCGCTGTCCTGCTTTTCCCACCATGCAGGGCAGACCAGCACCTAAATGCTGAAGCAGATTAATGTGCCATTTCAGAGGAGAAACCTCCTGTAGTGCAAGTGTGACAAAAGAAAATATTTATGAGCTCTACAATTAAAGTTGGATTTTTTACTTTAATATAGAAGATGGAGAAATAGCCTGTGTGACCTGACTGGGAATACCAGGCCTGACCTGTGGATTTTATTTTCTGGCTTGTGTGCATGGCACTGTCTTCATGGTCTATTGGTTGGCTGGAGAGGGAGAAGATCCAGATCTCTGCCATCTTGGCGGAGGCTTCCTTCATGTTACTAAAGAGACTTAAGACTTGGCTTCCCTCAGTCGGGTGCTGCATGACCTGGAGTTTAATAAACAAAAAGAATTGGAAAACTACATCATTTTTATTTATTTTTTTCTAACATTACTCCCTGTAGATACAAAACAAATCACGCAACTCCAAAAAAGCAACAGAAGCTGCTTACTCCACCCCTGTCAGTGGATCAACCTCACTCCCACTTGTAAAAACCCCCATGCTGATTTTGTTAGCCTTTATTAACACACACTATATATATATATATATATATATATATATATATATATATATATATATATATATATATATATATATATATATATATATATATATATATATATATATATATATATATGGGAAGTTCCTGTATTTTACTAGGTATATAATATCCTTGTGTATTTATTTACTTTATGTAATTTATTATATTAAGAAGTGCTTATAAGCGCTGGTGTTCCTGCCTAAATCAAATAAATAGTCCTTGTATGGGGCTGCCCTCTGCTGCATGTTACTCAGAGATGGTCACTGAGCAATCTGCCTTTTTGAGCTGCAGAGATGTGGTCCCTGATAGGCTAGGAAACTACACTGCACATCCATCCCTACAAAGTCGGTGCAGAGGGCAAACCCATACAGCTACCTTCAATATATTTATAGGAGGGGGAAAAGGATGGGGAAAAGGAGACACAAGAGAGGCAGAGGATGGAAAAAAGGAGACACAAGAGAGGCAGAGGAGGGGGAAAAGGAGGGAGGATAAGGGGGAAAGAAGAGGATGATGACACACAAGGGAGGGAGAGGCGGGGGAAAAGGAGGCACAAGGGAGGGAGAGGTGGGTGGAAAGGAGATACAAGGGAGGGGGAGGGGGGATGTGCTTTGAGGGTGCATAGCCTTGCATTGTGAGGCAAACAGCATTGCCAGGCTTACAATTTTACTCCCGTTTTTCCTAGTAAAAACACAATTAGGATAAAATTCTGAAGTTATATCATGATTCTTCTAGTAATATTTCACATCTAGTATTTATTTTTATTATTAGTCTCATCTGCGTTGCTCGTTTTGCCTGCATTCGAGGGAGCCCTTATATTATTCAAAAAATACGAGTTATAACTATTACATTAGACAGGCGCATGCCCACAGTACCTACATGGATGATAAAATAGATTACTCACCTCGGCCATATTGATACACCCGACAGCCAGCGTCTTGTATCCCAGAATCGTCCGATTTTTGTATCTCTTCCGCCTCTGCAGCATGATCTGAAGCTTATTCCCTTCCCTTTTCAAAAAATGAGGATACTACAAAATAAAAGAAATATCAGAAACAAAAGTAATGCCTTGTATATCTTACTACCTCATTCTATATGCATTCTAAATTTTCAAATTATTGATTTTTATAAAGAATGGTTTTTGCAATTTTGTAGTCAAATTTTCAAATCTTACTCACGCAAATTAAATATTGTGAATGTAAGGTAATTCATTTAGGTGTGTTGAACAAAATAACAGTCTATACTTAAAAAATGCATGTAAATGCATGATAAGCATTTGGGGAGGGGGTCCAATAGACAAGTCTGTTTTAGTCAAAGTATTGTAAAATACAGGGTTGAGTCACATTATTACCTAATTTTTATAGCCAATACTGGTGGGTATATAAGGTGACTTGGGTGCAAGGTGACATGCGATTTAGCTAACTTTGGAAAAGGGATGTCATTGGCTTTTGGGCCAAGGGAGGCAGTATTTCTGAAACCGGGCAGTTTGTGACTGGTTTGCATGCGGCTTTGGCTAAAGTGTACAGTGACTGGACAAACTGCACCATAGCAAATAAACTGACATCATTGGCACATGGTGCTGTGCAGTTTTCACGCAGAGGTGTGAAGGCCGACCAAAACGCTACAGTTGAGCAACTTGCCGTCCAAACTGTGGTAAATATATGACAAACAAACCAGGGGGTTACCAGATGTGTGTCTAAAACAATACTACAGCTAACCCTGCTGCGTATGGGTCTCTAAAGCAAACTGTTGGTCACTGCACCCATGCTAATCAGTGTACATCGTCAAACAGCTTCAATTTGCACTATAGTACCCAAACCGACCTCTTCTGATTGGCAAAGGGTTGCCTTCTCAGGCGAGTTTTTCATCCCCATCAACCGGATTGACTATTGCGTGTCTGGTGCGATACTTTCAAGAAAAAAAAACTCTGCAGCCATTGTTGGGAGAACAAAAGCTGGTGATGGCAGTGTTATGGTCTGGAAGGCAAAGCAAACCTTTCCCAGAGGTGTGAGTGGACCCAGACAGAAAATGTCATTAGATTGGGTTATCTATGCATCCTTGCCGATCAAGTACACCCATACATGTGGACTGTCTTCCCTGGAGTGGATGGGATCTTCCAGCAGGGCAATGCAACATGTCATATGGCCAGAATTGTCCAGAAGTGGTTGGAGGAGCACAAAGACTTCCAAGTACTTCCCCAAACTTGAACCCCATTGAGCACCTGTGAGACCACCTCGATCGCCATATGGATCCTCCACCACTCACTCTTCAGCAGCTGCATGGTTCCAGATACCCTTGCCAACCTTCCAGCATCTTATTTACTCCCCTTCTATCTAATGTCCATGTTGCACACAATGGTTATTCAGGACATATAAATGTGACTCAACCGTGTACAAACTGTCAAAAATGTACATATTCTGCTACAGCATTATATTTTACTGCAGGGTGTATGGTATAACTTTACAATTTGCCTAGCTTAAAAAAAAAAAAAAAAACACTTTGTGAATTCCTCCCTTGCATTTTTAAACTTCTCTGATGAAGCCTCTGACCTTCCAGCAAAGTTATTTATCTTAGTTCGACCACAGTAGAGTTTGTACATGAACACTCCATACCTGCAGTGAGAAGGTTAAGGCGAGGTCGGTCTCCACTTGACCACTAGGTGGCAGTACAATCTCATGAGATCGCAGGATACGTTTGGATCCCTGTGAGAAAATACACAGGCATGAACATGGCAGCCGTGCCTGGGGTATTAAAATATAAACAATAACGTGCTGGGCACAGTCAGAGTTATCCTACCACTGGCAAGGAGCCGGAATGGCTAAAGGCAACGGAACTGGAGGGTACACTCAGTGTTTAATATCTGGTTACATTTACACAACGGGATTTATTCATTTTTATGATTTATAGACCAACACTGTATTTATGCTCAAATATACAGAATGCCAGTATAACAAAATATTTTTAACACAATTAAAAACATAAGTCCCCCAAAAAAGGCTTAAAAAGAAATAGACACCACTTTCACATTATACAGATGTTTTTAAAGTGAGTATTTTAATAGGGACATGGAAGGCTCCTGGACGTTACTAGGTATATAATATCCGTGTGTATCTATTTGATTTTAGGCAGTAAAAAGAGAGCTTATAAGCACTTCTTAATAATAAAAATGAAGTGCATAAAAGTAAACAAATAATCCCTGTGTGAGTCTGTCCTCTGCAGACACAGACTCTGCTGTCCCTCATACTAGCCAATTAGTGGCCATCAAAGCAACATACTGCTGAGATGTGGTCCCCGATGGGCTAGGGCACTAGACTACACATTCATATGTTACGGTGAGCAGACCTATACAATAACTATGTGTTTGATTTAGGCAGTAAAAACAGAGCTTATAAGCACTTCCTAAAAAGATATTATATACATAGTAATACCCAGGAACATTCCATGTAAGCGGTGGCAAAGCTAGTGAATGGAGTACAGAATTTGGGGGCCTCCTGTGCACATCTCTGTGCGCGCACACACACACGACTGATAGATTAGAAGCCCAGATGCTTGAACACAAAATATCTGATGATTTTAATCTGTCTGTAGTTTGAGGAAGATGATTATCCTATGGGTCCTTACTCTCCCATTCAGTTCCATTGTCCATGGGCTGTTTGCAGAGGATGTTAACAGAAGCGAATACATCTGCAGTTCCTCACAAGTTTCTAACCGTTATAACACTTTAGTTCCTTGTAAGTTTACCAACATTCATATTTTATTCATCTTGTTAAGTAGGAAGGGCCTTTCATATTGCTGCTAAAATCGATTGTATTGAAGGCCTGTAGGAACATGTTCTGGCTACGTGTGGATACACATGTGCCTCATTTGCTGACACATTAGTACACAGCTTACCTGCATTTTCACTGCAATAACCACAGAAATCAGCTCCTTATCCAGCTCCTTCAGAACCATTAGCTTCTTGAGAGTCAGACTGCAGAGCCTGCAGGAACAGAACAGGTTATCACACAGGGAAGACTGATAAACGGCTAGGAACGCACATCACAATACAGGCAGAGAGTATGAAGTGGGACAAGCAAAAAAATTAGGCGTTCCATATATTTTATTAGTGTGAACCACTTGATATGTGGTCACTGATTTTATTAAGTGCTTCCAAGTTCGGTTTTACTGCCGAAGATCAAAAAGTACATTAATGTAAATCTATGCACAGGGATATGATATACCAAGTAACATCCAGGAACCGCCATATATCTTTAACAGTGGAAACACATCACAATTGACAGATTATCCAATTTTCAAAGCTTTTAAAATATCCGGTTAAGTGCTTAAACCAAACTAACAAGAGGGCGGCGCGTTCGGCAGCATTCGCCACCTATGAATGCACAAATTGTAGAGTTCTCAATTCCACGCTGAGCCGCCCACAGCGATCACTGGATTGGATAATACAACCTGCTATTATCGTATTAATGTCACCAGTAATAAATCTGGATGTGTTAACAATAAAGGCAATCAGCCTCCGCTTTCTTATTTCCTAAACGCAATCCTCTAGAAAATCCATTAAAAATTGTAGTTCCGTCGATGTGCCATAGCAGGCAGTTCTAGAGGACGCTTTTCTATTGTGCAGATAGAAGCTTCTTGAACATGCAAAGCCTTCTCAGATCTCAAAAAACTAAAATTCTAATTTCGCTGCAGCAATATTTCATACAAAGACATTTTTTTGACCTACACCAATAAAAGACCTGTGCACAGCCCACTAAAAACAGAACAATTATGTTTAAACTGTTATTTGTGTTTCAATGGGAATATATCAGAAATGCTTCGGACTTGAAAAAGATGGGAATGCTCTCAAAAGCTAGTCATGAAAACTATGAATATGTTTGTCCAATAAAAAAGGTATCACTATATACTGCAATACTCTGATTATTCATCTGGATTACTGGACACTAATGGCTACCACTCTTCATTATTATGGAAGATACCGCATATGGCCACTTCAAGTGACAACTGTGAGATATAATTTTCTGTCACACTGCAAAAGAAGGAATCTAATCCCAAATGGACTCAGGATCAAAAACTGACTTACCACTACACACAACTCACAATATGCTGGAAATCTCTGCAGACACACAAGTGAGAAACAACCTGATTCACCAACTGTATGGCAAGAAACAAATCTAAATGACCAAATACTATCTCTGCTAACTATGATAATCTATTCATGGCTGACCTGGAACGGAGATTCTTGTCCACAAACCAGATACTACTGTTATATTAGATCTATTCATCATCTGGACAGAGGGAGGAAAAAAAAAAAAAACCTCAGGGACTTCCACAATTCCTTCAACACCTTCCACCCATGTATACAACTTAAAATGGATTACTCTGCAGAAAAGGTGATCTTTCTTGATACAACCACATCCATCACAAATTGCAGACTTCACTCACCTGTGTATAGGAACCAACAGACAGATGTAGTTACCTACACAGATCTAACTACACATACAAAAAATGAATCATTTATAGCCAAGCCCTCTGAACAATTGCAGTGATATCGAACACTGGGGGCCGCAACAAACATTTCAAAACGCTGTCCGACTCCTTCAGGCAAAAGGGAAATAAAAACCTCATGTCATTACACAGAAAGTAACCTCTGCCATTAAAACACCTTGTGAACGCCTGCTGCAATACAAAAAGAAAGTAAATACTTTGCGTACACCTCTGGTAATAACATACCATCCGGTTCTAGAAGGAATATTCAAAATCTTTAAGGATCTACAACCTCAACTAACAGAGGACACAACTAAAATATATATCCCCCCAAACTCCCATTCAGACAACCACCAAATCCGAGATAAACGATGGCGAACAGAAGACTCCAAACTATATCAACACATCTACAAAGAGGACACAGCCACGCATAACAAGAGCGACAACATCAGATGGGCATATATATGTATATCGTCCAATGTAGTCTACATAATACAATGTACTATATGTGAAAATGGATGCTACATTGGGGAAACCAGCCAGAAACTAAATTTACTGATCAAAAAGCACAATGAGGACAGTTCCTGTATTCCAGTTGGACACCACTTTTCACAAAATAACCACTTCATACAAAACCTGAAAATCAAAAATACTCAGGTCATTTTAAAAACACACAAGTAAGAAAGGCCTTTGAAATGAAAACGCACTTTAATACAAAAAACACAGGTCTTAATGTTAACATGGAATTCCTGTTGCATTTTCTAGAAGTCTCTTAATTTTACATTAAGCATATGTTTTGTGTTTTTAGTTTTTCTTTGTGGTTTGCTTTCTCTTTTTTTTTTGTATGGTTTATTTCTCAACTATCCCTGTGTCTCCTAGTTTTATGGTACCTCAAATTCTCAAGATGTACAAATATTTACGACCCTGTTTATTTAATTTTGACCCACACCAATATAGACCTGCTCACAGTCCACTGAACAGAACATTTTTATTTATTTTTTAAACTGTTTTTTGGGTTTCAATGGAAATGCTTCGGACTTGAAAGAGGAACGCTCTCAAAAGCTAGTCATGAAAACTGTGAATAGGTTTGCTCAATAAAAAAAAAGGTATCACTATATACTGCAATACTCTGATCATTCATCTACATCAGGGGTCACCAAACTCGGTCCTGGAGGGCCGCACCAGGCCTGGATTTGTGGATATCCTTGCTGCAAACAGGTAAGAATCTTGTTTCTTCAGCCATCCTGATTGACTCACCTGTTTGCAGCAAGGATATCCACAAATCCAGGCCTGGGTCGGCCCTCCAGGACCAAGTTTGGTGACCCCTGATCTACATACACGCACAGGTTGTTTTTGAAAACATGAGTTGCACATGAATATGGATTGTACAAACATTTTGTTTTCAGTCAATTCCCTGAAAAAAATTATTCCGTATTACTAGGAAAATTGCAGCAATTTTTAGACATTAGCTGCAATAAGAGGCACTTTATATAAATAGGTTTATCTTGGTATCACTGCACAGATATATATAGACCATAATCATGAGATGGGGATTAGACTGCGCTCCTGAGACACAGTTATAGAATCCATCCTTTATATAGAAGAATCTGTCTGATACAGTTATCATTCGGTGGTTAATGGATTATATTAAATAAGCTTGGCTGCTTTCTTACCCATTAAACTTGTCAGTGTCCTGTTATGGGGTGTTTAATATTTATAGAAAGATGCGCTCACTCCAACCCTGCAATATAAGGGTAATCTGTACAGAATATACAATCTGGGGCCCTCACACAAATCACTAGTTTGTATTTAAATAGACAATAAGCTTCAGATCACAGAAATATACACATACATATAAAATAAAATGAAAGGTACTGGGGCTGGTTAGTCCCAGTGGGTATAGTTAGCGCTCAAGAATGGCCTGTATGTAGTACTGGCTCACTTGAAGGTTCTCAACTCTTGCAAGAAAAATTGTTCTATTAATTGTTAAAAAGTGTGTTACGTGCAGGGGCTGTGGTGCTTCCTCAATTAACACCGTTCATGTAGGTGTCTAGAATATGTATAAAAACAAGAGGGAAGGGAGAAAGGGGGCGAACAAAGTGCAGATCAATAGAAAAACTGCTGTGGTTTTTACTTCAACTGTTTGTGACTCACCTGGAGAGAACTCAAATGTTATGAGCTATAGAGATCGCATTCAGTATAATCTCCATGTGAAATAATAATCTTCTTCACCTCCGGCAAATAGATCTCAGTCTCCTTATTGCTAGTGTACATTAAAGTATATACACCATACATAAAAAATGGAGTTTAACAACGCAATGTGGTAAAGTATATCGATAATTTAATAATGGGATGGGTACGATGCATAGCCTAGAGGATCTAACAATGTCAGCGATGTGTATATGGTGCATTACAAAATAACTCCACTTGAGGCTTAATATAGTCCAAAACATTTTTTTTTTAATAAATTATTATGTACGGATATCAATTAATAATGATATCTGTAAAACAAAGGATAAATATAAATACAATGAGGATATAAAAAGGATAATTGTAAGTACTAAAATACGTTTCGCTGCTCCTGATGCAGCTTATTCCGTTAAATATCCTTGGTTGCTCAAAAATGACTGCTCAGTCTGTTGTATGTAGGACTAAAACACAGAATAAATATAAATTTAACAAAATGAGCTGCATGGTCGAGTTGGCATAAAGAAGCCTTTACTGGGCCCCACCCTTGTGTTTTTTTTCTTCTCTATTATAGCTTATCAGGGACCACTTCTTATAAAACATGCTGCTAAGACTTGGTCCTTGGTAGGTAGGACACTGCACATCCGGCCCTACAGATTCTGTGTCTGCATACGTAGCAGTGGGCAGACCAATACAGGGACCATTAGTTTGATGTTAGGCAGTAAAAGCACTTAATAAAGTCCATACAAGTAAATAAATAAATAAATACACAGGGATATTCTATACCTAGTATCATCCAGAAAGCGCTCATATCCCTAACAAACACTCAACCTTCGCACTCCGTTATCGAACACTTCCACTCAATGTAATTTTATTTCGTTATACTCCCAATTTATGCAATAACTGGGCCATTTGTCACTGTACAGCTACTTTATGTCAGCACTTGGGACACTAAACATAACAATAGCTCATTGGATACACACAATACGCGTGTACAAATAGTAGGGGGCTCTGTGCTGGCTCCCCATAACAATATAAAGACGCTTTTATTTATTGTCTGGTGCATGAGGGGAAGGGCAGGTACCGAAACACACTGTGTCCACCGAGCAAACAAACAAAGAACAAGAGGTCCAGGAACAGCTGGAGAGGGGATAACAAGACTGGAACTGGACCCCCCCCCCCCCCCCCAACAATACACAATGAGGATGGTCTCTGAGGATGTACGATGAGAGATCTGTTGTCTTACATAAACATCCCAATAAAAATCACACAAAAAACAGCAAATTGTTTAATTTACTGTTATACCGAACAACAAGCTCTGCAACTTGTGGTAAGTTCACCAGGGAGTTATTAGCAATCACTGCATGTCTGGAGGGTGGATCAGAAAGACAGCTAAAAATTAAAAACTTTGCAAACTTACTGGAAAGAAGTTTTCTACAGTATTCAACTGACAAACTGCTTATATATATTTAGTTTTAGATTATACAATATTTGGAACCTCAGACTTATACATTTAGGTTTTTTGCAAAATAAGAATACTTAGAATTTCTGAATTATAAGTTAGAAGCGAGAAGAAAGATTGTACCAATGATTTATTGCCTAGATTTAAAGGCATATGGAAGGATCTCCGTTTTTAGTTAAAACAAAACTAACATATAAATACAAAAAAAAAAAAAAAAAGTGTGCTTGCATATCTAAATATCACTGTATTAACAAGTACTTAAAAGCTCTGCTTCTATTAACTGAAACCTTGCAAATAGTCCCTGCAAAGCACTGCCCCCACCAGCAAATACACAGTGTTTCTATTAATACTAGATGTAATAGCCAATAATGTCCTGTTTTTCAACAGCACATGTTGAAATACCAATCACATTCTCCCAACAGTAAGTGCATATAGTACTATAGAGAGACACTGTGTGCATGAGCTGCTGGGGTTGGACCTTTGCAGGGACTATTTGGAAGGTTTCTGTGAGTAAAAACAGATGTTAAAGCACTTAACATTTTGTTTACATATGGAAATTAACACTTTGTTTATTTTAATATTAAAATCTGGAAACATTCCATGTGACTATTTGCTAAAAACAAATATTAGTCTCCATATAGTGCTAATTAGTAAGACCTGTCAGTAATTAGGAAGGCCTGGTCCTTCTCCAAGTGTCCACGGCACTCGCTAACAGATTCCCCACCAACGAGGCGTTTAATTTGAAGAGAACGTGATCACAGATTAGGTTGCATTTTACCCCACACTGTATATAGGCTCAACACAAACTGCATTACTGGCATATGGCAGCTCACAGATACCGCAGGAGAATCCTGCTGTCTGGGAGAGGGTGCCCATTTCTGACCCATTATATGAGAGGACCACTCAAATACCCATTAATAATGCAAGTGGTTGAATCATGGAAAGACAATCTAACAGCAGGGGTCTCATCATTGCGGTCAAGAGGAGGGACCAGCCAACGAATGGATCCCGCTGGTTAGCTCAAGTGGAGGGACCAGCCAACGAATGGATCCCGCCGGTTAGGTCAAGTGGAGGGACCAGCCAACGAATGGATCCCGCCGGTTAGGTCAAGTGGAGGGACCAGCCAACGAATGGATCCCGCCGGTTAGGTCAAGTGGAGGGACCAGCCAACGAATGGATCCCGCCGGTTAGGTCAAGTGGAGGGACCAGCCAACGAATGGATCCAGCCGGTTAGGTCAAGTGGAGGGACCAGCCAACGAATGGATCCCGCCGGTTAGGTCAAGTGGAGGGACCAGCCAATGAATGGACAGTTATCTCAAGCACACAGCAATAAGTAGAGAAGTACATTTATAACATAAAATTAGGAGAATGTTCTGCTCCCATTCCTCTTAGCTTATGAGCCGAACACCACTTTGAACATTTGCTTTCTGCATGAGTGTTGTTGTGGGTTGCCATAGTAACAGTTAAGCCAAAGCACTTTACTTTAGGATTCTTCTGCATCAAAGCTATCATAACACTTGCTATTCAATATGATGACCTCTGCAGTTTGGGGAAAACTTCACATGCTTGAAAATGTAAAACGAACAACATTGGGAGAAATACTGTGGGCAGAATAGTAGGTTTTAGAGTAAGCCTGACTGACCATATCATTGGGCATTTCATCTTGTCTGTAGCGGGAGGGCTGTCCTACAGAGGATTACTCTTCATGTTGTAGGACAACATAACTAAATAGAAGTCTTATCGGAATTAATAACCCCCCCACCCCTCCATTGCAAATTTCTAATGCCTGCTGCCATTAAAGCAAAAACTATAAAATATTATTTATTTGAAACTCTGTAAAAGCATCTAGATCTTCAAAAAACCATACTATACAAGGGACACCTCAGTGGTCCTTTAAACCAAGTTTGATTCAACAAAGCTCTACAGGAAAATGCTTTATATGTTTGTGTTCTATAGAGTAGGACCTCTTGTTCTTACCCTGAACAGACCTCACATTGAATTATTAACTTGCCAATTGATGCAGGACCAGTTGTGTCTCTGCCATCTGCATTTCTCATAGTTACATAGTAATTGTCAGTCCATCAAATTCAACCTTTTTAGATCTGTTCTGATTATGTTTATTATTTATTACCTGGTAATAATTGTTAATTGCCAATTAATGTCATGTCTAAGGACAGATTTTATTTCACAATGGTTTAAAAAATAAAGGATGATAATATTATTACTATTAATAAAAAAATCATAATAAAAGATAACAAATGATTATGCATATTTATTATTATTAATCTTGTATTATCTAATAGATAAACATACATTATCTTATTGCATTCTATATTATATTTTAATATTAGTGATGTATCTTTATTAATAAATGATAAATTATTATATTAATAATTTTACATTTCATTATATATCATATAATAATAATAATAATAATAATAATAATAATATAGCCTATTTTCAATTGTAGATTTTTGAAACTGTAGATATTAAAGGTTTTAGAATTAAAACAGTAGAAAACGTATTACTATATAATTATCTATCTATACACAATAGTTTTAAAGTAAAAAAAGATAAAAAAATGTGTTTTAATTTTCCCAAAACATGTGGTGCACATGGTAACGCTTCAGTAAACTTTTACACCCAGATTGATCCATGGGCCATCACATATATATATATATATATATATATATATATATATATATATATATATATATATATATATATAGTTGCGAGGATGCGAGCTGTTGCTAACGCTGCGGGCTCGCATGGCGCTAAGAGAGCCAAAGGCGCTCCTTGCCAGCAACTGCGGACCTCACAAAATGTACAGTTACGAAAGCAAAATACGAGACACGTTACGACCTCGCAAAAAATGTCCAAAACCCGCGCACATGAAAAACACAATAAAATACACACAACAAATGCATAAAAAGCTTACCTACAGCAAGGGGGGGGGGGGGGTAAAATAAGAGTTTAGACACCCAGAATCCCCTAAGTGAGAGAAAAAATGGCCGCCGAAAAAATTTAAAATGAGGCTACAGCAGTCTAAAGACTCAAAACACCAAACACCTACGGATTTCCTGAAAAAGACGTACAAGATCCGAAAACAAGGACGCAACCCGCCCGACCACAAAAATTAGAAACACAATAAATACACACAACAAACACATAAAAAGCTTACCCACAGTGGGGAGGGGAGGGGGGGGGTGTACCCAGGACCTCTGCAAGTGAACTTACACCTCAATTTACAATCTAATTCCAGAGTTTACACACACGAAAATCCCCTAAGCGAGAGAAAAAATGGCCGCCGAACAAAACAAAAACGAGGCTAAAGGACCCTTAACACGAAAAAACCACCACCAAACACCTACCGATTTTCCGAAAAAGTCGGACGTCATCCGAAAACAAGGACGCTAAATCGGTCACAACCGCATTCCACACATTAGGCGCCATTTTACAACACTAACTTGTACAATCCGGAAGTACACAGCTACTCTAACTGATTTGCCTCGCACACGCACACTATTACACTGCACACAATCATGACGCTTACACAGCAGCTCCACAGCACTGATGATGCAGCAACATGAAAACAGATTGCCAGCTCTTCAACACAATTCTGCATAAATTACTTCACAATAAGTATATTAATTTCTTATTTTATTAATTATTCATTGCCATACCAAAAAAAACACCAACGCTGCACATAGCACACAAACAACCAAGAGCCTCGCAATGAACGCAGAAGGATCTTAAAACACCAACAAAATAAAATTTTCCACGCAAACAACATTACCTGCCTTACAATCTTATTGCCGTCATTTTTTGATGGACTAGTCGCTAGTATTTACTATATTGCACAGGGCCTAATCCCACAAGTCTCTGTACAGGATCTGTAGGTTGTCCCCATTTTCCATGCAGGGTCTCTTGTTCTTAAATTGCACGAATCACACATTTTAACTAAAATGCAACTTTATACAACTGATTATTTTTCAAATAACCCCAGAGTGTCCCCACCACGTCCATCTCATATCTCAGGACGGCTTTTATTTCACAGTTTTAAATGGGCATTAACAATTCATAGACTGTTCCACTTGTGCTGGCAGCGCTGATAGCAGGACATAGAATAGGGTCACACATGCACCAGAGATCAACTACAAGCAAGGGCAGCCCTTCCCAAAAACACTATTTACATGTTTGTATAATGGGCAAAATGTCTTTACAAGGCTTCACCTAACAAACACTTGATTTTTAATGATTTCCTTAATTTTACTTTAATGACAGCAGACCGTTTTCTTCCCACTGGGAACAAACATTGATTTAATTAAGATCTGTAATCAATTGAATTTAAAAAAATAAGACTTGCTTAGCCACTTGAAAATATGATTTAATAAGAGAATTTAAAGCCCCGTAACAAAGAGTATGCTCAATAGAAGACTTTTTCTAAAATTGTTTTTATGCTCCTGACTGAAACCGCTGCTAATGTTCTTTAGTAATATTCCACAGTCACAATTTTTTACACTGCAAAAAAATGTTTTGACGTATTTAAAATGTTTCAATAGGGTTGAATAATGTCTTCCTCATTGAGATTAGGACATAAGATGTATATTTCTCATTCTCTGAAATCTGCTTAAAGAAGTGATTATCGCCTTCTGGGGCTTCATTTCTTGCTGTTCTCTCTCAAAAGCTGCCATTGTGCACAGCGGTGACATAAGGGCACAGTCACAGGGGAGGGGCTTCACACTACCAGCATCTCATGCAACATGTCACTGCCTGCTTGTTAGCAGAATGAGACACTGGTAGTGTGAAGCCCTTCCTTGTGGGCGTAGCTTTAGGTAACAGCTGTGCAACATGGCACAATAAGAAAGGGGGTGGCTCCAGAAGATGTTACATAATTACACTCTGGGATAAAATAAGTAAATACCTAAAGAGTCCCTTTAACCCTTATGTATATCTATACCATGTGACCTTCAGTATATTTACACTTTATTCTCCTAACTGCACGTATATGCAGTGTGTCTTATATAAATAAAGACCTTTAAATGGAAGTAGGGAATTGGTTAAGCAGTTGCACATTTGCCACATCAATTCCTCCATCTGTCTAGCTTGTGATGCCTGTGAGGCCGACACAAAGTGCCACATATTGTCAGCTCTGCCAGAGAGACACATGGATTATTAATGAGGGATAAAATATTCACTTCAAATTTCCCTGGGAAGGAGGAAAGCGCCACGAGACGGCACGCCCGTGGGAATGTCGTTATACTTAAAAAAAAAAAATAAAAAAAAAATACTCAGAGTTTAGTGGCCCTTTTTATTTACTCAAAATCAATCTCTTATACACTTAACATAAACATTTGAGTGAAAAAAAGTCTAAAATATTTGGGGTATACTTGTTTTATATTACCACTTATATTGCCCTTCATATTCCCCCTCACCGATATCCTCCTCCATCTTTTTTAGCTGCAGCTTGCAACAGACTTTGCAAAGGGGATGTTAATATTGTGGGTGGAGCCATGCAAGGATATGACGGATTCAAAATAACTATTAATCCAGACCTCAGTTGTCCTTTAATGCCATAGAGATTATATTATAAATAATAAATGGTTTGGACTGACAGAGTGGTCTCATTTGCATGTCCATCCCAGTTTTCCCAGAGTGCAGTGCATATACTGTATTTCTGAGAAATGTGAGCAGGTAATAGGTTTATTAACGTATATTTTAGACATTTGAATAGAATCACTAATGTACTATTACTTATTTGTACATCCCTCTCCCCACCACCACACAATCTCACAAAAGTGAGTACACCCCTCACATTTTTGTAAATCTTTTATTATATCTCTTCATGTGACAACACTGAAGAGATAACACTCTGCTACAATGTGAAGTAGTACGTGTACAACCTGCATAAAAGTGTAAATTTGCTCTCCCCTCAAAATAACTCAATACACAGCCATTAATGTCTAAACCGTTGGCAACAAAAGTGAGTACACCCCTATGTGGAAATTTCCAAATTGGGCCCAAAGTGTCAATATTTTGTGTGGCCACCAGTATTTTCCAGCACTGCCTTAACCCTCATGGGCATGGAGTTCACCAGAGCTTCACAGGTTGCCACTGGAGTCCTCTTCCTCTCCTCCATGATGACATCACAGAGCTGGTGGATGTTAGAGACCTTGCTTTCCCCCACCTTCCGTTTGAGGATGCCCCACAGATGCTCAATAGGGTTTAGGTCTGGAGACATGCTTGGCCAGTCCATCACCTTTACCTACAGCTTCTTTAGCAAGGCAGTAATCATCTTGGAGGTGTGTTTGGGGTCGTGTTGGAATACTGCCCTGCGGCCCAGTCTCTGAAGGGAGGAGGATCAGGCTCTGCTTCAGTAAGTCACAGTACATGTTGGCATTCATGGTTCCCTCAATGAGTTGTAGCTCCCCAGCACTGTGGCTAGGCCAAGGAAGGTATTCTTTAAGAAACTAAACTAAACCAATAGCAAGTAATTTATCAATAATCTAAAACATTTTAATTTCCTACAACTTAAACTGAAGTTTGCCATTTTTTATCATCAGTCAGTCTTTTCTGATCCACCCACTAAAGGACAGTGATATCTCTTGCACATAAGTAATAATTGCTAGATATCACTTGGATATCTGAACTGATCATCTTTATGTGGGGAAAAAAAAGTCTGGGCATGCTCATGCCCCAGGGAGTAAATATCAAAAGCATGCTTGATATAAAAAGGGCAGAAAAAATATCAAATAGTTAGGAGCCAGGAGCATTTTACAGGAGTCAGACACATTCCCAGGCCAGTGGTTTTTGTTTTCCACAGAAGACTATAGATTGGGAGATCTTGCGGAGATTAGCAATTGTTGGCAATGATCGGCCATTAGCAAGAGATAGAATATTGTTCTTAATGGTCACATCAAAAAGACTGATCGCCAAGTAAAATGACAAACTAGGTTTATCAATTATGTTATAATAATGCGTAATCATAACATTAAAGCACTGGCTATTACCCAGAATTTGTAATTAGATTTGGAAGCTTGGCGTGCCAGATCATATGGGAGTTAATTCCAAAACGACATTCTTCAGACGGAGCACTTAGGTCAGAAAAATAGAAAACAATAAACAGTTCAAAGATAAAAAGCAGGTTCCTGAAAACATAAATAGCCACGTGCTTTCACGCCGTGTCTCCTGCTGATGGTGCAAGGTCACAAACACTGACTTGGCACAGGGCGCAGGAGTGCAGGAGGCGTGGGCACGTGCCAGGAAGCTGCAGAGAGCCCAACTCAGATTGCGGCTCCCTCTGTCAGCAGTGAGAGGATACCTGAGGCTCTGTCCCTTATTAATGAATAATTACTATATCCAGCAGAGATGGACCATGATCAATACGAGAGGGGTCACAAGCCAATACTTCAGCCCACACTAATGAGTAGGGAGTGTATGAGCCAATCAACAGCTCAAGTAAAGGAACATTGTAATGCCCCAAAAAAGAGGGACTTGTTATTTTAATCATGCATAGGCTATTAAGTACCATGTAATGCATTTAAAAAGTAAAGCTCAGGTTTGCTTGACAGACTATCAAAAACTAAAAATAATGTAGATATTTTCCTCTCCTAAGCAAAGCAGCTTTTCTCCACCTCCTTGTGTCTTTTCAGAGCTGTGTGGCCAGCTCTAACTGGGGAGGGACGCATGAATAAAAAATATAAAAATAAAATATAAATATATAATCGATCACATGTAATAGTTGTCAAACTACGAATCGTCGTCACGCTTTGCGAGCTCGCAAGGGACGCAGTTTGGTCCGCAAATGCAGACCCTCGCAAAGCGAGAGGCCGCATTTGCGGAGGTGGAGGTTCTATGGCACCTCACACGCGGTTACAAACACCCACACAAGCGTCACTTTACCAAAATAGATCTAACACGTAATCACTATATACGGACTTACACAAAAAAATACAAGATGCGGGACTAAGAAAAAAACATTACGACCTTAACGGCCGAACCGTGCGCACATGAAAACATTAAAAACACAATAAATACACACAAAAAAATGCATAAAAAGCTTACCCACAGCAAGGGGGGGCCCCCAGGATTAGACACACGAACATCCCCTAAGAGAGAAAAAATGGCCACCGAAAAACGAAAACGAGGCTACAGGACCCTAAAGAACAAACCAACACCAAGCACATACGGCTTTTCAAAAAAGCTGTACGAGGTACAAGATACACTCTTACCAAGGACGCTAAATCATCCACAGCCGCGTACCACACACATTTGCCGCCATTTTACCCTAACGGCTTTCCCTTGCGCACGCAGCCTATTTACACTACACACATTGCTGATACTTACACCTCAGCTCCACAACAGTGCAAACAGACGTTGTATGCTGCAGGAACATCAAAACAGATTGCAGCTCTTCAACACATTGCTTGCTGCATATATTACTTCCAAATAGGTAAATTATATTAATTTATTAATTAATTTCATTAGAATACAAAAACAAATACACACACAAAAAAAAAAACACAAAAGCCATTCACTGCGCGACTCACGAGCCCAACGCTGCTCATAGCACACAAATCCTTGCAATAAGCGCAAAAAGCAGATCAACGCAGACAAAACAATAACAGCAAAATCGCCTATCAGAAAAAAAAAAAAAAACTAACAGCCTCGCAATGAGCGCCAAAGGATCTTGGACCACCCGAAAAAAATAATGTCTGGCCCAAACAGCATTACCTGCCTTACAATTGTATTGCCCCGGGCAAGTCGCTAATATATATATATAGAAACAGCTGTACATGGATAGGATACTCAAGTCTGTGTTTATTCCAACCTTGGCTTTGCATTAAAGCTGTGTAATACAGCATGCATAAGCTTAAAGGAAGCCATGTTTGATAATGGCTAGGATTGAAGAGCGAGGCATTTGTGGGCATATTTGCACGTCACACAATGCAGTGTAATAACTATTTTTCTTGGAATTCTGCGCTGGAAGCAGTTTTTTTAACTTGCTTTAGACATTCAAATGTGAACACAGATGTACTTTTTATTTAATAAATATATTAATATATATATTTCTCTTTAGGAAGTTTCGAGTCAATTCCAAGCATTGTATTCATAACTTTGTATGTGAAAATTTAGCATGGTGTGCTAAAAGGAGCCACCACCTCACAAAGACATTACAATGCATGGACATTTAAAAGTCCAGCACTTGTGCTTTTTGGTCCATGGTGTGGGAGCAGCACAGCAATACTGCGCTGTCATCCTCCAGTTTGCCTGCCCCCTCCCACTTGGGAACATTTGCCCTTCTGCTTCTGAATAAGCCCTGATAAAGATGTTGTTTCCTTAAAAGCAGATGAGCAGGAGCCGGCGCAGTTGTCGCTCAAGTCTTATCAGAGAGCAGAGCGTGTCCAGGTTAGAGACAGTGTCTCAACTGCATACAGATCCCCTGTCCCAGTCAGCCTGCCACTATCATTCAAGATGCAGGCAGCCATGTCTTACATTTCAAGCCTAGATTTACATTTAAAAAAAAAAAACTGAAAGCAGTTTCAAGATCTGTCAAAACCCCATGCGAAGTAAACAAATTGGATCAGAGAAGTAAGTGGGCGGTTTCAGGCAGAGAGAAGTGTAAGATACTATATTTCTGCAATATAAACTTACAAACCCCTTGTCCATAACCAGGCAGATAAATACACCCATTGCCATAACTGCACTAATACTGTAGTTTATTTTATACCCTTATAAAATTAAAATTAGTTCATTACCAAGTCTAGTTTAAAATCAGGAAAGACAACTGCACAGCCTTCACATCTATGGCTACTAAAACTATTACCTGCCAATTTATTTCTACATACCCTCCGTCCTTTCCTCCCTACCCACACTTTAATCAAGCAGTGACTTGCTCCTCAGTGTTTCTGGCCCCTAAGTTTAGTACACATTTGGCAACCCCTGGCTTACTTAAAGTATCTCTGTAACAACGTGGGGACCAAAGTTACCCAGATATTGAGTGTTCAGAGTGCAGTCCCTCTGCGGTTGCACATTTCACAACAGTCTCACGTGATGACCCACTTAGAGGACACCTCTGCCAGGGTCTACGTTGAGATTTATTTCCTGGCATGGATGTCATGGCTTTCCCCTTCGAGCTGGAGCTCGTCCCAAGTCAGAAGGGAAGTTCCTAACGCAGCAAGAAAGCAGAACAGGAATCCCTTCCAACTTATAAAGTACATGCCGTTATTTAGCGCAGGGGAGGCCATGAAAACTCCCAGGAACGCTACCCCCAGATGGGGTGCAAACTTAGGGGTAAAGATGTGCTGGACTAAAGGCCCCAGCTGCTGCCTAAACAAACCAGATGTTACCATTTAAAAAAGGAAGTCTCCTGGATTCTGAATGAATCTGATAGAGGAGAATTTGTAGTGCATAAAACAATTTTTGCACAAAATAAATATCCCAAAATAAATATAAACAAAAAAAAATTAAAACTTATCCTAAAGTTTGCAAATTTTCTTCAGTTGATTTTGAAAAGGAACACCCCTCAAAATTCAAGTTAAATTAGCATAAAATTCATAATTAGTTGTGGACAAAATCAGAGACAGATACAACAATGTTTCCAATTCCCTCTCATTGGCTAGTTGGGAGGCAGCAGTGATAAGGACCGCTGATTGACTAGGACACAACTGAGCACAGCTCATTGGCTAGGATGCTCTGTCTACATAGGTTCCTTGGATCTCACACAAGAAATGTCATATGAACTTTGAATTATAAATATACAGAATTCCTTAATAAAATGATTTGATATGAGACGCCCAATCAGACAAATACACAGGATATCGCGCAACTGCCAGTCAATTGTCATTTAAAGAATTCTACTTCATAAAAGGAACAATAAGCATATACAAAATGTAAAAATAAATACATTGAGGTTCCAAACATGGTATAACTAGAGATCATCAACTAAGGGAGAAAAAAAAAAAAAAGATTTTACAGTAAACCAACATGAATGTTGCCACTTTGAGCCGATACAGTAATGTCTGGTCTATGTGCAGGCGACTACAATTTTCAGACCCACTATATTTATTCTGTTTTATAAAGAGACCACTCCTGGGCCGCTACCTTGTGGTGGTGAAGGGCTTGTGTACCTCAATGAAGCCACAAGCTGTACCAAGCAGGGTCACCCAAGAAGGGCAGGTCATAACAGAAAGGTCAGACAAGTCACGGTCCACTGGAGAAGGATGATAGATAGACATTTTAGAGGATATAAATAGTTAAAAAATATATAAAGACTGCATGAATTTCACTAATGCGACATTCGTCATAATGCTTATTTTGTACTCAAAAGCTTAGCATTTTATTTAATCTAAATTTGATCTTTTCCTCATCGCATGTAATCCTCTTACGCACCGGCAGCCAGCTTAGAAACCAGATTTATTAGGCTGCAATGAAGGATGCGGGAGCAGAGCATGCAGGAGAGTTATGCTGCTGGGCTGAAGAGCTTACCTATTTATTGACCAGTCCAATTCCATTAAAAGGACTACTTTTACTGAAATGTACATCACAAACGTTTAGTTTTTCTTTAAAAGAACAAAAATCAACAGGTGTGTATGTATTCTAAAAACCTAAATATAAGTTAAAAAAATAAAAAATACATTTAGTTCTATATATTTTTCTTTAAGTGAAGAGCAGAGGGAAGTAGTAAAGAGAACTTGTTCAATAATTCAATCTCACAAAAAAAAAAAAAAAAAGGACACCAACCACTCCCCCTTCCCTAAATTAGACAGTTGCAATAACTTCAAACCTTGCTCTGTAGAAATGTAAATGCCCCTCTCACACAGAAACTTCCCCAAAAAGTATCAATGTTGCCTCCAAGGACCTGCACAGGCATCAACATATCTTACTGTGTCAGTAAAACACTAGGATAATGACATATTCTTCCCTATTTATGCTCTTACACTTGGTTTTAAAGTAAAGCTGGCAGTTAAGAGTGCACCTCCGATTAGC
The DNA here is from genome assembly GCA_027410445.1 of Discoglossus pictus. Classification (NCBI taxonomy): domain Eukaryota; kingdom Metazoa; phylum Chordata; class Amphibia; order Anura; family Alytidae; genus Discoglossus; species Discoglossus pictus. The sequence continues at coordinate 230,574,177 of CM050168.1, read as the reverse complement.
AGTTACAGAAAATGACTGGCGTTTTTTAATCATTTTCTGATCCACCCATTGTCACCCATCACAGTTTTAATTCAAGTTTACTTCTGGATTTTTTATTTAATTAAACAGTTTTAATTGATAAAAGTATGTTAATAGCTACAGTTTTTCATTATACCATATATGGAACAGTCACTGGGCCACTTTAACCACTTGTCTGCCAGATTCAATGCAATGTGCTGAAGCTAAAGAGTTAAAATAGAACGTCTCAGCAGTGATTTTCTGCCAACTCTTCTGCTTCCCATCAGTCTCCAGCCGCGTGATTCCCCAGAATGATTCCCTGGATTCTTCGACCCCACTCCAGTCACGGTCCTTACATTCCCAACTGCAGACGTGTAACCGGAATGGGGTTTACTGCTTGAGAGCAAAAAAAAGTCCCAAATTTTCAAAGTCCATTTTTTATGCCACAAACACACATCCAGAAAACTTAGAGGAGACTCTTTATTCAGGTTTGTTTTCTTTATATGAGCATTTTATCTAGGTTACTGAATGATATCTTCAATAACAGATTCCGAGCTTCTTCCTGTTCTCCCTCATGTCAGCTGTCATCTGGAACTGCTGTGTTCATGTTACCATTTGCTTATTATCACCATGAGATATGAAGTCATTCCCAGGTGGGTGTGCCGCAGTCCATAAGGTCACAGAGAGTCAGACACAACTAAATAAATAAAAATATATAGATATAAAGTGGGGCCTTTCTAAAGGGCCATGCACACCCATATATGGATATGTGCTCAGATCATTGGAAACTTAAAACCACTGTGAAACCGGATAAGTTCTCACTAAACTCCCTCTTTTGCGTGACGGATTTTCAGTAACCTCATTATTTTTATTTTATTCAGGCTTCTACGCATTGGGAACTCTATATTTACATGTAGTATTTCCTATTCATAGCCAGTCACCTGACAACAGGGTTATATTTCAAAGCCAATTGTCTTTCCACCATATAGACAGAATTGGCGCTTACAGGGTGAGAGCGAAACTGAGAAGGTTTCTGCTGATACACTACATTAATATGTAGAACAAGGCTATAAAGCGCTGTACAAAAGACCACGCCACTAAATCCTGGTATATCTGTTCTGAGTGAACTTTATTCCATTAAACAAAATGGAGATCAACTTAAGTTTTCATGGCGAAGGCAAGCAAATTACCTCAGTCTTTAAAAAAAAAAAAAATCCTTTATGGTATTGACTGTCAAATATTAAAGTCATGTTCGACCATTGCCAAAAAAATAAATATTTTATTTGTACATTATTATTTACTTCTCTGCATAAACAAATGTAAGTGTCTCTGCCTGCTTCATTCTCGTCCCTCCTAGTCATAATCTGCTGCCTGGTTTACTTATGGGGGTAACAGCACAGCTTTACTAGACAGCTTTATTAAAAACAAACAAAAAATAGATACGTTTTTGGAGTGAGCACTGTGCAGAATCAAAGCAGTGCTGCCAATTACATAAGTAGGTGGTGCAGCAGATTATGAAAGGAGTAAAAAGCAGACCAGCCAACGTACTGAAAATGGAATAACTATAGGTTAAAACTTTTTTTAAAATAAAGTAATTCCTTAAAAAAAAAAAAAAAAGGATATATAAAATTAAAGCCACACACATATTACACACACGCCGTTCCCAAATGTTATTTTTTGTATTTTATTTTAACTATCATTAATATCTAGGTCTAAAAATAAGACTTCTAATACAATATCTCTTTAATAATAATAATAATAATGCTTTACAATGCAGGTGGTGGCAATTGCCTCCACCCTCCTCCCCTAATCAAAATATATGTCACCTTGATAAATGGAAGGTTACTGGATATTACTAAATTTATAGAATATCCCTATGTAATTACTTTAATGTATTTTACTGTATTAAGTGCTTATAAGCTCTGCCTAAAAATCAAACAAATAGTCCCTGTATGGGTCTGCTCACTGCAGCGTATGCAGACAGACTATGTGCAACATATACAGTAAGTCCTAAACTATCAGAGACCACATCTTAGCAGTATGCTACAGGTCACGGATTGGTTAGTATGAGACGGCAGCGCAAGTACAGCAGAGTCTGTGTCTGCATATGCTGCAGAGGGCAGACCCATACAGGGACTACTTGTTTGATTTTAGGCAGTAAAACAGAGCCTATTAGCACTTCCTAATAAAATAAAGCTCATAAAAGTACATATATACATATTAAATACCTAGTAAGATCCAGGAACCTTCCACATCCCTGTAAATTTGCCATACAACTAGAACACATTTTCTCACATCATATAAGCACTTTCTTTCTCTCTGCTTTGTATTTCTTTTTCTGTCAGATCGGAGCAGGTGGGGCTGGAACAAAAGCACATCTGTTATAGAACTGGATCACACCAACTGGTGCAGCACAACCACTGTGCCCCTGCCAAAGCAACTGGTGCACAGCTGCAGGATACAGACCCGGGTAACGCCAGGCGGCCTGTGCATGGTGGGACACATGGGTATGGATGGGCACTACATTACTGACCCATACGGATGTCTGTGGCTTTGTGGGAGTGTAATGTACAACTACAGATTTACAGAGAAAAAAAAGTTAATAGGCCAGAGCAATGTACAGATCTTTTTAACATTGTTTCATTATCAAGCTCCGTTTTACTCAATGAAGGCTTCTAAACAGTTTCTCCAAAGGTAGTCACCCGCCTCCTAGTGTAGTTGAAGATTGGAATTGGTCGGCAACAGCTTTTATAGCTTCTTTGTATAATATAAGTGCACTTAATAAACTCTATTTATGCCTCCTCCAATCCAGTATTGATCAGGATAACTTAAGCAGCAAAGCATTCTCTTGTTGTGCTTTCTTACAGTATAGCACATTATATAGCTATGCTGAATTTCTGATTTTTACATTATTATTTCTTAAGATAGTAACAATATAGATATACACACACAGTATTTTGCAAATTAAGAATGGTAAAAAAACATTATTGTGTGTTTGTGGTGACATAGCACCTGTATAGAGTGTAATAAGATCTACGTTTCTTAAAAATAACCTCCATCAAAGAACAGAAATGCAGATATTTATGCCAAGTCCATAATGTCCTGAACAGCTCAAGCAGGAAAGAAGAAGTAAAAGAAACATCAAATGAATGATCAAGAGAAAAAAGAAAATCAAAGATTGCAACTAATTATTAAAAACCTGAACGGCCCGGTGCTCATGGTGGAACGGGAGATGCCATCAGGGGATTCAGATTTCTTTAGCACCTTTAGTTGCAGTTTCCAAAGGGTTTAATGGTGCATTACGGTGCTAAGCTCTGCCAATCGTTTAGGGCTGACAGAAAAATACCTGTGGAGCCAAATGGAGCCCGGAATATCCAAGGACGCTGGGTAATGTAATCTCAGGGAGGCACATGTTACCCAGATAGGTGCCAAGCACTTACTGACAGAGCAGCTGGCAAGGACACACACTTTCTGAAGATGCCACTCACAAACCAGAAATATGTTAAAAGATGAATTCAAAATGAATTGCAGATTAAAAATGCTAATTCTACACACACACACACACACAGACACCTCTCTCAGTGAGAGAAATATCCTGAAGTAGGTCAGTCAGATCTCACTCCAGAGTGATCCAGCCCTGAAATACCAGGCAATTCTACCCCGAGTATGAGAAACCGCAAACCCCAGATGTACATTTCAGTCCCTTGTGCCTTGTCAGTGAACATCTGGAGCCCCGTTATCCTTAGGGAGACTAAGCCCTAAGGGGAATTTGCATGAACAAAACGTCAATAAGAGAGCAAACTAATCTTCGTATTAAAACAAAAATATCCAAACAAATGTAATGACAAGTCTCACAATCTGCTACATCAATTGGACTTGGTAAGAACCTAGTTCAAACCTATCCAGCATAATCATGCTGTCCATGTACACCTCAGAAGATGGACCAAACACAGGTACCATGCCCAGGAGCTTGCTTGAGCAGACCAGAATATCAGGAACACAATATAATCCCTTAGAAATAGGATTAATGCACAGAATGACACTTACACCTGGTCTATGTAAGTACAGATATCACTCATTTAATAATTGGCACATGTTATACAATTTTCTGGTACACATACTGGCTAATCAGTAAGCCCCATCCCTAAATAGGCTACCCCTGCTTACTGGGAAGCCCTGTACCACTGAGGAGATCAGATCTTTAACCTGATCCTGTTGATTATATTTAGGTGGGCTGAGCAAGTTATCCCCAGATAACATTGTAACATAATAGGCTGGTGCAATAGCCTGCAGACTAGCTAAAAGGTTTCTATATAATAAATCCTATAACTTGAAACATAATACATAAACCAGCATATACAAAATATAAGAGTGTAATTATATTTTAACCATAAGCAGGAAGAAATACATAACCATAATAAAAATAAAAAAAACACAGGGTAACTCTGGCCTGTCAGGCCCAGGCCATATTGTAAAACAGTCCAGTCAGGCCCTGGGCATAACCGCAAGAAATAGGCCAGCTACCAAACCTCCAGTTATTGGGTTGGAAACCAACATATTTATGGGCTAAGATAACCAGTCCCTTCTGGGTCGCTACCTTGTCTTAGCCTTGCGTCACTCAATGAAGCTGTGAGCTATACCATGTAGGGTCACCCAAGATGGACAGGTCAGACAAATCACGGTCCAGTAAACAAACAAACAATATTTTAAGCATTTTTTTTTTTTTTTTTTTTTTAGAGAATTTATTTTAGCGGATACCGAGGGTGCCTGCAGAATTCCCTGGTTGGATTTCCTATCCACTTATTCCTGGCCTAGGGACTAATGGGTGTGATCTGATTGTGGGAGGGAGGAGAAGGCTTTGTTATCTCATTGGTCAATTCAAAGCAGCCTATAACATTTGGCATCTTTTCGCTAGATATATAATATCTGTGTATTTATTTTTAAGCACTTTAATGTATTAAGTAGTGATGTCGCGAACATCAAATTTTCGGTTCGCGAACATCGGACACGAACTTCAATCAAATGTTAGCGAACGGGCGAACCGCCATAGACTTCAATGGGCAGGCGGATTTTAAAACCCACAGGGACTCTTTCTGGCCACAATAGTGATGGGAAGTTGTTTCAAGGGGACCAACACCTGGACTGTGGCATGCCGGAGGGGGATCCATGGCAAAACTCCCACGGAAAATTACATTGTTGATGCAGAGTCTGGTTTTAAGCCATAAAGGGCATAAATCACCTAACCTTCCTAAATTGTTTGGAATAACATGCTTTAAAACATCAGGTATGATGTTGTATCGATCAGGTAGTGTAAGGGTTACACCCGCTTCACAGTAACAGACCAATCTCCCTGTTTAACGCACAGCAAACAATCCCTTTGCACAACCGCAAACTCCCCATTTGCACAAGGTTGGATACCAACCTAGCCATGTCCCGTTCCTTGTCCTCACTGATGTCATTGAAGGTCTCTTCCTCCACCCAGCCACCAAGGGTCCCCGAAAGGTGACAACAAGCCCCCTGGGACGCCTGCTGTGTTTGGTCTTCCACCTCCTCAAAGCTACCTTCCTCCTCTGACTCCTCTTCTTCAGACTCCTCTCTCTGCGTTGCCTCTGTCTGCTTTATTATAAGGTGTGTACTGTTAAGTAGTACTATTCTTATCGGTTTAATCCCCGTTACGTCCACTATTAGGGGACGTGTATATGGCATTGATTTTTGGAAGAGGGAGATGGAAAAAGATGCATGGTCGGACCTCCTACTTCAAATTTGGGGCACTGCTCGTGCAATCTAAGGTGCCACCAGATAGGAGTGTCACTGTGCACTGGCAAAAGTTGGCAGAGTAGGCACTGTAGGCCTCACACACACGCCTGTAGGCAGGCAATTGCTATTCAATCTATTACAGTCAAAAATGTTGTTTTATGTCACTGAGCACAATATAAGCTGTGAGCCTGACACAGGCAGGCAACTGAAATTAGATTACAGGAAAAAAATGGTTGTTTTCAATGTATGTTACACCACCAGGTATGAGTAGTGAAAATAAGCACAAAATAAGCAAACTGTTAGGTGTTAGCCTGTCACACACACACACGCTGGCAGGCAGGCATAGATTACACAAAAAAAGTTATAAAATAAAATAAATGATGTTAAAAGTTTCCTCAATGATAAAGTATAGGGGGCGAACCGAAAAGCGCACGTGTTCGCCGTTCGTGGCGGACGCGAACATGCGAAAATCGCCGCAAATAGTTCTCCGGCGAACTGTTCAGGACATCACTAGTATTAACTACTTATAAAACGGTTCCATCCTAAAATCAAATAATTAGTCCCTTTATGGGTCTGCTCAGCGTATGCAGACACAGATTCTACTGTACTTGCTGTGTTCTCATACAAACCAATCAGTGACCATCTGTCAAAAATGCTGCTGAGATGTAGTCCGATAGGTTAGGACACTATACTGCACATCCAGCCCTACAGAGTTGGTGACTATATGCTGTAGTGGGCCATAAAAAAATAAAAAAGGGACAATTTGTTTGATTTTACAAAGAAAAACATGCTTATTCATACCTTTTAATAAAATAAAGTACATAAAAGTTAAAAGATACACAGGGATCACATATATAGTTGTCAGCAATACGGGTTGTTGCAAACGCAAAGCGAGGGCCTCAGTAGCTGGCAAGGAGCGCCAAAGGCCGAAGGGAAAGTCGTAGGGATGAGCACCTACGGCCACTTAGCAGTGCAAGGAGCGTCAGAGGAGCTCCTTGCGCTGCTGATGAGCGCCGTAGGAGCTCATCCCTACGACTTTTGGCCCGCAAATGCAGACCCTCGCGAAGCGAGGGGCCGCATTTGCGGAGGTGGAGGCTCCCACGTCGGCTGCAATGAGCCACAGGCGCGACTTACAGCGGAAAATTTACAGACTTAGAATGCACAAATACAAGTCGCAAGACTTAGAAAAAAAAAACCCAACATTAGGAGCTTGCAAAAATGCGACCTAAAACGCCTGACCCGCGCGCACATGAAAATATTAAAAACACAATACACACAACAAATACATAAAAAGCTTACCCACAACAAGGGGGGGCACCCAGGACCTCTGCAAGTGAAGTTACACCTCGATTTACGATCTAATTCCAGGGTTTAGACACACAAAAATCCCCCAAGCAAAAGAAAAAATGGCCGCCGAAAAAAACGAAAACTAGGCTACAGGACCCTAAACACGCAAAACACCAGCAAGCACATACGGATTTTCTTAAAAAGTCATACGAGGTACAAGATGCACTATTAACAAGGACGCTAAATCATCCACAGCCGCGTACCACATACACATTAGCCGCTATTTTACAACACTAACTTACACAATGCGGCAGTGCACAGCTACCCTAACAGCTTTCCCTCACTCACGTAGCCTATTTACACTACACACTTAACACATTGCTGACACATCAGCTCCACAACAGTGCAAACAGACATTATATGCTGCAGGAACATCAAAACAGATTGTCAGCTCTTCAACACAATATTACTTGTACAAAATAGGTAAAGTATATTCAGTTATTAATTTAATAATTATTTAATTGGCATACAAAAAAAAAAAACGAAACACCTCATATTAAACATAAAAGCCATTCACTGCGCCACTCGCAACGAACGCTGCTCATAGCACACAAAGCCTTGCAATAAGCGCAAAAAACACATCACCGCCGACCAAACAATACCACCAAAAGCGCCCGTCAGAAAAAACAAAAACAAAAAAAACAACCAACTGCCTCGCAATGAGCGCCAAAGGATCTCAGAACACCAACAAAATTAATGTCGCGACCAAACAGCATTACCTGCCTTATAATCTTATTGTTGTCATTTTTTGACAGGCAAGTCGCTAATCTTATATATCTAGTAACATCCAGGAACCTTCCATATCCGTGGAAACATTTATATAAAGAAAAAACATGCCTGAAGAGATCTATAGGAACTGATCCTAAAACGATGTGTTTGTGAAGTAAATTCATAACATTGCTGTGAAATGGAGACTAAAGCCATCTGACCCTGGCAAGCTCACGTCAGTGTGAGGAATGCTTTGGTCACTGCTACTCATCCTGATTACATACATCAACTCCTCTGCTGCAGACCACCGTGGCAAGGAAAGGGTCAGCACGTCTCCTCCTTTCTAGTGTTACTGTGATATCACAGAGGGAAAAAGGTTTAAATAAATAAACATATGTAACAAAATAACCACTTTACCAGGAAGTGACCAGCGAGCATGTGAGGGACAGGATCAATTACAGGGATGTAATCACATAGGGACGCCTGATGGGGGATTCCTGGATGGGCTGTGGGGGGAGGAGGGCTGAACTGGAGGACAGAAAGGAGTTAGTGACAGCAGAGGGGGCAAATATGGTGGCATTTAAAAAGTAAAAGTAAATAAAAAAGGTTTGACTTCTTCAAGCATTCAATTGATAATTTATATACAATAAACTAAAACCTAAGTTTGGGACCTTTTCAGTTTCGTCCTCACCAGCAGTGACTGCCAGTGGCCACTAGGTGGTTCGGGTTAGTGCTCCCCACTATTTTACTATATTAAAGCTTATCATCATGTCACTACCCCAAACCCAATGCCAACCCCAAAAATAATTTGAACAAAGTCTTGGTGAGCAACCGCCTTCGGTCACCTATTGGCCATTACTGCTGGCGTTGACAAAAGAGGACAGATCCAAATAGTTTGTAATTTTTACTGGTTAGTTTTTCTAATCTAATAGGATCAGAGTCCCAGGGGTTATCAAAAATGCTAGGTTACCATGTTATTAACTTGAGAAAAGATTGCACAAAATTATCTACACTCCTCCTAATGCTTCCTTCACTATCCAGGACTTTTGCCTAGTTCAGTCATGCCGGACTCCCCATGACCCTATGCACCGCAGCAGGCCAGGCACATCTTGTTGTGCTATGACTTCTCTACGATGACCTGTCCATCTTGGGTGACCCTTCATTTAGTTACACTATCCCTTTCACAAGGGGAATCAGGACTTAAGCTCAAAATTATAAGAAAGTACTCCGTTTTACAGAAAATATCTGCTTGTGTCATGAAGGCTTCCATCCTGCACTTCTAGACTGCCTGTAGCACAACTCTTCTATTAAGTTCTATTGGACACCACTCAAAGATGAAACTTTTTTGCTGCAGCAGAGTGTTTTGCCATTTGCAGGGAACTTGTTCTTTATGTTCCTTTCAGAACCTACATGTAGCAGAGTAACATAAAACCATTAACTACGCATACATTTAAAAATGTAATCTTATGGTTTGTTTGTTTCCTTTACTTTGTTTTCAGTTCTATGTTTAAGGAGGTAAAATAATATTAACAGATTCCATATCCCTTTAAGAAATTAAAAACACTTTAATTGGTACAAAGGTGAAATTAAATTTCTCACATTGTATGTGAGTACATGTAAAAATCGATAAATGCAAGATTATATTGTAGATAAAATTGTTCCCCCTTCTGGGTCACTACCTTGTGGTGCAGGGGCATGGGTAGATCAATGAAGCTGTGAGCAACACCATATAGGGTCACCCAAGATGGGCAGTCCACTGGAAAATAAACTGGCAAACCCACACCGGTATCTTTGCCAAGAAAGCCTTATGGATGAGCACAACAAGAAACATAGACCGAAGTGCCTGGCATGCTGCATCCATATGGTCACAAAGAGTCAGACACAATTGAAGGACTGAACAACAAAATTGTTCATGCATGTAATTGTTCCATTTAAATATATTTATAGATAGAGATAGTCCGATGGGACTACTATAGTGTCCGTTTTTATAGAAATGAAATGAATATTTATTTTACAGACTCCTAATGACAGGATGTGTAGTGCAGTCTCTTGAAGCTCTCCAGCCTGTGGCCGTGGCGTTTAGCAGCAATTGGCACGGTCCTCAGGTCGATATTAAATCCCAGGCACTCCGCTCAAGAGCCGGCTCTCAGCTGGTCTCACAAGGACTTCTCTTTGCATAAACACAAGAAAGCCTGATTAAACAACACTTAGAGAATCGAGCCGCATCCAACCTGGAGTATCAGAGTGGTGCAGCTTCATTAACCCAACAAATATCAGGTAAAGTGACAGAAAACGTACAAGTATAAATAATCGCTTCTGGTTTAAAACCGAGTGGAATATTAGATATCAGAGATTGACATTGTAAGTATAACAACTGCTTTAAATACCCATTTTCACCCACTCTATATAATTTGACTTCCATCTTAGCGAATAAACTTTTAGTGGAGAGAATAAAAACGGATACATTTTCAGAGTATGTAAGGCTGTGCCATATGTAATCAGCAATATTTCATCTGCACAGAGGTCTTTATCCAAAATGTTTTATTCAGAATCTTAGTTATTTTCCCTATGTTGTGAACAATTGGACATGACCACCACATAGGGATGTGCCAATCAAGACCTAAGGACAGATGCCGGGGTTTGTTGGGAGTATATTACATGCGGTGAAGCACCTGAATAGAAGTTCCTAGTAAAATATGATTCTTGGAGTTTTTTCCAAAGTGGTAGATCCAGAAGTCTGACCATTCTTAAATCACCCAATGATGCCAAGTCTAAGACAAATGGACTCCAGCTAAGAACACTTTAAAAGAAAGGAGAGATTTCAAAGTCTTGAAATGTGCATAAACTGGTAGTAATAAAAGAAAGCCACAACCCATTCTTAGTTTTTTTTTCGAATTTCTTAAAATTATCTTTGTCCAAACCCGGTCTAAATTAGTGTACCAATTTGTTATCCACCACAGAAACAGTACAGAATCTATACTATTTGGATTGAAATGAAAGGAGAGGGATTTGTTGCTGATCTTATTTGGTATTGGAAAGGGAAACAGATTTTTGGGGTGTTCCAAGTATGATTACATGTACAGAGATTTAATGTTTTTAGCCGTAGCATTTTTAGATTTCTTCCAGTTATTAATTGTAGTTTTCAACATACTTTGGATCATGTTGAGGAGAGTGAATTTGGGGGAATAGCTGGGTGCGCTGAACAACGACAACAACGATAATGATAATAATCACGATATCACCATCATTATTTGGTACCACAAATCCATCCGTCGATTTAGATCTATACGTGGTTGACTTATTTATACTGAAATGATTCTTGATCCGATATTCATTCTACCTGTACACAACAGCAGGACGCATTTTCAATTTCCCTGATCTCTTCCAATTGTATTAAAATAGTGGTTTATAGTTTAATTTATATAGTTGCTGCCAATCACTTCTCATATAGATTCCTAGGTATTTTATACATGTTCTTTCCACAGAATTTACAAACTAGTTTTCCCACTTAAAACAACCACTTCTCCCCCAAGAAATATGATAACCACAGCCCCTCTCTCAAATTTAACATGAACTGGAGAAGGCTGTCAAGAAGAAACATTCTATATAGGCCTCTTTAAAAACAACAATTTTTCTCTAAAATTGCGTTGATGCTCATGGCAGGGGTGGATCTACTGCCAGTGTGTTGCATCGGGGCCCTTCTCTGTGGGATTCTAGAGATATGGTTTTTTTTTCTGTATGGTAATGGACCTTGCACCCCAAAAGGGTCTTCCCAGTGCACCTCTCCCCCAATGGCCACCTTGGCACACCACCGCCTGGGTGTCTTTAAATACTCTAAAACTAAGAGCTGCAACTGTACCTGAAACAGTTATTGGGGATGGAGAAAGGGTACACAAAGCTGAGCACTGATTTGTCCATTAATGGAAAGGACATTCTTCCAAAAAAACTCAAAGTGGGTAAGTCCTTATGACAATATGGGGCATCTTCAAAGATATTGATATGACTGAGGGTTTGGATCAGCGTTCTATTCAGAGACATTGAACAAGAGCAGGTTAAGGATACAAAGTAATGAAATGAAGTAGACGGACCCGGAATGATTATATATTTTTGCAAACACAAAACACAAGGCAGCCCACACCATGCCATTCCACAGAATTCTTCCTTTTCCCTTTGTAGAATGTCAGGCTCAGCATTCTGGCCGCCAACAGACAGCAATCTTACAGCCCACGGGGAGTGAGGATGGCAGGGCATGGGGCGGGCCAAGCTGGGATCAATGAAATCTCTGCAGGCTGCACTCGCTCCCCAAAGTACGCCAGTTGGCAAATCTCCCCCTAAGGACCATGATGTGCTGAGGCTGCAAGAGGTTTCAATATAGAGATTAAGGCGTTTAGTGGTCAGATTTTCAGGGACCTTTAGATGCATCTAGAAATGTATTCAATACAAAAAAGCCAGGAATATACCACGGCAGCAATTATATGTACTAATACCATACAGACTTTGTCACGGAGCTGGGCAATAGGAAGTGGACACTGCAAACGGTGCACTTATTGCACAAATGAAAAGCACATAATAAAAAAAAAAAAATTGTTACTTAAAAAAAAAAAAAAGTAGTGGAAGTATATTTAATAACTAAGCTTGATATTTGGGTGTCTAAGCATTTTATTTTTGCATTCAGTTGTTTCTAACTCTCTGACCTCGTAGGCTGAAACACCAGATCTTTATTAGAGTTCCTTTACCAGTGGGCCAGAGCATACAGCTCCTGGTATTCCAAGGTGGTCTCCCATCCAAGTACTGACCAGACCCAACCCTGCTTGGCTTCGGGGTGGTGTGACCTCTTGGTTCCCTAACTGGAATCAAACCCAGGTCACAGTGGTGAAAGCACCTAATCCTAATCACTGGACCACCAAGGAAACAAATTAAATAAAATGTCCTTCCACTTCCTAACAACTCGCACATGATTTATACCCTCTCACAGCTGGGGTGGTAAACCACAAAAGCATGCCCATTTGGTGTGAGATTAGATTGAGAACACCAACACTTTATAAATCTCTGTGACTATTTTTACTTCGCCATCTATTCGTTTGTGGTTTCTAACCCTTGACCATGAGAGCGAATTCATCACAAACTCGTTCGGAGACTGGGTGGATCTTTTTATGTAATTTATGCTTCAAAATTAAACTTTCAAGCTCAATTATTTAACACTTTCACTCAATGTTTAACAATTAATTTTAATTATTTTGTGTACATTACATTTTTGCAATAAACTTGCATTCATTTTATTTTATTCATAAGAATAATAAATATTGTTAATCTGTTATTAAATATTACTTTTCAATTATTTTACTAAACATTGTTAAATATATTATCATTAATCTTCATATTAATGACGATGATATTTAATAACCATATTTAATAATTTAAAAAAAAACTATCACCACCACTTTTAATCGAAAATATCATCATCATTACTATTATCTTCAGATAATAAATAATAATAATAATAATAATAATAATAATAATAATAATAATAATATTTTTATGCCAACAGTTTCTAAGATGGTCAGTCAGCTCTACCGGAAGGTTATTCCCCATCTACAATAATTATGCTCTACGTGCTTATTACCTAAAACCTGTCTATTCCAGTAAAAATAATAGAGTTGGAGAAAAAAAAAAATATATATATATATATAACTTTTAGCCCATCAATTCCAATTTTGCCACCTGTTGGTATAACTTTTCCTGAACAAATGTGACCCCCCACATGGCCAGCCTGGAATCGATTGCTTGTGCTTTCACGCGTTTCTCAGTCAAGGTTTCGTCTGTTCCCATGTGCAGTTTCCTGGGCTACGACCCTTAAGAGGTATCCATTAACCTGGTACTTGGAAACTGTATTGAAGAGCAACGTAAGAACGCATTTAGCATTCACATGTAGGAGAAACGGCTAAAAATAGCGGGGAGCTTCCGTAACGCATCAAATCACGGAGGGCTGCATTAGAGCACAGAATAAATCAGCCGGCACTGTACGTGCTTTTATTTGATCTGCAGGTTACAACCGCATATTTTTGTGAACCAAGGACAAATTGGAGGCTATAAAGCGAATTATGAACATTTTCTTTAGAAAAGGTTCCAAATTCGGCCTAAAATAAAAACTAGAAGGTATACATACTTTATCATCTGTTCCTACAGTACACATTAAAGTTTGTCATTTTGAGTGAAGTGCAATAACTATTTCTGGGAAGCCTGAACTGGAAATTATTTGTAGACATTCAAATGTACCACTTCTCTTCATTACTACTGTACAGTAGAGGGCTTCCATCACTTTTGCCCACCATAAGCCAAATGATTGTTGTGTTTATACACACACACACAAACACAGATACTCTGATAATTGTGTTCTTATATATTGGGAACAGCACTATATGCTGCAGTTCAGACATCCATAAAGCTCTCAAAACATCCCAGCACTGTTTCCAATATTTTTCTACACTATCAATTAATTTGATATTCTCTCACACAAATTATGTTTAAAATGTGAACATTTTAAATGCACACTAGAATTATCTGGACTATATTGGCTTTATAACGTAACTCAAAACTCCTGCGTTCTAATGTATGGCATGCTTTGAATACCTAACTATCTATACACAACCTACATATACATAAATATATGTGCCCATGCACACAAACCTCCAGAGCTTTTGTGTAGGGTGATAATGGTCAAGGCTTTCCTATCAATAAGCTCCTTTAGGGGACATGAATTGGTAAACTCAATGTATAAGCTGCCCCCCTCCTTTGGGGCCCGGAGGGAGACGCACAATGGAAGCGGCTCAGCGCCGGCCCGGGCTCTTTTGTTCCTGCTATGGAATGCACTTGTCCGGGCTGCATTCCCAAATATCATGTCACATTCCCAAGTGTGTGAGTGTGTGGAGGAGGCTGCAGGAACTTTATATAGACACTGCATACTTGTGTCCGAGCCTTGTGGGCACGCTCTTATCTGCATGGTTAGGAATTAGAAGCAGAAAGATACGAGAGAGAGAGAGAGAGGTACTAATGCCCCTCCATAGATCCCCAGTCATATACGAGAGAGATACTAATGCCCCTCCATAGATCCCCAGTCATATACGAGAGAGATACTAATGCCCCTCCATAGATCCCCAGTCATATACGAGAGAGATACTAATGCCCCTCCATAGATCCCCAGTCCGATACAGATTGATAGATACTAATGCCCCTCCATAGATCCCCAGTCATATACAAGAGAGATACTAATGCTGCTCCATAGATCCCCAGTCATATACGAGAGAGATACTAATGCCCCTCCATAGATCCCCAGTCCGATACAGATTGATAGATACTAATGCCCCTCCATAGATCCCCAGTCCGATACAGATTGATAGATACTAATGCCCCTCCATAGATCCCCAGTCATATACGAGAGAGATACTAATGCCCCTCCATAGATCCCCAGTCCGATACAGATTGATAGATACTAATGCCCCTCCATAGATCCCCAGTCCGATACAGATTGATAGATACTAATGCCCCTCCATAGATCCCCAGTCATATACGAGAGAGATACTAATGCCCCTCCATAGATCCCCAGTCATATACGAGAGAGATACTAATGCCCCTCCATAGATCCCCAGTCCGATACAGATTGATAGATACCAATGCCCCTCCATAGATCCCCAGTCATATACGAGAGAGATACTAATGCCCCTCCATAGATCCCCAGTCATATACGAGAGAGATACCAATGCCCCTCCATAGATCCCCAGTCCGATACAGATTGATAGATACCAATGCCCCTCCATAGATCCCCAGTCAGAAATAGAGGCAGATACTAATGTCCTTCCAGACAGACAGAAATAGAGGTACTAGACCACTATTCAGGAATGGAGATGCACTAATGTCTGACAATATTTTACAAATATATCAAAGGACTTCATAAAATTCAGGATGCAAATGTCTTCCAGAAAAGAAAAAAAAAGCAACAAGCACAAGAGGTCATGACTGGAAGTTGGAAGATTTAGGGTAATGTAGTAAATAAGTGTAACGACCTTCCAGTGGAAGAAGTAGCGTACAAAACATAGTTTATGAATATTGCAGGCATGCTTAATTTCATGAAGTATTACCTTTTTAAAAGGCCACATACATATTTTAAAGGACCATGTGTTTTAATAAAATGTCTAACTAGAAACTTAAGCAACACCAAACACTACCCACAATGCACAGAGCCTATAAATTCTATGGAAC
Source organism: Discoglossus pictus (assembly GCA_027410445.1). Lineage (NCBI taxonomy): Eukaryota > Metazoa > Chordata > Amphibia > Anura > Alytidae > Discoglossus > Discoglossus pictus. Next base: position 230,558,112 of record CM050168.1, on the reverse strand, counting down.
ACTCCATGCAAGTGCGGGAGGCTTTGTGCTGAGCGAGCTTCCCATGAAAGCATTCCAAGCGTAAACAGAAGCACATGCCAAGCGGCTCTTCCTAGTCTATCAACACAAGAACAGTAATTAATATCTAGCGGATATTTAAATGAATTGCTTGTAGCACTCTGCAATGCACAGGGGATGGCCATGTATGGTGAGCAAGTCGCTGGGCATTGCTGGAAGGCTACCCTAAATTAGAATGGCCACATAAGGATAGCCCTAATTGGCGACTTAAAATAAGATAAACTCAGGTCATGGAAGATGCACATACAGCTTTAAAAAAAAGGAAGTAATAGACTAGGACAGGGATAGGCATATTTGGTCATTGTTCTTCAGTTATCCAGGATAACAGAAAGGAAATCCTCAAATCCAGGCCTGTGCTGGGCTTTCTATGACAGAGCTACCCTACTCCTGGGTCAAGAAAATACTTTGAGCTTTGCATGCAAATATATAGTAATTTTACAGCTATGTAAGCCAATTGCATAAAACCATATTAGATTAGATTATTCTTACTCTTCATTTTGTGTAGAGAAAGTAGTGTGCTAGTGTGAGAGTGTTACGCTGCAGCATATTCCATAGCACTATACATCAGTTAAGTACAAGGCAAAAACTATATTAACCAATTGCACAGGATTTATTTTATTTTATTTTTTAACATTAGAAAAGGTTTTGATTACCACATTCAGCACCATGACTAACTGGAAGCCCACCCCTAGCCAGCCACTTCTCTCTTGTGAGCTAGGAGGAAGTGTTTGGGATTGAAACTGAAGTCCATTTGCTTTTTACTCATAGCATCAGAACGGTCTGGCAGCTTGCTGTGTGTGTATCCGTGTTGTTTAGCAGTAAAGAGCCTTGGGAACTAGCATCAGACTGTTCGATTGCAGCGGATTTACCAGGCACTATACAGAAGGCCCTGACTTACAAGATCATTTTGACACGCCTAGTATGAATATCTCTTTAAATATGATTTTGTGCTCTGGCTTACATAACTGCCATTGTTCCAGTGCCCCTTAAAAAAAAAAAAAAAAGAAAAGAATGTTTAACGAAAATGTTATGTTATATTTAGCGGACTTTGTTTGTGTTATGGGGACTTGTATATTAGATTGCAAGCCCACCTGTAAAGGGGGTCATCCTACCGCTGCTTATAATTCTATTGAGTTCTATTTGTAGGAGGCCATTTACACGGTCAGCCTGTCCAATAAAACAGGTATTGTGGGTTCAGATAAAATATTTGGAACAAGGAGAAATATGTGACACTGTTGAAGCAAAATTGAATATAATAGATACAAATGTAAAATATATACAGTCTTTAAATTGCTAATATTTTGCCTATTACAAGTCCTTCATAAGCTTGCACTAAGCTCTCTGTGTCCATAAGCCACAGCTGTGTAACATGGCACCCACAATGGGAAGAAACAGAAAGAAAGGGGTAGCCGCAGGTGAATAATCTATTTCTCTAGGGATTTCTGAGAAATTAGTGTACATTTTAAAACAATGAACCTAGATAATAATAATAATAATAATAATAATAATAATGGCCTGAAGTCCCTTTAAAATAGCAGAGGAAATTAAATATACACATATACATACAGTACATAATGTAGTTTAAAACCTTCCCAGAAATCTATAGTAGAAGTCAGGTACCACACTGATGAGATCCATTTAAGATTGAAACTGCTGTCTGTGGGTAGGTCTAAAGCCATGTAATACAGCAGCCATGTTTGAAAGGTTATTGGAATAAAGAGAGAAGCCTTTGAGGAATCATTTGCATGTCCCTGCCCGGTTTCCCAGAGTGCAGTGCAATAACCCTCAGAATTCTGAGCATGAAATAAGCATTTCATCTTATTTTAGACATTGAAATGGGAGCACAAAATGCACAGTACTAATTTATATATACACACACACATGTTCTGTAATCTCAAACTTCACCAATATTTTCTAATTATCATCAAGTAGAGCTTTATATTCTTGTATATGCTCCTTCTGGCTCTCTCTGTCTTAAGTGTTAAGATTTCAGAGCTAAACTCTGAGAAGGAGCTAGAACAGTAATCACGGATCAGGTGCTAATCCTGTAATTAGAAAGTCTCCAGGGTATAATGAGGTTAATTTAATGAGGCTACTGAGAATACAGCGGCTGAGGAGGGAGACGGATGAAGAGCGAGCTGGAGCTTAGCGAGGCTCAAAGGAAGATCCAGCAGAAGACCATGGGGTGTGAAGATGAAAGACTGCAAGAAAATAATGAGACCGCAACTGCCAGGGACTGAAATATGGGGAAAAGATGGACCGGGCTGTGTGTACACACTGTGCTGAATGCTTACTTGGATACAGCAAAGGTGCCAGGAACAACTTAGTTAATAAAAAATAAAAAAACACAATTTTAAGACTTTAGGTAACCAAAACTTTTTTTTTTTTTTTTATGAAGTTTACCAGTCAATTTGCCTTTGAGACACTGATTAAGACAGATATCCCATGATGACATTATTAATGGGCATGTTCACATCTCCGAACGCAACTAGGCTGATAAAATTACTCTGAGCTTGCCCAGCTTTTTACATAGCATAAAAAGGGATATGGAAGGTTCCTGGATGTTAGGTATATAATATCTATATGTATCTATATATGGTTATGTACTTTATTTTATTAAAACATGCCTAAAAACTCTATTTTTGCCTAAAATCAAACAAACAAATAGTCCCTGTATGGGTCTGCCCTCTGGAGCGTATGCACACACAGACCCTGTAGGGCTGGATGGGCAGTGTAGAGACCTAACCTATCAGGGACCACATCTCAGCTGCATGTGGCCAATAAGTTAGTGTGAGGCACTACACATCCAGCCCTACAGAGTCTATTTGTGTGATTTTAGGCAGTAAATATAGAGCTTATAAGCACTTGTTAATATAATAAGAGTAAACAGTAAATAGAAATACAGGGATATTATATACATAGTAACATCCAGGAACCTGCCATATTCCTTTAAACATACAGCAATGCAGTGTTTGGTGGTTTAAAAAAAAAATCCACACACAATAAAACCCCAATTGAGACCCTGCCCAGAGCTACAAGAATACGTCATCTGTTCAAGTGTTGGGTTCATCCAGTAGGGACACTTTGCCGATAACCTAACTCCTGCAGTGCCTAGAATACCAGGAGCCCACAATTAAACAAATATACCCGCTAATTGCCCAGATCAGCAAGGGGGCTGTTTAAATTAGGAAGAGCCACTGAAAGCTCCTCGCCATCTATAATTCACGAGTTGTGAACACAGGCCTGACTCTCTAAGCTCCTTCAATTATTAATCATATATGTGTCTGAGTGAGTTTTTAAAGAGGAAGTAATAAAATTAGGTCAGTGTCTGCTGTATTCTGCCCTCATTAAAATGTTAGTAGACAGCAGCTATATCTCCATGTACAGGTTAATGACCTCTAGTAAAAATACATGTTGTCTATATAAACTAGAACAGGAGTGCTGTAAAACAGTGTGTGTGTGTGTGTGTGTGTGTGTTCCCCTACTGTAGATATAGTTTGGGACATAAAGCAATTTATTTAAAATGCATTTTCCTACAGCAAACTTGCATTTAATGTTGCTGTTTTTACCAGTCACAATTTTGGATCTGCCCGTTAAGCCATGTACAAAACTGACAGTGGGCATGCTCAGAGGCCAGGAGTAAACGCTCTTATCCGCTATCTTTCGCTGGAGTTTGAGCCTGCCCATGATTTTGTTTTGAATATGGTTTATACTGAAGACAATAGATTCATTTTTGTTTAATGTCTACACAGCTATTAAATGTTTGGGAAAAAACATATTTGAAGAATGTGCAACAAACTATATGAACCATTTAAATGGCTGTAAGGAAACTGCAGGAGGGGAGATGGATAGATGCCTTCATAGAAACAATGAACATGGGCTTGATGGAGCTCAGAGAGATTGGCTGACAAATGCACCTGGCATGCTGCAGTCCATAGGTTCATGAAAAGTAGGACACAACTGAACAACTAAACATCATACATTATTTCAGTTATTTTATAAGAAGATCCAAGTAGTATGCATGTACAATTGTTCTTCCAATGAGCCTGCATTACATCCAACATGGCCATTACCTGCAGAACAGAGCGCCTTGTCTTCCACTCCTCACATATATCTCACTGTTGACAATGTCATCATCATCCCCACCTCCCAGGCTCGCTGTCTTGGGGTTGTACTGGACTCTGCCATCTCTTTCATTCCTCACATACAACAAACAAAATATCGTCTTTTCCACGTATACCCCCCAACCCCCAAAAAACAACTCTAAAATACATCACTATCTACATAGAACTAAAAATACATTCTCTAATCATCTCAAAATGAATTACTGAAACCCTCTACTTGCTGGCATCCCCATTACCCAACTCAGAAGCATGCACCCCAAAATCATCCCACTGCAATTTGCCGTCTTAAAGGGACACAGAATCACCATATTTCATCTTATATTTGTTCCATAACCATATAAAAAAAGTGTTTTATTAAGAGATTCTGAATTTCTCCAGTCAGTTTATCCTCATTTGGTGACCATAATAGAAACTCTAATTGATTAGATATTGGAGTCCTTTTCTAATTGAGCCCATCTTGGTATATGGTCAGGCCCATGCCAAGCTACCATCTGCCCCAATTGCACAGCTAAATAAATAATAATAATTCCATACATTTAGTAACAACCAGAATATTTTAATATAAATTCCAGAAGGCATTGGATGGAAAATTACAAAGTGTAGGAGACCCAGTAACATGGCATTATTTAACAGATCGCTTATTTAAGATCAGAAAGGAAGGAGTCAAAAGGTACCGATTCAGACCGAAGGTATATTCTAACTACTCAATGCTCCAATAAATACTTATGGTCAATACCAGAAAAACTACTTGCCATTTACAGTTTGCAATTTCTACATAAATAAAGCATTACTAGAAGGCCTTCCCAGACAATGCACAAATAACCCACTTTGGATTCCTCCCTCAGTGTAAGGCTGTGTTTTCTTTTCTAGATTACAGAGGGGACTAGAGTTCCTCCTCCCCAGATTGTGCCAGTCACACACATCAACATCCACTGAAATGTAGGTCGGAAAGGACGCCGAGCAGCAAGTCTACATATGACAAGCACTCTGTCTATTCTTGGTCATTGGTATGTTGGGATCTGGATAAAGCTCTGGCTGGAACCAACATAAGTACTTAATTACAGATACAAAGATTGTATTTGCCATCTAGAATAACCTTCTCTTAAACTGAAATTTCATATAATCATTGTGGCAGTCTTTCAAGAGCCCCGATTAGAGATTATCTGCATCCAGGGTGCCCAACATGTGGCAAATTGTCAGTATTAAGTTAAGCCTTCCAAAGAGCACTGGATAAATGCTTCACTTTCCCTTTAACATGTCTTCTTTGATTAAACCCTAGAAAAGTATCTGTATTTGTGCCAGTTACTCTAGGCCCCCCAGTGCCAAATCTTCCTTCAGTTGACTTGCACCTACAGTAAAAAAAAAAAAAAAAAAAAAAACTTGCAACAAACTCATTAGTGGCGGAGTTCACCATGAGCATAGAAGTATTTTCAAAGTATATATCTTCATTTTAGCAGACCCTGCTAGTACATGGAAGCTGCCATGAAAGGAATACTTGCCATTTAAAACATGGGAGTAGAGTTGAGCAAACAAAGCCTGTAATTTTATACAAGGTAAGTGGAATATGTCAAATGCTAAAATCTGTATCAGCTAGAGATTTAAACTGCCAACTTTCCACTCCTGAATAGATAAACATCAGCAGAACATAACCCTCAGACTCCAGGCAAGCAGGGAGTGTTTAATACACAAAACATGGAATCCTTCAGGCAAAACGTAACATATTTTTTTCTAACACCACATTCATGACAATGCCTTGTTCTGTCGTGTCTGACACTATGGACTGCAGCACTCCAGGCACATCAAAGTCAGTCAGTCACTGCCTTTCTGAGCTTGATCAAGCTCATGTTCATTGCTTCAATGGCCTCATCTATCCATCTCCACCTATGGCATCCCCTTCTTCCTGTGCCTTCAATCTTTCCCAGCAACAGTCTTCTCTAGGGAACTTGTCTTCTCATGATATGGACAAAATATTTCAGCATCATGATCATACCTTCTAGTGAACAATTCATCTTAATTTCCTATAGTACTGATTTATTGGATCTTCTTGCAGTCCGAGGGACTCTAAGCAGTTTTCTCCAACACCACAATTCGAAGACGTCAATTCTATGGCGCTCAGACTTCTTTAGGCTCCAGCTCTCACATCCGTATGTTACTACTGGGAATAACAGCGTTCTAACTATGCGGACCTTTAAGGATAGTGAAATATCTTTACTTTTTAACACTTTGTCCAGAATTGCCATAGCTTTCCTCCTCAGAAGCAAACCTCTTAATTTCATAAATGCAGTCACCATCTGAGGAGATCTTGGATCCCAGAAAATAAAAATCTGTCGCTGCCTCGACTTCTTCCTCATCTATTTGCCAAGAACCAGTGGATTACATAGTGCCTAATGTTTATTTTGGGAACATTTTCACACGTTTTTGAAGTATGTAACAAACTGCAGTGGTATAAATATACTCGCACCTCCCTGGAAATATAGCAGATTTTATATTTGATAAAAGAAACACTGGCCCCTACAAATATAATTTGAGTGGCTCATAATTGGTCTGGCTGTCTTTTTAGTCTGATATTTTTTTGTTGTCAACCTCTGCATGAGTTCATACCAGACGGCGCAAATTACAGTCACTTACGATACAATGACAATCCATTTATGAGCTGGCTTGCCGCGCCTACGGTAACTGGGGCAGGCAAAGACTGGCATGTAAAACTTTAATGATCCCAACACAAGCAGAGGTGACAGGCAATAAAGCAGGAATCCTACAAGTCATGAATGAATCACCTAATGCAGGGTGTGTAGGGTGAGATAACTTGGGAACTCAATGCAATGCTCCTCTGACAAAGCAGATGAGATTTGCCCAAAGGGACGTCTGGCAATATAAGACAAAGTGATCACAAGTGCTGGGCTACACGTTATGATCAATTACCAAGGTTGGGTTGGTATGTAAACCTTTAAAAAGGATCACTGTAGTTCAAGAGAAAATCTAATAAAAAGTCTTAGAAAATATAATCCAACAACATTAATAAACATGAGAAATCAAAAGATCTGAATATGTATAGAAGAATCCATCTTGTCTTTGTTTCATCGCTTCCAAACTGTAAGGGAGGGTGGAAGAGGAGAGGCAGATTTTTAAACAATTGAATTTTTTTTTTAAATGTTTGCATCCACCTCATCAAAGTATCATGGATGCCTTCAGTGTCCAGTAGAGGCATCAACATATTTTGGCTAACTAGCCTTAAGACATTTTCTTGGGCAAATTATGCCTTTAGACTAATTTTTCATCAGTGGTACTTTAAGAGTCATATTTATCAGATGAGCATATGCTATTGTTGAAGTGAAGTGGACATCTTGAAGGAACCTTTGATGCAGATAACATCTCTTCTTAATATCAATGAAAGACTGCCACCATCAAGAGTCACTTGACAATAACCTCAAGAGATGATCTAGCCAAATCGTATAATCCTTCCTCTCCGGCTACAGGTTGTCCAAGTCAGAAGCGTTCGGCAAAATATAGGATTTTCTCAAAAAAAATATAATTTTTATGCACACTGCTTAGTTTGGAAAAAACTTCACCTAACATTAATAGCTATTTGAATTATGCAACAACAAACAATCGAACTATAAAATCTGAAGATGAGGAAATGAAATCTGAAGCAAACTAGCAGTGTTCATGCACATAACCATAAGATAGAGGAAAGTGATGCTGGTTGTTTGTGAATGTCCCGGCTCTGGGCCCGATTACCAAGCTGTGCAATAAGGGCATTTATACTTTACTTTCTTTCACTGCTTGGCAAGTGCCCTCGCCAGTTATGGTCTAATACAGTGACAGGTAGCCTCACTTAGTCACATAGGCCTCTGCGTCCTTAAAAAGAGCCTCACATTTCTCTAAAGGGACATTGAAGGCTTCCTGTTTATTATATTAAAATAAACTACCCAAGTGTTTGCAGATCTAAACATCATTTTATTAAGTACATGCTCCTCATGGTGTGAAAAAGCACAACATTATATGTTAAACTTACCTATTTTCAACTACACTAATAACAGATACAAAATCTAGAGTTTTAAGTCTGTTTACATATAAGTGTATCCTGCCTACTGGCTGTTGCATGATTAATAACAGATAATAACAATAACCTGTGCATGCTGTGGGTAGGGCAGTGACACCGATTTTTTTTCTTCTTGACTCAGAACTGCACTAAACAATTAACCCATAAATGACCTCTTTAGGCGAGTTCAGCATCTATTTGCCTGGCCAAATAGATTGTTCAAGGGTTAGCTGATTTGTTTCCTTTTGGTATCTACACCAACAGCACCTGAGCAGATAAATAACCCATCTGAGCTGTTATGCATTGTTCAAATTCCAGAGGTGCAAGAGAGCAGAAACCTGAATTTTCTGGAAGAAAATACAAAAAAAAAGTTCCGTCAAACTGGAAATGTAAGCAGTCTTACCATTGCCATGAATGGGACACACAACCCTGCTACCGGATTGTCTGCTGTAATTAAATAGAAAGTGTGCAGTCTATTACACATTTAATCACAGATTTAATCTCTCAATGAAACATGCACACGTTTAAAAAATAAATAAATAAATAAATAAATAAATAAATAAAGTATTTCACATGCTTTTAGGAGATCTTAACAGTGATGTGGTTCAAATTGTGCTCTGTTTTAAGTAACTGAATCCTTCCAAGAAGACCTTACAAAAACCAGTCCCCTGTTACTCATGCACACAGTGACTCTGTAGTACTAGATGTACTAGTTATGCAGGGACTGTTTGTCGATCTAAACATAATTTTCTCTCACTGAATTCTTCCAAACAAATCCTTACTGTAGTTTATTATAAGATTTAAAAAAAATAGGGAAATTTCGATATATTTAACCATTTTTACTTTGCCCAAAGCAAAATGGTAAAATGCGTGTATGAAAGGATCTAGCTGCTAATAAAAGTATAGATAGATAATGAGAAGTATTTAGGATACAATATTGTATTTGCTGGTTTTATAGAGTTTTATACAATAGACTATATTGTTAAAAATGGGCGTCATGTCTTTGCAGAGATCAGGCTGATGCCATATGGGAAGTGTCTGATGGTCACATAAAGCCCTTTGGCCCTTACTGCCCATCATTTGTCTATCATAAACAAACAAAGTATCCTGCCCAGTGCTCCCTGCAGTCTAGAGCCTAAATCTCCTCCTCAGCTATTCCTTCTAGATGAACACTATATCTCAGCCATGGAGCACCTTTTTGACAAAATGCATGAGAATAAACTTGTAGATAGGGTTTAGAGGACTCAATTTGCTGCGGACATTAATGGGAGTTGACTTTTTTTTTTTTTTCCAACAGGCTGGAAGTTTAGAGCTGGTGGGGATAGAGGCTGCTGCTTGTAGTAGGCAGGGTGGTTAGTTGCAGGGCTCAGCACCCCAGACAGGTTGGTAGTTTGCAGGGACCCAGACAAGGTGAAGACATTATTGGCACATCAGGATAACATCAGGATAAAGCAGCCGATCACAGTATAGTGAGTAAGAGCCCAGAAGAGGGGGTGTGCATAAGGTCAGACGCTGCATTAGAGTCGAGTCCAGGTGGTGGTTGGGGAATCCAGAGAAGCGCAGGCTGTGGTGGAGCATGGGGCAAAGTTTGTGCATGGTGAGGTCATCCCGCAGGTTTCTGCACTATGACAGACCCCCTGGAGCCAGCCTTCTCCGCGCAGTGTATGAAGTGGCAGCAAGGCCCATAAAGAACAGAAACCGATTGTGTGGATGGTGTGGCACAGCTCAGTCCTGTACTTAAGATGGCGGATCAGACGGTGCAGCTCATGGAACCAACGTGCAAACTGGCACTTCTCTCCATACTTGCAACCCCCGCTCTCCTGAAACGGCCGTAACAACTGTCTTGTAGCGAGTGCTGTTCATCTGCTCCCCGGATTTCTGCTGCTGTAGATTGGGGAGAGAAGTCGGCAGCTGCTCAATCTCACGGAACGAGTGACCCCGGAACTGGTTCTCTTTGTTGAGTAGGATGGTGCTGGCAGAACTCTCCTTCAGGCTGGTGAATGCATTGTTATTATGGTTGGAGAACTTTACAGAGTTGCTGGTTCCTCGTTTCTGCTGGGAAGCCTGGAATGAAGCTGGAGTAGGGGGAACTTACTGGGCTCCCTACTGCTTTTTTATCCAGCATGCTGCTCAGGTCTTTTCTGTCTTAAAGTAGGTCAATGGGGAGAGATCCATGATACATTGGTGGAAGATGTGTAGGTGAGAATGGAGTTTACCTTTCTGTAGCGCTGTGGTTGCATTGAATGATGCAATGTGCCTGCTTCAGGGTCTGAGGGGAAGAGGTGTGGCCTGAGTTTCAATGTTTTCCTTTTATCAAACAAAAGCTCTAGACCAGGAGTGGGCAAGTTTGGTCCTGGAGAGCCGCACAGACCTGGATTTGAGAATGACTTGCCTGTGCACAGAAAAGGACAACCAGGGTGACTAAAGAAGCAAGTCTCAGCTCTACACAGCAGGGATATCCTCAAATGCAGGCCTGTGTACAGCCCTCCAGGACCGAACATATCCACCCCTGCCTGGTTCCTCCTGCCCACCCCACCCTCCACTGAAAACTTTTGTGAAATGTTGTAGTTATGTCCATGGCCAACTTAAAAGTAGATTTGGAAATGGATAATACTATTCTCAGATTATGGGGCACTCAAGTCCCTAAATAAAACTCATGGACTATAAATGTTGTGAATAAATTCATTTTGAGATAAGTCTCTACCAAAATTTGTTCAATACTTAATATCAATTATTGTTCAGAAACATTTGACACAAATTGTGAATGTGAAAAACATACGCTTGTGGACTTGTCAACCATTCTCATTGTATCTACCTTTATTAGAAAAGGGAGTGTGTATACTAAAATCTTTGCTCATATAAACAAAGAAAAATTAAATACATTTAATAAAAAAAATAAATAAATAAATAAAGCCTCGACTTAAGAATGGGATTCCAATGTTTTTTTTTTTATTAAAAGCACAATAGTTTCATATATCTATATAAATAAATAAAAAGACCCCATCACTACATATACAAGCCACATACCAACAACAAATGTTTAAAATACACATGGGGTATCTGCCCAGTCAGGATATACTGTAGATTAGCCAGAGAATTCTCCATTGTGTGTAGCGTGCTTTAGAAACCTCATAGGTCTCTCCTCTACATGGTAGTGGAAAAATGCACATTGTTTGCTCCAAATAGGACCTAGCAGCCACAAAAGCTGTCTGACTACATCTATGACTACAAACAATGTGCTCGGGTCAAAGCAGGGCTGTTTTTGTGGCTGCTGGAAGATGTGCTGATGAAGCTTTTAACAGTGAGTCAAGGGGGAAAAAATGGCAGTCCTCACTAGTAACGGCACTTCTTTCTACTGCATTTACAGTCTCCAATATTTATGTATCCTGCATTAGAGGTAAAAGTTCTTTATTTAAAGTACATGGTAAGCAAAGTTATTGGACACTGTGGCATTAACGGCTTTTCTATTGATTTCCTGACAGAGGCAAGATCCGGAGAGAAATTATACCCCGCAAACAACCTTAATTGTGCATTTGATTTAAAAAAATAGGAACTTGTTTTCAGACTAGTCTCCAAAGACTAAGTTTATTATTGGAATCCGTCCTTCAGTGCCGTCCGATTAGGTGGTGACGCGCGCGCACACACACAATCTGCTTCACAGTTAGTATTTGGGAAATACCATAACAAACTTCCCAGCACTAAAGCAAAACAGCCTCCAACTTCTGCATTTGTTCATGTGGTTCTTGTCGGCCTCCAATTAGAGGCACATTGGATATTCTTCCAAATATAAATAGTTGTTACATAACAGAGAAGCCGTTCCATTACAGAGTTCTATTCCTGATAAACCAACACACACATCACTGATATTGATGTAGAGAGAGATATACTACAAAAAAATACTCCACTATTAAAAAGGGGAACCCGGACCTAAGCACATTAAGAGAATACACTCCAGACAAATATATTGAAACAAGTTTTTTTTTTTTTTGGAGTTGTCAGAGGCTTGAAGGCCTGGGACAAACCCAGTTTGATCACGGTGGAACACCTTGTTATCTATAGTTTTCAATCTATTCGCCAAGATCTTCGCGTATATTTTAACGCCCACGTTAATCAGTGAAATAGGACGGTAACTCCTACAATCGTCCGGATTCTTCCCTTCTTTCAAGATATTAACTATTTTTGTCTCAGACAAGTCCAGAGGAAGTTTCCCTGTGTTTAATGTCGTTAAATCAATCACAAAAATACAGTTTTATTTCAGGCATGAGCACTTTATAAAATAGGAGGTCAAATCTATCTACCGCTGGAGATTTATTTGATTTACCATTGTTTATCACTCCAGTTATTTCATCAGTGGTTATATCTATTTAAATGACATAGATCTTTTTCTGAGATCTTAGGCAAGTTGATTTGGTCAAGGAAAGCCTCAATATCCTCTTTTACTGGAGGGCTAAATCGGATATCTTTATCCAAGTTCTATAAATTTCATATAAAAATCTTGAAAAACTTCCGCCATTTTGTTTGGGTGGAGATGTAGATTTCCATCTTCATCTTGTATTCTTAGAATCCTATTTTGATTCCGTTGCCGCTTTAATCTCTTTGCCAAGTATTAACCTGTTTTGTAGCCATATAAGAAATGTGATTGCGCACACACACACACACATACCTATGTACACCTAACTGCTATCATTGGATGTGTTTGTGACCGTTCTACTGCGACAACCCAGAGATTTTTTCATATTGCATGCACATCAATATATTAAAGGTTATTTTATATGTCTAAATAAATTTAGATTCATACTATGGTTTTATCTTGGCATGCTCTCCTTTTTTAAATTGTTGTAGTTTTCCCATCTTTACAAGCTGGATGAGCGATACTAGAGAACGCCTGGGAGAAAAGAGTCCACAGAGAGCTTCCAAAGCATCAGAGGGATCTCATTGTTAAAAGGTATCAGTCAGGAGAAGGGTTCAAAAGAATTTCCAAGGCATTAGATATACCATGGAACACAGTGAAGACAGTCATGATCAAGTGGAGAAAATATGGCACAACAGTGACATTACCAAGAACTGGAACTCCCTCCAAAATTGATGAAAAGACGAGAAGAAAACTGGTCTGGGAGGCTACTAAGAGGCCTACAGCAACATTTAAGGAGCTGCAGGAATATCTGGCAACTACTGGCTGTGTGGTACATGTTGCAACAATCTCCTGTATTCTTCATATGTCTGGGCTGTGGGTTAGAGTGTCAAGACCAAAGCCTTTTCTTAAGAAAAGCATCCAAGCCAGGCTACATTTTGCAAAAACACATCTGAAGTCTCCCAAAAGCATGAGGGAAAAGGTGTTATGGTCTGATGAAACCAAGGTTGATCTTTTTGGCCATAATTCCAAAAGATATGTTTGGCGCAAAAACAACACTGCACATCACCAACAGAACACCATACCCACAGTGAAGCATGGTGGTGGCAGTATCAAGCTTTGGGGCTGTTTTTCTTCAGCTGGAACTGGGGCTTTAGCTAAGATGGAGGGAATTATGAACAGTTCCAAATACCAGTCAATATTGGCACAAAACCTTCAGGCTTCTGCTAGAAAGCTGAACATGAAGAGGAACTTCATCTTTCAGCATGACAATGACCCAAAGCATACATCCAAATCAACAAAGGAATGGCTTCACCAGAAGGAGATTAAAGTTTTGGAATGGCCCAGCCAGAGCCCAGACTTGAATCCGATTGAAAATCTGTGGGGTGATCTGAAGAGGGCTGTGCACAGGAGATGCCCTCACAATCTGACAGATTTGGAGTGTTTTTGCAAAGAAGTGTGGGCAAATCTTGCCAAGTCAAAATGTGCCATGCTGATAGACTCATACCCAAAAAGACTGAGTGCTGTAATAAAATCAAAAGGTGCGTCAACAAAGTATTAGTTTAAGGGTGTGCATACTTATGCAACCATATTATTTTATTTTTATCTTTTTTCTTCCCTCTACCTAAAAGATTTTAGTTTGTTTTTCAATTGAGTTGTACAGTTTATAGGTCACATTAAAGGTGGAAAAAGTTCTGAAATGATTTATCTTTGTCTCATTTTTTTACAGCACAGAAACCTGACATTTTAACAGGGGTGTGTAGACTTTATATCCACTCTATAGTAATAATCATATACCAGTATTTATTATATACTTAGCTTCAGCTGTTTAATGGCAAGGCTGAGGGACACCACTGAATGGATCAGCTCAACAGGATGGCAGGAGAGAGGGGCATAGCTCCTGGCAGAGATAGTTCCAAGGTCATTCTCTGCTCTCTCACTCTCTCTGGAACAACAATCAAACACACTCTCTGAAGTTTTGCTGCAGGTATCTAAAGACACTGTGGAGCCATTTCAACTTGTACTATATGTAATATTATCAATATTTGTATGAATGTTTCTGTGATAGAAACTTTTACTAAGCAAATCTATACCTATGCATTTGTCTGAAACCCCCCCCCCCTTACCTTGCCTGCTCCCTCACCCCCAAAGCCTGGTTTTATTGCTTCTTATCTGTGAAATAACATTTGTCCATCCTTCTCATTTTCTGTTGCAGTCTCTCCACTATCTGTAGGCCTCATTCTCTGCTCTCTCACTCTCTCTGGAACAACAATCACTTCCCACCCCCACCCCCCTGCTCCTTTTTTCTCTTGATTTATTGAGTTACTCCAATTTCCTACAGCTGATCAATTAGCAACATCTGCTAACTATACCTAATTAATCTATTACACAACGTTTCCCCATGCCTGTTCCTTCCTCATTTCATCCTGTCTTTTCCTCAAGCTCCTCTTCTCAACTTTTCCACATCATGTCTCCAACCTAACCATCTCACCTTACATGCTCTCCTCTCCTCTTTTATGCTCCCATGAGCTACTCTCTGACCACTAGGGCCAGATAAGATATTACATACTAGGATCACTTAGCAAATTACTTTCTCAGATGCTTTCCTTTTCCTTCTATATGAAAATCATTCTAACTTTGCATACCCTCCTACCTAATGAAACTTTACTTTCTTCCTGACCCTTGCTATTTCTTATCTGCCTCTTCCATCCCCTTTAGATTGTAAGTAGAGAGTTTTCATTCTTGTAGAGTGTTTTGGGAAAAAACACTTTCTACAAAGATTCTAAGCTCAAAACAGGGTCCTCCATTTTTTGCAGTTTGTTAAAATTATATTTTTCCTTGTTCTTTTCCTCTGTATAGCGCTACGGAATATGTTGGCGCATTACAAATAAAGTAATAATAATAATAATA
Source organism: Discoglossus pictus (assembly GCA_027410445.1). Classification (NCBI taxonomy): domain Eukaryota; kingdom Metazoa; phylum Chordata; class Amphibia; order Anura; family Alytidae; genus Discoglossus; species Discoglossus pictus. The sequence goes on along the minus strand of CM050168.1, from coordinate 230,542,628 downwards.
ATAATAATAATAGCGGAAATCTCCATATTATTATTGTTTATTTATAACGCACCAACATATTCCGTAGCGCTGTACATAAATTAGGTTCAGACAAAGATAAATACAGATTAACATTTAGCAAAGGAAGGAGGGCCCTGTCTGAGCTAGGAATCCAATGTCCATGGTGAAGTACTTAGAGATTGTAAGTCTGCGAGTTTCTATCCTAAGGTAGGAGACTATCCACTTGTAACTGAAGAATTCTTTTGATTTGGTTATTTATAGTCTTTATTTTTTTTACCAGTTTCTTTATTTGGTTTCTTTATATTAATCTGATGTAAATTTTCTAATTCTATATATAAACATTTTAGGGGTTTTCCCTGTTGCCTCTATTTCTGCCGATCTAGAGATTAGAATCCCTTGAATGAATGCTTTAAAGGAGCACCACAACATCTTCGCAGATGCTACCAAGTCCTTATTAATGTCAAAGAATTCCGGAGAATCTTTAACAGCGTTAATGTATTCTGTTTATTTAAAAATATAGCAGAGTTAATTTTCCATCTACTTTTTTTATTTGGCATAATGATGTCCTCAAGGATTACACTGTTCTTCGAGTGATCTGACCAGGGAGTCAACATAATATCTGTCTTAATGATTAATCTTATAGTTCTTCTATCCGCAAAGAGAAAATCGATACGGGAAGACGATTCAAATCCATTAGAAAAAAAATATATATTTTTGCTTTGGATGAAACACCCTCCATAAGTAAAATAATTCATAGCTATTTATCAAGTTTGCTAATTTTGCAGCTGTTTTAATAATTAAATATTCTGATTTTGCCTTGTGGTGTCCCTGTTTATCCATAGATGCATTTATTGCCATATTAAAGTCCCCACATATTACAAATCAATCCTTTTTTCAATTTTAATATATCTATTAGAAATCAGATTAGATATCTTAAGGTACGCATTTACAGAGTTATTAATCTATTGTTAATGAGACCAGTCCAAAATATATACCTCCCCAAAGGGTCCATCTTTGTAAATTAATCCGACACAATTAATCTCTTATTTTCTATACATAAAGTCATAAACACAACCAATGATATACTTACACAGGACCTCATTCAAATGCAATTTGGCCAATTGAACAGGGCTCTATATAAGCACATATCTTTTTCACAGAAGTTTTAAGTTAGTGAAGACCTTGCTGTTGGATAAAAGGACACTAACTAAAAACTTCTGTAAAAAAAAAAAAAAAAAAAAAAAAAATTATATATATATATATATATATATATATATATATATATATATATATATATATATATATATATATATATATATATATATATATATATATATATATATATATATATACACACACTATGTGCTTATATAGAGCCCTATTCAATTGGCCAAATCTCTATTGAACGATGCCCTTCGTTTCCCTCTCTGGGGGTAATGGTTGTGAACAATTACTCAAATTTGTAAATCAGGTTTAACTGAATCAAAAAGGATTATATAAATTCAAATATGTGTTTCAATAATGATGGGATTTCTCCACAACTTTGAATCTCATAGTGAGTTTCCCCTCGTATTATACATTTCCTTAAAAAAAAAAAAAAATAGAAAGTGCTTGATTAACAAAAAAGGGGGAATTTATTCTTCACCCAGCTACGTAGTCTTCTATACAATTTTTACTTATTTCGCTATTCGTGCCAAAAAAGTTCTCCACCATTTTTACATTTGTGAGTCAGTGCTAAAATAAAACTAAATAATTCTCATGATACCTACAAGAATAGTATTTCTCCTCTATATATTTTTTTATTCCCTAAAGTAGACTATATGGAGCAGCAATACAACCTCCCTAGATTAGTTACTTTTACCAACTAAATCTAACTTCTGCACCCCTATTTTGTTTGCCAATTCAAATTACTGGCAGTCAAAATAGGCTTCACCACTTTGTTAACCATAGCCAATTCAATCTGCCAATCATTCAACAGTTGTATTCCCTCCTAGACTGTTTTAATTCTATACCAGTTTGAATCTTTATACACTGAGATACCCACCGGAGATATCCATTTATATTTAATTTCATTCTGCCTTAGAATCTGGGTTTTCTCAGTATATTCGCTTCTCCTGGCTAATGTCTGGGCTGATAAGTCAGAAAATATTTTTATTTTCTCATATGGGGAAACTCTTTATTGTATGAAATCCTAATTATAGCTGCTTTACAAGACCTATAATGAACTCATAATGACGTCCCTAGGGATAGATTTATCTAGATATTTAGCTAATGGTATTCTATTAATAACATCAATTGTATTTTCATTTTTTAAGATATCTGGAACCAATATGCCCAGTAAGTGCTCCACATAAGTCTTTAAATTGCCATCTTGTAATGTCTCTGGTATGCCTCTTAAACGGAGATTGTTCATCCTGCTCCGGTATTCTAAAGAGGAAACTTTAATCCTTAAAGCCTTAATTTTAATTGTGCAAGGCTGATGTATATTTAAGCAAAGTATTATTGTCCGTAATTAATTTGTCGCAGACGTTTCAATGGTAACCACTGTATGCTTTACTTCTTTGAAAAAAATGGAGTGGTATCTGATATTTTTTGTCAGATCAGAGATAAGATTTGTTTGTAAGTTCTGTAATAGTTTCATTTTGGAACATGTGAGAGTTTCCTCTTCATCTGAGAAAGAATTCCCAGCACTCATCGTCTGAGAGGCTTTATCTGGATACTGAATAACCTCCGGATTTAAGGTGGTGTCTCCTACCGAGGTAGTTGCAGTAGTGCCCTGGTTTCTAGGTGAAAATACATTGGGGGTTTTTGATATATGTTTTTTTTTCCCCTAGGCTTAGTTTTGGTAAGCCTGTTTATAGGTAGCTTAAATGGCTCGTAACGAAATAATAAGAGGTTTGTTCAGAGCCCTCCCCAACAGATAAAGCTCTGAACTTCTTTTGCTAGTTTCAGGTTTTATTACCAATCCTTATGCCTCCCAAAATCGTATCCTGGACCTCTATTCAGGTCAGCTTTTTATATATCCCTTTAATGCTTTAGGGCTCCTCGTGCCCACCTAGGCCAGAGTTTCTATTTAGATATTTCCTGATTCAACTCAATAAGTGATACAGAGCCTATATGTTTTATTTCAACAGGTCTATATCCCAACAAAATAGAGAGGTGAATATATCGACCTTGCCAGTTGGTTAAAAAGGTAGAATAGTTAGTTGGGTTTTCACCTCAAATAGGCCCAGTCTGTTGAGAAAGCCAACAGTCCTTGTTAGATTAACCTTCTGTTTCTAAGAACAGTTTCAACCAGCTCCCATGATGTCAAATGGGTGTGGAAAACTTGTAGGCCTGTATAATTCCTAAAAGGGGTACCAAGGAGAGAACGGAATAGCGTGCCTGTATCATGTACCAGGATTAATTGCTTAACATCCACCATGTATATCTAGCTCTTTTTCTTACAGGTGGTAATCCTGGTGGGAAGGCCTATATACCATTCAAAGATCTTTTTTTGGCTGGTATTACAGTTGTTCCTCCACCTCTATATTATGTATATCTTGATATGTATGTATAGGGTGGATTTTGTTGGACATACACCAAGTCTCCCAGCCAACCTCTGTACTGTCTCTCCTGTGCTATGGCAAGTCTTGATACGCTAGTATAAAGTAAAGATATTAGACCATCGTCCGCATAGTCAGAATTCTGGTATTCTCAGTAGTAACGTACAGATGTGAGAGCTGGATCAAAACGAAGGCTGAGCGCCGTAGAATTGACACCATTGTAATTGTTGTGTTGGAGAAAACGGATTATATTAACTTGGACGGAATATCCAATCGGGCACTAATACAGGAAATTAAGACAAACTGTTCACTGGAAGGCTTGATCATGAAGCTGAAGCGCAAATATTTTGGCCATATCACGAGAAGACAGGATTCCAGAGAGAAGACTAATGCTGGGAAAGATTTAAGGCACATGAAGAAGAGGGCAGCAGACACGAAAAATGGATAGAGGAGGTCATTTAAGTAATGAACATGAGCTTAAGGCAACTCCTAGAGCAAGTGGCTGACAGATGTCTGGCATGCTGCGCTCCATAGGGTCAAGGAGAGTTGAACACGACTGAAAGTTGTTATCCAGCAACATCCACTTTTGTTCATTTTATTCTTTCATATATTCTTGTAATTCTAGCTAGCCAGTGAAATTCTGACCACAAATTAAGAATCTCTTGTTCAAAACATGAATGACAATTTAGGAGATCTGTACCTCTGCTTGTGCTTTCATTCCAGTTCCTTTGGGAACATGCCCCACCATTTGTGCCTTCCCTTTCTTGGCAGCAGGACTGGAGTCCTATTTCTTGCTTTCATTTGTCTTGTTTCAAGCTTGTGGTTTGCACAAACAATTCAGGGCTTTAGAATAAGTTTATTTTTTACACCCTGGTTGTGGATACAGAAACTCATCTACGATCCAGAAACTGGTGAGAAGCAATTCCACTGCAGGCAGGGGCTGACGCATGTATCTGAAAGCTAGGAGCAAGCCAAACATACAGGTTTATGTATGTGTATTATGTATAAACAATAGCTCAAGATTTAGGAGCCAGCAATAACACTTTAGGAGCCGTGGCTCCCAAGACTTGTCAATCCCCGGCTCCAATAATATCTTAATCTCAATGGCACATACAAACTCCATACACCTGCACACAGTGCTTTACTACAAGAGGATTAGAATACTTACCAACAAGATTTTAAAAATTAAATAAAATAATTAAATTAAAGAAAAAAAAAAGAAAAAACACCCATTAAGGACATCCTGATATCAGTTGTAAAAAGGGATATGGCATGGTATTTGTAGGATTTTAGGCAAAAAAAAAAAAAGCTTATAAGCACGTCCTAATAAAATAACGAACATAGAAGTAAAATCTATACACAGGGATATTATATACCTAGTAACATCCAGGTACCATCCATACTGCTTATTTATCAGATCAATAATAGCTTCATCACCTGGAATACAAAAAGACTGCACATGCCCAGACTCCATGTAGTAACTAGGTCAATTAGATAATTACTCCCTGGTGTCTCAGTTTGCCCAGTTTTGTTTTGCACATGGCTTAACTGGATGACAACAGATTAAGTCCAAGTGCCAAATCAGCAATTATTGGCAATAATATTATTGTAGGTTATAGCATATAGTAAAGCTTTACAAAAGCTATGGCAAGCTATTAAAAAAGTAAAGATATATCACTAGCAAAGGTCCTATAGTTAGAACTCTGGTATTCTCACTAGTAACGTACAGATGTGAAAACTGAACCATAAAGTCTGAGCAACAGAATTGACTCCTTTGAATTGTGGTGTTGGAGAAAACTGCTAAGAGTCTCTTGGACGGCAAGAAGATCAAATCAATCAATAGTACAGAAAAAGAAGAAGACAAACTGTTCACTGGAAGGTTTGATGATGAGGCTGAAGCTTAGATGTTTTGGGCATATCATGAAAAGACATGATTCCCTAGAGAATACCCTGATGCTGGGAAAGATTTAAGGCACAATAAGAAGCGTCCGGCAGAGGTGGAGATGGAAAGATGGTCATTATTTCAATGAACATGAGCTTGAGGGAGCACGTACAGACATTGTCTGACAGCGGTGCCTGGCGTGCTGCGGTCAATAGTGCCAGACATGACTGAACAACAAGCATTAAAATCCATTGTGTGGTCCCTCCCTCCCTAGTGTGTATTTATTACTCACAGCTGGACGTCTATCGATGGATTTCACATTCCAAACACGGACAATTCCTCCACATTTTTCCAAAGCCACAATACCTTTGTTTGCCAGTAATGTCTTGTCTGTCTTTACAAGCTTGTTCAAGGCCTGCATTTAATTAGAAAGGAAAAAAAACACACACACACACTCAAGACTGCCCTGGAAGATCATGCATGTGTCTAACCTACATTTATTAAAGCAGCAGTTCGATTGGAACGGAAAAAAATAAATCTTATTGAAATGTTATAGAATTATTACTTTGTTACGGAGAAATGAGCAAGCATCCAAAAAAGGAGGGTATGGGTCCCTGGCCGGGCTGGTCTAAAAATGAAATAGAAGTGTGTGGGATATCCAGTGTGTAAATCAGTCTGATTGGGTATCAAATCATTTTAGAGAAATTCTGGATATTTGTAATTAAAAGTACGTGAAACTTCTTGTGTGGGCTCCACCCCCAATGCACATATGCAAGCGGAGCGTCCTAGTCAGTCAATGAGCTTTGTGGAGTTGTGTGTGCTAGCCAATCAGCTGTCAGTATCATGGCTGCAGCTTTGTCCTAGAGGGAAACAGATACATTGTTGTACCTGCCTCTGATTGAGCACAACTAATTATGAATTTTAAGCCAATTTAGCTTGGATTTTCCTTCAGGGAAGTTTATTAAAATGTTTATATTAGGATATTTTCATGCTAAACAATGTGCTCATACACTACAGATTCTCTTCTATCAGATACATTCATAATCCAGGAGACTTCCATATACAGAAAGGCAAACTTTATTTAACAAACTTTCTGAAGTCAATTATTTTTTACTTTTTGGAATTTGTTTTAAAAAATGACTGGCATTCCAAGAAGCAAACCAGTTTTTTTAGAGATATTCCTAGACAAAGAGTTTGGAATTTAAACTTAAATTATCTATCAAGGAAAGGGGGTGAGCAATTCATTTCCTCAAAGGGGCCACATGAGAAACTCAGAATGTTGTGGAGGGCCGAACCATAGGCTGAACTTAATTCTGCTCAATATTAACTTTTTATTTTCTCAGTGCCAGGAGCAGTATCTACAGAATGCTATCCAACCCAGTTAGTCACAGCACTGCTGCTCACAAACTGCCCCTATTTACAATTGGCAGGGCTTTTTGTCCAGGGCACAAATTTGTATCCCACTGTAACGGGCCAGACAGGGACAGCCAAAGGGATGGATGTGGCCCAAACAATGCCCAGGTCTGAACAAGGACCTTCCACTCTGTAACTTTCTATTTCAATTCCCTAAAACACATTCACTTACATTGGTAATTGCAGTTCTATTCATTTGTGTGCCTTTTAGATACATTTTAGGATATCTAGGCATATCCTGTCCCTTTAACACCAAGCACTCACCCTATTTCTAACACAGGGTATTGGATTTCACACCATGACCCCTCTGTTCCATTTATGAATTTTCCTCATTCCAGTCCATGCTCTGCCTAACGAGCTGCACTAATTAGACACGCACAAGGCAGGTGAGACCTTCCTAGTTCATGGAAATGTTTGCATGAGAAGTCAGCAAACGAAAAAAAAAAAAAAAAGGTTTTATTGACAGGAGTATACATGGCAGCAATTGGCTGGAATTAATTTAGGCATAAATATGGAATTTCCTGTTAGGTATTAAGTTGCCATTAATGTCTAGATAAACAGAAAGATGATAATTAAGTGTTGTGGCACACTGTGATAACTTAAAAATTCACATTTGATTTTCAGTAGGTACTATTCTCTCCACCCTCCATAATTTGCCCAGAGTAGAAGGGGATTTGGCCCGGAGGCTACCTTTATCTGCTTCTTTCCCTGCAAGGAAGCTTAGACTAATCAGGTACAAACTAAACTAAACTAAACTAATGACACCTGCTATATGAGCACTACAGTGACACTTTATTGTTGAGTGTTCAGCTATTCAGACACAAAAATATAGGTAGTTTAATCGTTCAGTTGTGTTCGACTCTCCGTGACCCTACTGACAGCAGCACATCTGTCAGCTACTGCCCCTCTGAGATGCATGAAGCTTATGTGCATTGCTTCCATGACCTAATCTATCCATCTCTGCCTTTGTTGTCCCCCTTCTTCGTGTTCCTTAAACCTTTCCCAGGATCAGAGTATTCTCTGGGGAAACCTGTCGTCTCATGATATGGACAAAATATTGGAGCCTCAGCCTCATGATTAAATCTCCCAGTGAAAAGTTTGGCTTAATTTCTTATTGTGATGATTGATTGGATCTTCTTGCAGTTGAAGGGTCTCAAAGAAGTTTCTCCAACACCACAATTTAAAGGCATTAATTCTCTGGCACTCAGACTTCTTTATGATTCAGCTCTCACAACCGTATGTTACTGCTGGGAATACCAGAGATCTAACTATGCGGACCTATGGTGATATATCTTTAGTTTTAATAGCGTGTCCAGACTTGCAATAGCTTCCCTCTCAAGTAACAAACACCTTTAAAATATCAGTACTGCAAGATATATTGCTAGCACTTAATAGACAAACAAATAAATGGATACATAGGAGATTTCCTGAGGCATTTTCTTCTTTAAGTCATGTCTTGTACAATAACCAAAGATTTTTATTATTACTGTTCAAGACTTTTCAAATGGCAGAAAAGAGAAGACACATTTCCCAAATGGCGGTTTCCATCACAGAAAGCACTGCTGGTTCTAAACCGGTATTAGAATATCTTTCAGTGTGCCTAGTGCCAAAAAAACCTGTCTTGAATGATTAATATGCACAGACTGCTTGTTCCTTTGACCAGTGGGGTGTTCTGCTGTGTACAAGCATTTCTTGCATGTTTCAAGCAAGATTTCTTGTACTTTTTAGTGTCAAAATAAACTAGATCACCATTATTTAAATCCTGCTTTAAAATGCCTAAGTACAGTGGTACCACTGTACTCGGCATTGATTGGTTCTAGAAGGCACCCCATGTGGCAAAACAGACTAGTACCAAATGATAAGGAGTTCCCATAAGGAGTAATGTAAACAGACTCATACAGGTCTTGGCAAACTGCAGAGTAAGCATCGCATGCCAAAGCATTTGTTGCTTGTCAAAATGCTTCGAAATTCAACTTTTGAGGGAAAGGAGTACCAAGAAGGCATGGAATGCACCAGTTCCCTATTTTGCAGTTGACAGGTTTATCATAAAACTTAGGAGCCAGTCAGGTTAGAAAGGAGCCAGACAAGGAACCAGGTTATGGATTATATATGGAAATACATGTAAAGTTTTCCTTCTGGATTGCTACCTTGTCGTGGTGAAGGGGCTTGTGTACTTCAATGAAGCTGTGAGCGATACCATGTAGGGTCACCCAAGCTGAGCAGGCCATAGCACAGAGGTCAGACAAATCACAGTCCCTGGAGAAGGAACTGCCACCCACTCCATTATCTTTGCCAAGAAAACTTTATGGATAAGCACTACCAGAGACATAACTATTCCAGGCATGCTGAGGGTCATGCAGAGTTGGACTCAACTGAACAGCAACTAAAGTTTGGAGACAATAGTAAAACACACATAAACAAGATCGAATATAGACCTGAAGTTCTGAACTAATTTAATACATTTAGCAATATGGGGAGCACATGTATGAAGAGGAGACCAACAACCTATGGGGTGCCTCATGTTTCTAAGAAATTGGATAAATCAGTAAGAAGGGGGGGGGGGCAGCATCTCACAAGAACATTAATTGTATCCATAACTGTAAGACTACCTCCATGTTATATTATGAAACTAAGGGACAATATAAAGGGTGGAGCATCGGCACATCAGGACTAGAATTGTTAGAGATTCTATGTGATGAATGAATGAATAAGACTACGGAGGAAGAAAGTAACCATCAATTCCAGAGGCTCCTCAACAGCAGTCTGTGGTCTATGTGCAACCAGATAAATAGTATAGAACTAAATTAAGAATACTATTAAAAAAAACAGATGAAAATAGTACATATACACTATATTTTATGGTTTATAAGTGTGCAGACTGTGCCTCCTTCTAGCACATTATAGAAAGTACCTATAAAAATCATTAGGTGGTTTGTACAGAACCCAAGAAGTATTCAGGTGACTAACAAAGACCTCATTCAATATTTCAGTTCGGGATCCACCGAGCTACTTAATATGTTTATCAGCTTCTTTCTGTATAGATAATATACAGGATTATTTTTTAGTAAAACATAGCATACCACGTTTAAGTTTTTATGGTCCAAAAATAATCTATAACTACTAACCAACTTGCTATTGTCTATATACTATATTACTTCACACCATGGACTTTGATGATAGGCTGAAGAGTATTAGAAAAAAAAAAAAAGTACAGTTCCATTTATTAAATAAAAATGATTATGTTTGCTGGGACAGCAGTTTTTGCTTAGCTGTATTGTGATCTTCTTGTAAGATGCATTCCTATGTGGGGGGGGGGAAAGCTTGCAGCTCAAAATAAAAAGTATAAAAGCGTTTTTATTTTTTTATTTTTAAGAACATTTAGTTAAGACTAAAAGAACATACTACAAAATTTGGGACTATACTGTACACTGAAAAACGTAACTTTAAGTGAGTAGTGAAAAGCCGCTGCTGCTAGAACAGCCTTTACTGACAAATATACCTAGCAGAGCATCCTATGTGCAGCTAATCTAGGCCTCAAGCAACCAGAAACTACATTTATCCAGGATCTGCCAATACCTGTGAGTGCTGGATAACAGTCTACTGTATTTAGTTTAATTATATGTATGACTGACCTTGTAAAAAAAAAATCACATATATAGTTGTGAGCGTACGAGTTGTTGCTAACGCTGCGGGCTCGCATAGCGAGGGCCGCGGCTCGCGCAGCGAGGGCACTGCCCGAGGGTCTCAGTTGCTGGCATGGAGCGCCGAAGGCGCTCCATGCCAGCAACTGCGACCCTCGCAAACTTCACGTCGCAACCCAAACAGCACGACACACACATTACGACACTCGCAAACAACATACGACACACGTTCACACACATTACGGCCTCGCAACACTCTGACGCAACTCGCGAACATTACAAAATGTAAAAACACAATACATACACACAGCACATACATAAAAACATTACCTACACCAAGAGGGAGCACCCAGGACCTCAAAAATACAACTTACACCTCGATTTTACTCCAAATAAAAGAGTTTAGAGACTAAAAAAAAAATCTAAGCGACAGAAAAAATGGCCGCCGAACAAAACCAAAACGAGGCTACAGCACTCTAAACTCGCAAAACACCACAAGAAACTCGCAAAACGCCACAAACGACATACGGATATTCATACCACACAGTGCACACATTCAGAATGCTTACACAGCAGCTCCACACCACTAATGCTGCAGCAACATCAACACAGATTGCCAGCTCTTCATCACAATGCTTCAAAATAGGTACAGTATATTCATTTAGTAATGTATTACATATTTATTATACACCAAACAGCATTAGCTACCTTACAATTTCATTGCCGTCATTTTTTGACGGGCAATTCGCTAGTAAAAAATAATAATCAGAAAGGTTTAGGTTTATGTGGTTGATACGCAATATATCTTTCTAGTACAAGTGATATGGCAAATAAGGAATCCAATACCACCCAGGAAATGAGCACGAATCATTTGGATTAATAAATCCCACGCTGTTTAGGCAGATTGGAGAGTGGGCAGACGAGATGGGCCTAATGGATCTCATCTGCCATCACTATCTATGTTTCCCTCTTCCAAATGGCTTTGTTTATTCGGTGTACAATTCTTGACATGAAAATCAGATTTAACACTTCTATATCTTGCAGTGAGAGAGTCAAACAAGATGAAACAGAGCAGAGGATAAGTGAGATGACAATCCGCTCACCCCATGAGGGCCTGGAATGCTCCGGAGGGACCAGTGTGGTGGAATTTATTTTCTACATGCGCTTTTTACCACGTAAACTTAAAGGGACCTGGAAAGTTCTTCGATGTTACTAGGTATATATTACACATGTGCATCCGTTTACCTACTTTATTTTATTGAGAAGAACTTACAAGCTCGGTTTTTACTGGCTAAAAATCACACAAATAGTCCCAATATGGGTTGGCCCTCTGCAGCATATGCAGACAAAGACCCTGTAATACTTGCTGTACTGTGTCTCACACAAACCAATGACCATCTCTCAGCAACATGCTGAGACGTAGCCCCTGATAGGCTACGACACTACACATCAGCCCTACAGATGTGTCTGCATACACTGCAGAGGGCAGACCCACTTCTTATTAAAAAGTGGATGAGAGCAAATAGGAACACAAGGATATTATATTATATAAAAAAAAAACAAAGCCTTTACATTTTTATTCTAATTTTTTTTATTTTTTTACTGAAGGGATCTATTTTAATTTTGTCAGCTGGTTCTGTATTTGTAAGCTCTCCATTACAGTACTGAAAGGCCTGGCACTTATAGATGCCATATTCCTATTGTGTAGATAAAACATCCTTTTCAATGAAACTCTCTTCCGATCCACTTCAGAAAGTTTATTGCACCAAACCAAAATGATAGATTCCACAGCAGAAAAATAATACATATATACACACAAACACACACACACACTTCTTGTTATACAAATATTTTGCACACTTCTGAGAGCCCATCCTTCATTTATTCAAATATTTGACCCTGGTAACCCCTTAAATACCGAGCATTTTTTAACAACCAACTTTAATTATATTAAATTTATATTTGTACTTTTTTTCTACAATGACTACAATTTTTGCTGGGTGGCTTTTTAAAACATCTTTATCTTGTAGTGGGAAAGATAAGTTAAGCAAGCCTGGGAACGGTGTTAAACTGGTTAGAGGATAAGTGGAGATTAACAATGCACTGGCCCCATGATTTGCTGTAATGTTTGTGAATAAGGAAACCTTTGGAGTTAATCTGCCAGAGGAAGTAAATCAGTCATTGTGCTAGTTGTGAGAATTCATTATGTCCATATCACTTACACATTGACAGAGCAGAACCTGCAGGAGCCAAACACTGAAAGATCACATTTACACACTGATCAAGTTCCCTATTGAGAAGAGTCGAGGCCAAACGGTGCTCCGGTGCCAGATCTATTATACAGCTCCAAACAAATTTACTGTTCCCCGCACACCCACCAAAACAAACTGCTCTGGGCTCTGCTCCACTCCCAGTCACCGGCCTAGTTCCAGGTGAATAGAAACGTATTTTGGTGGAGTCAGGTGGTTTCCACCCATACATCACACTGACCTGTGCTTATATTACTGTCAAGCAGATATTGCTGAGCCAGGTCCCTGGTGAGAAGTTTATGGCTGCAGCTGAATCCACCAAATTCTTTCACTTCCTTTTCTTAGTAGTAGGAAGCGCTGATGCTTCCCAAAGGGGAGTCAATTTTTTAAAGGGTGCTGCACTGCAATTAATATGTGTATATACACTCCTAGGTTTCATATGTCAGGAATTCACACCTTTTTCTTGAAACTTTCATATACCTTTAAGATAAAATGTATAACTATAAGTAATAAGCACTTTTAAAAAAAAATTGCACTGAAATATTGTACACATACACTAACGTTTGCAATTGCTAAGGCAACCTTTCTGATACACCCACTAAAGACAGAGTGAAACATTTTTCTAATGAGCAATCATTGCCAATAATTTCTGATTAGCCTCTGGGCTCTTCATTTGTCTTCAGAGTAAATAATACGCAGAACCTAAGACTGTGGTGCTGAGACCACAGGGAGTAACTACACCGATACACTGAATTACTCCCCGTGATACAAGCATACCCAGCCTTATTTTGTACATGGGCTTCCACTGAAGACAATGGATTTAGAGCTCATGGGGTAATCAGCAAGTACTGGCAACAATCTCAAAGACATCAGTTTGCATCCTTTCTGATCCTCCCACCAAGGACAGACTAAGTTTTCTTTAAGAAAAATGTTAAGATCCAAGTGATAAAGTACTTGTTATGTACAGTTTTAAATTAAAACATTTGGGGATTTCTACTGTGATACCTTAAATTAATACAACTCATCTGTTATGCAATTAAAGATCATTGAAAGTGTCCTCAGGTCAGTCTGTGATAAACATAAATACACACACACGTAGTAATTATGTACTTAAGGAATACTGGTATTAGAGGAACAATATTCCAGACATGTTTTATGACCTAAAATATCAGTGCACAGAAAATGCAGCTAAACACATTGCAATAATAGATATACAATCTAAAACCATTAAACTAATAGTAGCAGCAGGTAAGGCAATGTATATGATGCCATGTATCCTGCAGCTTGCCCCAGTTCTCCTTATCAGGCAGCAGTGATTAGCACTCACTGATAAGGCTACCTGAGCATGGCCGCACTATGTTGTTGTCTCTGCAGAGCTCTGAGACATTGAGACACAGACCTGGGTGTAAGGCCAAGGCCTGTCACCTCTCATGAACCTTTATGCCGTTTAAGTAACTTGCACAACATTCATATTACATGCTCCAAAGATGCAACCTCCTTATTCAGACACAGTTATCTCTTTCAGACTGTGATTAGGGGTAGGATGAAAGATGACTCTTGCTTTGCTTCCATCTTTATGAATCCTAAACATGCAGGTTTCCCTGTGTATAGAAACCAGAATAGGAAACTACACGAAAATATAGATGATGCTCTTTTTATATAAAAATGATTACACTGGTGGTGTGAAACCTCACCTGTAGGTGGTGCTTTAGGTCACAGATGTGAAAGAATAGTAAAAAAAAGTGGAGAGGTTCAAGAAAATGAGAGCGGTTACACTGGGGGACACTTAGAAGTGTACATTTTATATGACCATTAAATTGAGGTAGATAAAAAGTAATTAGGTCACCAAAACTAAATTGTATAAAAATCGTTAAAGAATGGAGTAGCACAGAGTGTCCAGTAATAGAGATGAAGAATAGGAGAATAAAATACATGCAAGTCAAAGATGAAGACCATTCCCCAACTATATGTGTGTGGCTTATTGGTCATTGTGATATTGGAGATGCAGCCACAGACTTGATATGCGGTTCTGTAAAAGGCATGATATTAAAAACAAAATAGCCTAAAATACAGGAGAGCACCTTAACTTTACCAAGATTCATACAAGAGAAAAGCAGCAAGGGTGCTCTGTGAGAATATTCAGAAGCCCAGGAATCCTGAAAAACCCAAGCTAGATATTAAATAAAATTTAACTGGCCAACGTTAAAAAAGGCAAATTTTAAAAAGGACCATTACATTACAAAATCTTGACACTTGTAAAGTGTACAACAAACATTAGCAGCTATGCAAGTCATAGGCATAAGAGCAATTTCAGATAGAAAATCTACATTTTAGCAGACTCTGCTAGTGCAAGGAAACTGCAATGACAGGCATACTTCCTTCTCAGTGCACAAACATGCGATTATAGAGAATGGCAAGCAAGAAGAGTAGCCAGCTGCCTCTACTGGATGCAGTTGGTCTGCAAACCCCAATTTCTCCTTACGAGAAAACTTTACAGAACACACCCACTCAGTCTCCAAGAGAACAAGAAGTCACATAACATGGCATCCTTTAAGTAGTGACTAAAATGTCGCAATTGAAAAACAAAAAATTATAATATAATATAATAAATATATATATATATATATATATATATATATATATATATATATATATATATATATATATATATATATATATATATATATATATATATACACACCCCAAAATTACACAGCAGGTAATATTGTTCAAATATAACAAACAAATTAAGTTTTTCTAAATTTACGGTGGTCCATTGAGGTCAGTCAAGTTTCTGCAAGCTTTTGATTCCAGTATATGCAACAATCTTCCTATTTTTATATATATGGTTTATAAAAATAATACCTTTAACAGTTTTCTAAATGTATTATATTTGTATCATAGTATGAAAAAACAGAATAATTTCAGGTTTCCAAAACAAGTCTTCAAAAATGTGCTTTATTGGTATGTTGCATTTATATTAGTGCACGTACTAATTGAGAAAATAAATAGTAGCGAGATTCAAGAGAAAATACACAACTTACATTTTTGTAAACATTATTGAAATAATTACAAAACATCTTAAGAGCTCCACCATCTGCAGTGCATCACACAGCTATATACTAAGCCCCCACTGACAGTGAAAACATTGCGTCTTCAGGGTTCAAATAAATAAATCACCAAGTTTTGTAAACAGGATACACATTATTTCTATACAAGGAAGCACGTGAGTTATTAGTATCAACATCATAGTTTGTATACAAAATACAGAGCCATTTAACATAAAATAAACAGAAAGCATAGTGTGCATTTCAGCTCCTAATCTCCAAAACAAGTAGTAATTTTCGGAGTCACAGCAGTATAGGAGAAGACGCTTATTTTTCTCCAGGACACAAATAGTTCAGAAGTTCACAATAACAGTGATTAAAAAAAAAAAAAAAAAAAAAAAAAAAATGCAAATTCCTTTGGATTACATAGCATTACTACTACTTGTCAAATAATTAGTTTTTAAGTGAACATCAACATCCCAGAATGTTCTAAATAATCATTATTATTATTATTTTTTAATGATAAAAGAAAAAAAAATCGACATAAAGGTTAATTCATTAATAAAAGTCACACATGAAATAACAGTTAGAAGTGTTAAATAGTGTGGTGTTAAGGTTTGGTGCCTTTTTTCAGTATAAATTACATTTTAAAAAAATCCAGTCTCCAAATAACTTTATCGTGTGTTATTATAATCACAGTGGGGGTCATAAAGAAGAGTAGCATAAAAAGGGGCTAACAATGAGAAGTCTCTAACTTCATGTAACCAACTGGGATATGTAGTTCCTTGGCCATTACTATGAGAAAGATATTCAACAGATAAAGTCACTACGAGAGTTTGGATCTGTATGTGCAACTTGTGCATAAAATAACTAGCTTTCCAGCTTAATTATCGCACACGTTATGCTAAATAATATATATATATATATATATATATATATATATATATATATATATATATATATATATATATATATATACATACCCCTGTTAAAATGTCAGGTTTCTATGCTGTAAAATTGAGACAAAGATAAATCATTTCAGAACTTTTTCATTTCAGAACTTTTTCCACCTTTAATGTGACCTATAAACTGTACCACTCAATTGAAAAATAAACTGAAATATTTTAGGTAGAGGGAAGAAAAAAATATAAAAATAAAATAGGGTTGCCATAAGTATGAACACCCTTAAACTAATACTTTGTTGAAGCACCTTTGGTTTTTTTACAGCACTCCGTCTTTTTGGGTATGAGTCTATCAGCATGGCACATATTGACTTAGGAAGATTTGCCCACTCTTCTTTGCAAAAACACTCCAAATCTGTCAGATTGCGAGGGCATCTCCTGTGCACAGCCCTCTTCAGATCACCCCACAGATTTTCAATCGGGTTCAGGTCTGGGCCATTCCAAAACTTTAATCTTCTTCTGGTGAAGCCATTCCTTTGTTGATTTGGATGTATGCTTTGGGTCGTTGTCATGCTGAAAGATGAAGTTCCTCTTCATGTTCAGCTTTCTAGCAGAAGCCTGAAGGTTTTGTGCCAATATTGACTGGCATTTGGAACTGTTCATAATTCCCTCTATCTTAACTAAGGCCCCAGTTCCAGCTGAAGAAAAACAGCCCCAAAGCATGATGCTGCCACCACCATGCTTCACTGTGGGTATGGTGTGCTTTTGGTGATGTGCAGTTGTTTTTGCGCCAAACATTTCTTTTGGAATTATGGCCAAAAAGTTCAATCTTGGTTTCATCAGACCAGAACACCTTTTCCCACATGCTTTTGGGAGACTTCAGATGTGTTTTTGCAAAATGTAGCCTGGCTTGGATGTTTTTCTTAAGAAAAGGCTTTCGTCTTGCCACTCTACCCCATAGCCCAGGCATATGAAGAATATGGGAGATTGTGGTCACATGTACCACACAGCCAGTACTTGCCAGATATTCCTGCAGCTCCTTTAATGTTGCTATAGGCCTCTTGGTAGCCTCCCAGACCAGTTTTCTTCTTGTCTTTTCATCAATTTTGGAGAGAGCTCCAGTTCTTGGTAATGTCACTGTTGTGCCATATTTTCTCCACTTGATGATGACTGTCTTCACTGTGTTTCATGGTATATCTAATGCCTTGGAAATTCTTTTGTACCCTTCTCCTGACTGATACCTTTTAACAATGAGATCCCTCTGATGCTTTGGAAGCTCTCTGTGGACCATGGCTTTTGCTGTGGGATGCGACTAAGAAAATTTCAGGAAAGACCAACTAGAGCAGCTGAACTTTATTTGTGGTTAATCAGAGGCACTTTAAATGATGGCAGGTGTATGCTGACTCCTATTTTACACGATTTGGAATGTGATTGCTTAATTCTGAACACAGCTACATCCCCAGTTATAAGAGGGTGTGCAGACTTATGCAACCACATTATTTTTCTTTTTTTCTTCCCTCCACCTAAAAGATTTCAGTTTGTTTTTCAATTGAGTTGTACAGTTTATAGGTCACATTAAAAGGTGGAAAAAGTTCTCAAATGATATATCTTTGTCTCTTTTTTACAGCACAGAAACCTGACATTTTAACAGGGGTGTGTAGACTTTTTATATCCACTGTATATATAATCATCATATGTACACTTTTCATTAGTGCAACAGCTGGGATGTTTGCTGTGTCACAAAGCCTATAAAACAATGTTTTATTAACGAAACAGAAGTATCTTATTCTAACTTTACAGAATTTTTAGCGTAATGGTGATTTGCTTTTGTAGTCAATCATAGTGATTTATTTATATAAAAAAAAGGCACGCTGATCTTCCTGGTTGCTTTGTTTGTGCATTTAAAAGCAATACAGATTTGTGATGCTTATTCCACTGGTCCCTAAAGCACTTATTTTTCACCTAAAACCCCTGTTTTGTTTCTTTTCCACCGTTGGTTGACAAGCAGCTGAAATGCAATGCATTTGTGAGTGCATAATCATAATGTTATTACCACTATCAGTGTCCAAGGATAAGCTTGCTTCTGTACTTGGCTTAGGAAGCCCTATAATTACATAGTGTATAGAGGAAAATGCCTGCAAGACATAAATATAGAAGAGAAGAGAGAGTTTCCTGGGTCATTATGAGGTTTGTGTCTCCATTAAGCAATGCAATGTTTTCTTATTGCATTTTGTTTTTTATGTAAAGTACCTGACAAATGTTACTTGCACCTAAGCCTAAAACTGACCACGAATCCAGGCTATTCACATGTAGGGTCTGAACACAAGTTCCTCTGCACACAATGCTGGTTACTGTATTATACACATTATGCATTTTTCCTACTACAATTCTACATTTTAACCTTGAGAGTGCTGCATGGTTCAATAAAGTGTCAAGATTGAGCTTTTGCAAACAGTGTCAGGTAACGTGTAGTATAATCCCCAAAGCATTGAAAGGGATGAAATGAACAACTTAAGCAGAGATTAAACATTTTAATAGATAACATGGCAGAACTGAATTGCAAGTTCTCAAGGCCATTAAACTGATGAAAATACTTTCACTGTCAGCAGAAGACAACATCTGGCCCCTTAACTACATTACACATAAGTGAATCCTTCCATGATACAATAAAGAGCATGGATGTATAGCTGACTTGGAATCAAACAAGGGATAACCAACACAATAGGAATTGAAGCACAACATTTCATTAAGCCAGTGTACCACCAAGGGCAACCTGCTCATAATGACAAAGATAGACCCAGATGTAGTCCTGCATTCCTCAGACAGTTGCCACCCCCACTCGGGCACCTGTCAGCCAAGTCTTGTGCCCACCGATGTCACCCATGTAACCATGTGAATGCAGAGCAAGTATACAGTCCTAGTCCTGCATCTCAGACCTTTTTCCCAGGGATCTAGCTGGGAATAGACTCCTCTATCTCTCTGCCTCAGTCTAAGCCCCTTGGGACCTGGCACCTTGTTCTAGAGATGGGGCTGGACCACTCTCAGATGTCCCCTGTACCCCAGACTCACTGTACAGCTATGGCTTCACCCATCAATCTCCAAAGTGACCCTGTCAGCCCCTATAACCCAGTCATCCAGTACCAGTTCCTTTTATCCCAGCTGCTCTCATCCCCAGGACACATGTGTGGATGAAGTCATCGATCCCCCTCCCATCGGAGAGCCTGTCTTGACACACAGTCCAGGCTGAACTCTCCCTTTGGCAGTCTCTCTCCTCACCGCCTATACCCAGCGGTCTCCCCATCTCTCAAGCTCTGTGCCCTCTCTCCATACCTTGGTATATATCTGGTCAGAACCATTCAATCTTGTAGATCTCCCTGAAGCCATACCAGGTCGGTCGCCTATCACTCTCTATCCCTAAACTCCATTCTACTGTCAGACAGAATCTCTCAGTCCTTGACTCTCCCCCTGCACCCCCTGGTCTCCCCTGTATCCCAGCCCCCAACCCTCTCCCCTGCACCCCTGTATTCCGGCCTCCTACCCTCTCCCCCCTGCACCCCTGGTCTCCCCTGTATCCCAGCACCCTACATTCTCCCCTGCATCTTAAACTCCTGGTCTCCCCTGTATCCCAGTCTCCTACCCTCTACCCTGCACCCCAAACTCCTGGTCTCCCCTGTATCCCAGTCTCCTACCCTCTACCCTCTCCCCCCTGCACCCCTGGTCTCCCCTGTATCCCAGCCCCGTACCCTGCACCCCTGCATCCCAAACTCCTGGTCTCCCCTGTATCCCAGTCTCCTACCCTCTACCCTGCACCCCAAACTCCTGGTCTCCCCTGTATCCCAGTCTCCTACCCTCTACCCTGCACCCCAAACTCCTGGTCTCCCCTGTATCCCAGCCCACTTTCCCCCCAAACTCCTCCTCTCTCCTGTACACCTGCTCTCTCCCCTGTCCCGGACCATTTAGTCTGTAGGTGTCACTGTCTCCATGTACCCCAACCCCTCTCGGTCACACAGCTCTCCTAGGTACCCCTGGCCCTGTACCCCAGCTCCGCTGCTCTCTCTCCTGTACCCCAGCTCCCTGCCTTCTTCCCTGTACCCCAGCCCCGCTGCTCTCTCTCCTGTACCCCAGCTCCCTGCCTTCTTCCCTGTACCCCAGCCCCGCTGCTCTCTCTCCTGTACCTCAGCTCCCTGCCTTCCTCCCTGTACCCCAGCCCTGCTGCTCTCTCCCCTGTACCGGACCATTTAGTCTGCAGGTCTCGCGGTCAGTGTCTCCATGTACCCCAGCCCCTCTGTCACACAGCTCTCCTCGGTATCCCTGGCCCTGTATCCCAGCCTCCTACCCTCTCCCCTGCACCCCAAACTCCTGGTCTCCCCTGTATCCCAGCCCCGCTGCTCTCTCCTCTGTACCCCAGTCCCTCTGCTCGCTCCCCTTTACCGGACTATTCAGTATATGTCTCACTGTCCGTGTCTCCATGTACCTCAGCCCCTCTGTCACACAGCTCTTCTCGGTACCCCAGCCCCACTGCTCTCTCCCCTATACCCCAGCTCTCTACCCTATACCGGACCATTCCGTCTGTAGATCTCACTGTCAGGGTCTCCATGTACCTCAGCCCCTCTCTGTCACACAGCTCGGACTGGCCCCACCGGTCTCCTGTCTGCCCCTGTCACTCTCGGTTCCCCTCTCTCCTATTAAGACAGTATCTCTCAGCCCTGGCTCTCCCCTGTACCCCAGCCTCTCTCCTCACCTCGGTATACAGCTCGGACTGGACCCATCGATCTCCCAAGTCGCGAACAGGTTCATGGGAACAGGCCTGTTGAGGGCCCCCGGGAAACTGAGCCGCCCCTTGTCCGCCATGCTTGCGGGCGATGCCACCGGCCTCAGGGCGGAGGACACACGCCGGGTCCCCCGGTCACATCTCCCCCTAGACTCCACTCCACCTCCTGCGCGCTCCCTGTCTGCTGTGAGCGCGCCGCGCGACTCCGCGAATTACACCCTTCTAGAAGACCCTCTTTTTTTTTCAATATCAATATCAAATGCTTTATTAACATACTGGGGGGCGCATGACAAGCACTGATCTCTGATTGGTTACAGAGATCCACTCAATGTCTGTCCCCTAGAGCACGCGCTTGGCTACCTTTCGGCTTGATCATTGGTCAGGCGCTCAGCCAATCAGCGCGCGCAGCCCAGGCTACTTCATGTTATTATTATCCATAGGGAGCAAAGAGGGCGGACCGGATGTGACATCAGGGAGAGCATGAGGTGTTGTTATGGGGCAGAGCAAGAATTAGGCAGGGGTGTGAGGGGGAGGAAAAACTGCTGAGCAATGATTTGTATTGTACAGTAATGTACAGCTACTGGAATAAACATACATCAATCAACGGCATCGCATTTATTTCTCATTATATTTATGTATTTATATTAAGGGGTCACCCCCAAATCAAGTTGTGTTTTTTGGTTATTCTTAAAGAGCATGAAAATAGAGCTATATGTTGTATTATCCATTTTATTCTAAAGTGAATCGATCCTGGGAAATTCCATGTTGTAGTTGCTCAATTTATATGCAAATGAGCAACTCACACAATTAGCTGTTTTGATGTGCTAATTAGCATTACAGTCTGCTTGTCTGTCTCAGTAATTGCCAAAATAAAGACACCAATATTAACTGGCAGTTAGAGCCCTCTCCCACCCATATCAAGCACTCTGAGACGCACATTAGCATACTGAGCCATACATTAGCACACTGAGACGCACATTAGTGTACAGAGACACACATTAGCACACTGAGACACACATTAGCGTATAGAGCCACACATTAGCACACTGAGACGCACATTAGTGTATAGAGCCACACATTAGCACACTGAGACGCACATTAGTGTATAGAGCCACACATTAGCACACTGAGACACACATTAGCGTATAGAGCCACACATTAGCACACTCAGACACACATTAGCGTATAGAGACACAGCACACGGAGACGCACATTAGCGTATAGAGCCACACATTAGCACACTCAGACGCACATTAGCGTATAGAGACGCACATTAGCATGTAGAGATGAACATTAGCGTATAGAGCCACACATTAGCACACTCAGACGCACATTAGCGTAGAGATGCACATTAGCGTATAGAGCCACACATTAGCACACTCAGACGCACATTAGCGTATAGAGACGCACATTAGCATGTAGAGATGAACATTAGCGGATAGAGCCACACATTAGCACACTCAGACGCACATTAGCGTATAGAGACGCACATTAGCATGTAGAGATGAACATTAGTGTATAGAGCCACACATTAGCACACTCAGACGCACATTAGCATAGAGATGCACATTAGCGTATAGAGCCACACATTAGCACACTCAGACACACATTAGCGTATAGAGCCACACATTAGCACACTCAGACGCACATTAGCATAGAGATGCACATTAGCGTATAGAGCCACACATTAGCACACTCAGACGCACATTAGCATAGAGATGCACATTAGCGTATAGAGCCACACATTAGCACACTCAGACGCACATTAGCGTATAGAGCCACACATTAGCACACTCAGACGCACATTAGCGTAGAGATGCACATTAGCGTATAGAGCCACACATTAGCACACTCAGACACACATTAGCGTATAGAGACACATTAGCACACTGAGACGCACATTAGTGTACAGAGACACACATTAGCACACTGAGACGCACAGCGTATAGAGCCACACATTAGCACACTCAGACACACATTAGCGTATAGAGACACATTAGCACACTGAGACGCACCTACAGCTTCCAGCAGATATATGATCATGTTTTTTTTTTATTTATTAAAAACTAGCTTAATGACATAATCTATTTAAAGAAGCATCTCACCTTCCACCCTAACACGCTCATCACCTCTCTCTCCCTCCTTTTCCACACATAATACCTTTAGGTTGTAAGTCTGCGAGTTTCAATCCTGCAGGGTGCTTTGGGGAAAGCACCATAGACACTGGATTCGAGGCTCAAACACAAGGCCCTCCTTGCTTTGTTATGTTTTGTTTGTATTTACCTTTGCCTGGAACTTATGTACAGCGCTACGAAATATGTTGGCTCGTTATGAATAAACAATAATAATCATAATAATAATCCCTGCCTATCTATGCTCCTAGTCAGACTCAAAGTTTTTAAAACATATATTTTTTATTGTAGAGTGTTCCTTTAATATATACATCTAAAATTACATTAAATGTGTTTAAGAAATATTTTAAACAACAATACAGTCATTTTTTTCTAGCGGAGATACCCCTATTTATATTTTTATATATATATATATATATATATATATATATATATATATATATATTTATATATGTATCAGTGTATCTAACACACAGTGCCTTAACGTATGTACAATATTATCACATCACATATGAAGATCACACAAAAGACTTTTCGAACCAAGTGAGCTAAAGTGGAGACAATAATATTATATATACGTAAAACATATTTTTGAGGAACTACACTTTAAAATGGACATCATTTATTAGGTACACGCATATACCCCATCCTTTATTTAATTACCTTTTTATATGTCGGTTTTGCTGCAGTGAAATCAACCATTTTGGTTTCTGCTGCTCCGCTTCCTGAGGTGGGGGAGATTGAATGTAGAGGACATTTCTATCTGCTACAATGGAAATTATATATGTATGTATTTGTTTTCAATTTAAATATGTTGTTAACGGGACTAATGGAAAGCTCATTACTCTACCAGGAATAAAAACAGAAATAAAAAATAAAATGTTCCCCTCACATATTGCTTATTGCCCGCAGAGCTCACGCCCCAACATGTAGCCATTTGTTGCGACACATTATCTTGTCTCAACATAACATACCTGGTTTGCCTTGGTGTCATGCTGAGGTTGCTCCCCAGCTGTTAGTACTTGTTACCCTGTCAGTCACTGCCACCCACTTTACTGCAGCATTCACACTGGTATGTTATTGTTTACATAAAACTAATTACATTCACAGGGATTTTATATTTACTTTTAATATTCCCACCATATATTATCCTCTGTGAGAAACTCAAGGCCTGTGGATGTTACTAGGTATATATTATCCCTGTGTGTCTATTTACTGTTATGTACTTTATTTTATTATGAAGTGCTTATAAGCTCTATTTTCACTCTCTAAAATCATACAAATAGTCCCTGTATGGGTCTGCCCTCTGCAGCACCTGAAAACACAGACTCTGCTGTAGTTGCTGTGCTTTGTCTCATATTAACCAATGAGTGCCTATCTCTCAGCAACATCCAGCTGAAACTTTGATTTTGATAAAGAGCATAAAAACAGAGCTTAAAAAGTCATAACGCTATTTTTAATTAGTTAATACCAATTTGATGTCTATGCTGGACCCTGGAGGCATCCATGATACTTTGGTGTGTGTGAGAGGGGCAGTTACATTTCTGGAGAGCAGGTTTTACCATATATATATATTTATGCCTGTAGAGGGAACTTTGATGTAGTGTCAATTTCAATAAAATCCAATCATCTAACAAATACGCTTGACCCCCTTCATAGATAAAACACACCCTTCATGAAAAGTTCTCATGAAGGGATGCCACAGACAACCTAAAATTAAAATTTCTCTAAAAAAATGTTATGCTCGTGGCCTACACATCTGCTAATGTTGTGCTTCACAAATAAGTGCTGTTTTTCTTAAACTGCCATTCTCTTTACCGGCTTAGAAGATCATTTATTATTGATTAACAACCTATAAACAACTACAGTTTAGTTAATAAAAATATGGAAAAAAAAACAAAATCTCTAGAAATTTTGAAAAGTAAACACATAGTAACCTAGTAATAAAATGCAGAGCAATTGCAAGTTATTATTAGTTTATTTCACTGGTTTTCTGCATTTTTGTTGATGAGGGTATAAACATTTCTCTTGTTACATTGCATCGAGCGCTGCATCAGCTGATGCATAAAAGTACAATAAAAGTGTCAATCACAGGATGTGTGCGCCGAACAAACTATTATACCAATGTCACAAAAAGTAAATACAAAAATGATTGCGTCACTAATTCTATTCATGTAAAAGAACATTATGCATGAAAAATAACATTTGTCTAGGAATATCTGTATAAAAACATAAAATCTGGTTGGATTTTCTGGAATGCCCCTCATTTTTTTTTAAACAAATTCCAAAAGTAAAAAATAAATAAAGTAACAAGTAAATAAAAGTTTGCTAAATAAAGATTATTTAATGTTATCTATAGGTATATAGAAGTTTCCTGGACTACGAATGCATCTAATAGAGGAGAATCGCATGAAAAAATTCCAATCTAAACATTTAAAAACTTACGTTGAAGTTAGCAAAATGTCCTTTATTTTCTACCAGTTACATGTTAGAGTAAGCACCCCCTACACACCCTGGCTAAATTAGCATAAAATTCACAATTGTTTTTCTCTCTCTCCCCCTGTCTCTCTTTCCTATTCTCTCTCCCCCTTCTCCTCTCTCTTTCCTCACTCTCTCCTCTCTATCTCTCTTCCCTCTCTCTATCTCCCCCATCTCTCTCCCTCTCTCTTTCTCCTATCTCTCTCCCCCTCCTTCTCTCTCTCCTCCCCCCGTCTCTCTCTACCTCTTTCTCTTTCTCCTATCTCTCCCCCTCTCGCTCTGTCTCCGCCTCTCTCTCCTTCCCCCTCCACTCTTCTCTCTCCACTCTCTCTATCTCTCCCCTCTCTTTATCCTCTCCCTTATCTCTATCCTCTCTCTACCTCCTGTATACCTTTAAGTTAAAGTATTCTGTACAATAAAAATTATAGATATATTTAAAAAAAGTTTGTGTCTGACTAAGAATATAATTAATGAGTAAAAATGGAATTTCGCTAGATTTGTTTAATCAGAAAACAAAAAAACATTGATGCCTTTGCTGGGACTTGGAGGCATCCATGATATTGTGGTGGACGTGTGTGTGAGCGCAATAGTTGCATTTCCTGATACAGGCAGCTTGTGTCTGGGTCTGTGAAGGGGCGAGGTGTCAATCATAATCTGATACAATTATCTAACAAAGCATTCTGTTAATTCCTCTCATCCCTCCCTCCACTGATAGATAAAAACACACCCTCCTGATCCTTTTCATAAGAAGTGATGTAATAAAATGGATTGCTATATAACAGAGCCTTCAACAAATCTGATTTTCTCCAAAAAAATGTCTGCTCCTGTCATTTTTTTGTTAAGTTGTTTAGTCGTGTCCGATTCTCAGTGACCCTATGGACTGCAATACACCAAGCACATCTTGTGTCTAGTTGTTCTCATCCATAAGATGTTCTTGGCAAAGATACTGGAGTGGTTGCGAGTTCCTTCTTCAGCGGACCATGGTTTGTCTGACCTCTCCTCTATGACCTGCATACACCACTAATTCTCCTCTATCAGATGAATTCATAATCCAGCTCACTTAGATATACCCTTAATAAATATCACATTAAAGCACCTCTATATGATGAAAAAATGTGACAAAGAATAAGGACAAAAGCTTTCAATCAGAAACAAATATTTGTTGATGCCTCTGTTGGATTATGGAGGCATCCATGATATCTCAATGAACGTTGTGTGTGTATGTGAAACCTGGGAGGAACTATGGATTCAGATATACTCTTTTCAGTTTTGTTTAAAGACCGTTACTATGAATAATCAATTGAAGATGAAGTCCCTGC
Organism: Discoglossus pictus; assembly: GCA_027410445.1. Taxonomy (NCBI): domain Eukaryota; kingdom Metazoa; phylum Chordata; class Amphibia; order Anura; family Alytidae; genus Discoglossus; species Discoglossus pictus. Next base: position 230,515,249 of record CM050168.1, on the reverse strand, counting down.
ATGAATTTAAATGTAATTTAAAGGAACACTACACATGAATAAAAAATAATAATACAGCCTTCAATTTATTACTATATATATATATATATATATATATATATATATATATATATATATAGTGCATTAAATATACAGTGCATTATATATATATATATATATATATATATATATATATATATATATATTTATATATATCTGCTAAGTGGTACTGCGCTGCATATCCGTTATCCCGCTCTTATCAGCGGGCTCGCGGTGTACTAATATTTGCTCACTGCTGACCCCTGTGTTTGCTTAGCCAGTGATTGCTCTGCATCTGTCACCTGTTAGTGACATTATATTTGCGGTTATCCTTTTTGCTCAGTAAACACTACAGTTCTAACAACTCGTATCAGGGAACAGGAAAAAGCAAATAATCCTGCACTTTTCCTGCCCACAGCCAGTGGAAACTAGATCTTGTAGACAAAAACTCACAAAAGTAAAGGAAAATGCTCTCATTTGGCTACAGAGCAGGATTTAAACACTAGAAATTGTCCTGGACATAAAAATGAGTCCTGCAAAGGTTAGAAAATCTCTATTGAATTTCTGTAAAAACTGCTTTTGTAACATAGCTTCTTTTTTGGACTAACAATAATTAAGCACTGAACCAGCTGATACAATTAATTAAGACAAAATAACCCCCTCAAGAGTCCATTTAAGTCCCCTTGGTGACATATCTCCTTGTCATATTATATAAAGTGACCGTTCCTTTCATTACGACAAGGGTGTCCAAACTCAGTCTTGCTGGGTCGCACACAGGCCTGGATTTGAGGATTTCCTTTCTGTGCACAGGTGAGTCAATGGGAATGACTGAAGAAGCAATAGCCTCATCTGGTTGCTGCAGGGATATCCACAAATCCAGGCCTGTGTGCGGCACAGCAGGATCGAGTTTAGACACCCCTGCTGTGGGAGATTTCTTGAATGATCTTTTGATGTCCCTAAAATGCCAGCTAAACTCTTGCTTTCACCTCTAATGCCGGCTTAAGGATTTCTACTTAATCCTCCCTTAATCCCCCCTGTAACCCTTTCACTGCCAGAGGATCAGAGAGTGAGAGGATGAGGGACGTCCCATATTTATAGTCTGATCATTCTAAATGTTATTACGTTACAACTAATGTATTGTTATTATAATTTTTATTATAAGACCTTCCCTATCTGTTTTTCTGTTTTATCATGGACTCTAGAGCCAATGGTGGCGTTAGTGAAGGGAGGGCCCCGGTGCAAAATAATTTTGGGATATTACAACAACAGGCCCCTGATAAGTGAAACTAATTGATCTCATGAAACGCGCGTCGGGCATCTATTGATGTCATCACAATGTGCACACATAGCTCAGGATGGTCTGAGCGGCGTTACACGACACCAAACCTTGCTCACAGTGATATTATTAGCCTAGACTATACCGTCTTTAATAAATAAAGTAGTATGAAAGTATATTGACAGTACTGAAAGTATATTAGAAATGAGTATGTATGCCGTGTTCGCTGCAGCATACACCTCCTGATATTCCTAGGTGGTCTCCCATCCAAGTACTGACCATTCCCAACCCTGCATGACCTCTTGGTTCCCTAGAAGCCTAATCACTGGACTACCAGCGAACCTGTCTGGTTTTCAGAGGATGCCAATTATAGGAGTTGCAGAGGACACAGAAAGTGATGCAAACTGACACTAGTTTGAATCCACAGCTGTAATCAGATAGATTTAAGGACTAAAAAGTGAAGATGCTACGGTCCTTAAAGATCAAACCTATTGATGAGCATCCTACTCCATCACTGGGGACAACCTCATTATTCTCTCCAGCCCCTATCACCTATCCAGCTAGTGAGTTCAGAGGAAGGGTAAATAAGGACTCAAGTAGATCCTGTTAATTGTATTTTCTTATCTGATTTACATTAAAATCATTACTAACAAAAGCACAATATTTTGCACTTCAGGCATCCATAAGGCTCACTGTCCCTGTTTTCTGTGACAGGAATGAGAAAACCATCCCACATTGTCTGTATTTAGTGTAATTTTTTCTACACTGTAGATCCATTATTTTATATACATAAAAATACTTTGTGCTTTTATGTTTTTGGCTAACAGAAATAATTGTAACTTTTTTCCCATTTATTTTTACACACAATGCTATTTTCAACCAATTTAACAACTATTAAAGGTTTGATGTCAGCCAGGGAACCAAGAAGACAAGAAGGTTTGGGCCTGGTCAGTACTTGAATGGGAGACCACCTAGGAATACCAGGAGCTGTATGCTGTGGCCCACTGGAGAAGGAATTGGCAATTTCTGCCATGAATACCAAGTGGATCAGCATGACCATGGACATAAAGATGTCCTGGTGTATTACAGGCCATGAGGTCATAGAGAGTCGGAAAAGACAGAGATGCAAAAAAATAAACAAACAAATAAATAAAAAAAGCAGCTGTAGCCCTGTACTGACAATGCTCTATAATACCCAAATGTTACTGGAACATAACTTTTTTTTTTTTTTTTAAACAACCCTCATTTTACCACTAATTACACCCAATTTTAGGATGTTTGGTTTACTTGCAAATACTTCATTCAATATCTCAATGCATCTTCCTGCTTGAAGGGCAGATAATGTCAGTCTGTGACATAGAAGAGCAAATAGCAATTCAGTTGGTGTGAGTGCACTACCCTCGGCTGCCATGGCTCTCACTTAATTGATAATAAACATATTCAAAGATAGATAGTAATGGAAATGGGCAAGACCCCAAACATTTGTATATGGGTAATACATGAAATATATTTGTATTTATTGATTGCTTACTGACCTGCAGCTCAGTGAACTTTGTAAAAAAAAACAACAAAAAAAAACACCCCTGGTCTATAGTGTCCATTTAGCTGCAACGGCTGGATACTGGAGCAACATTTTGCTTTTAGTTTTCCTATAATAAATTCCTTGAGAATTCTCAGGAATGATTGTCTGGGAGTGGAACTTTGCAATCACATAAGATGTGTGGTATGTCCTAGCCTATCAGGGACCATCTCAGAAAACATTCTGCCACATGCTGGGGAGACGTTGTCCCCGTTAGGCGAGGGCTCTACACTGCACAACCACTACTACAGAGTCTGTGTCTGCATAATATATGCTGCTGTGATCAGACCCGTACAGGGACCATTTGTTTGATTTTAGGCAAAGCTTATACAATAAAGCACATAACCGTGAATACACAGGGATATTACATACCTAGTAACATCCTGCCATATCCCTAGGAGCATGGTAATGTAGTTCCCAGATCAGTATGTACAGTAATAGAATACAAGTAGTTCTCACCATTTCCACCCAGTGGCTTCTCTGGATATCTACATATAGCAGAAACATAAAAAATGGGGAGTGTTTAGAATTTCCACAAATGTCACATTTATTTTTAACTAAAAAAAAAAAGTATCAACAATAAATAGTTTAATGGATGAAAGACATCAAAGTATACAAAAAGGTCCAAAATATTTAATAGTACAGGGCTATAAACAGTAGGCAATACAGAGAGGAGTCGCAGTCATCACGCAAATCAAGGGGTTAACACTGATTATTTTCCCATAAAAAGTGTATGCGGAAACACCGCTTTTTTTTATTCAAAGCAGTTAAAGGGCCACTGAAGTTCCTTCTGAAGAAATCTTGTGTTGGAAAGGTTTAAAAAAAAAAAAAAAAATGTATTCACTTTTACATATTAAAAAATTGCTGCAGTTGCATCTACCATTTTGGTTTCTGTCGATTGGCTTTGTGTCTGTCTGCACAATGGAAAAGAGGCAGTTACAAATGCGAATGCTTTCATTCGGTCACAAGATCTCCAAGACAAGCAAGATTTGGAGGTAATCACACTTCCCTTCGTCTGGAAGGTTCTATAATATATTAATAGTCACATTTGTTTACATGCATTTCATGGAGTATCTTTTTTCCAAACAAAGTTTACAAAATAAAGACCACTGTAGTGCCAATATAACAGGGATTCATCTGTGTATATAATAACTAAATTAGCAATAAAATCAGTATTTTAGGAATATTTTGATCTAACTTAAAATTTACATTTTAAGACTTCTATCAGGACAGCTTCCTGTGTGCATCCACTCCTGCTGAAGTCTTTATTTGTCCAACTGCAGATGAAGACGCCTATCAGACAGGTAAGGTCACAGCAGGAAAGCCTGAGTAGCTCAAAAATATTTTAGCATCAGATCCTCTCCAATCACCAGATAGGAGATGGAGAGAAGCAATAAGTTACAAATGCAAGATCTAAAATCTACTACAGCAGCCCTTTAAATTTTTAAATGTAATTCTCTACCATTGGCTTATAGCGTGTTTAGCTGCTTTCTCATCAGGGTGTGTCCTTGGAAAGTAATGAGCTTACCATTAGTCCTAATAAAAGAAAAGAACTGGCATTTTGAATTGCATCTATATTTTGGCAGAAGGAAGAATCCAAGGTCCACATGTAGAAGCAGATCAGCAGAAACAAAAATGGTGGCTCTCACTTCAATATAAAATTGAAAACAAGAGATAAATGGTTTATTATGGTTTAGCATTCTAAAATATATTTTTTCCATTATGTAGTTCTCCAAAGATTATAAGGAAGGGCGCGCGAAAGGAAGGAAGGAAGGAAGGGCCGGGCGAGCGAAAGGAAGGAAGGAAGGAAGGGCCGGGCGAGCGAAAGGAAGGAAGGAAGGAAGGAAGGAAGGGCCGGGCGAGCGAAAGGAAGGAAGGAAGGAAGGAAGGGCCGGGCGAGCGAAAGGAAGGAAGGAAGGAAGGAAGGAAGGAAGGGCCGGGCGAGCGAAAGGAAGGAAGGAAGGAAGGAAGGGCCGGGCGAGCGAAAGGAAGGAAGGAAGGAAGGAAGGGCCGGGCGAGCGAAAGGAAGGAAGGAAGGAAGGAAGGGCCGGGCGAGCGAAAGGAAGGAAGGAAGGAAGGAAGGGCCGGGCGAGCGAAAGGAAGGAAGGAAGGAAGGAAGGAAGGGCCGGGCGAGCGAAAGGAAGGAAGGAAGGAAGGAAGGAAGGGCCGGGCGAGCGAAAGGAAGGAAGGAAGGAAGGAAGGGCCGGGCGAGCGAAAGGAAGGAAGGAAGGAAGGAAGGGCCGGGCGAGCGAAAGGAAGGAAGGAAGGAAGGAAGGAAGGGCCGGGCGAGCGAAAGGAAGGAAGGAAGGAAGGGCCGGGCGAGCGAAAGGAAGGAAGGAAGGAAGGGCCGGGCGAGCGAAAGGAAGGAAGGAAGGAAGGGCCGGGCGAGCGAAAGGAAGGAAGGAAGGAAGGAAGGGCCGGGCGAGCGAAAGGAAGGAAGGAAGGGCCGGGCGAGCGAAAGGAAGGAAGGAAGGGCCGGGCGAGCGAAAGGAAGGAAGGAAGGGCCGGGCGAGCGAAAGGAAGGAAGGAAGGGCCGGGCGAGCGAAAGGAAGGAAGGAAGGAAGGGCCGGGCGAGCGAAAGGAAGGAAGGGCCGGGCGAGCGAAAGGAAGGAAGGGCCGGGCGAGCGAAAGGAAGGAAGGAAGGAAGGGCCGGGCGAGCGAAAGGAAGGAAGGGCCGGGCGAGCGAAAGGAAGGAAGGGCCGGGCGAGCGAAAGGAAGGAAGGGCCGGGCGAGCGAAAGGAAGGAAGGGCCGGGCGAGCGAAAGGAAGGAAGGAAGGGCCGGGCGAGCGAAAGGAAGGAAGGAAGGAAGGGCCGGGCGAGCGAAAGGAAGGAAGGAAGGGTCGGGCGAGCGAAAGAAAGGAAGGAAGGAAGGGTCGGGCGAGCGAAAGGAAGGAAGGAAGGGTCGGGCAAGCGAAAGGAAGGAAGGAAGGAAGGGTCGGGCGAGCGAAAGGAAGGAAGGAAGGGTCGGGCGAGCGAAAGGAAGGAAGGAAGGGTCGGGCGAGCGAAAGGAAGGAAGGAAGGGTCGGGCGAGCGAAAGGAAGGAAGGAAGGGTCGGGCGAGCGAAAGGAAGGAAGGGTCGGGCGAGCGAAAGGAAGGAAGGGTCGGGCGAGCGAAAGGAAGGAAGGAAGGGTCGGGCGAGCGAAAGGAAAAAAGGAAGGGTCGGGCGAGCGAAAGGAAAAAAGGAAGGGTCGGGCGAGCGAAAGGAAGGAAGGAAGGGTCGGGCGAGCGAAAGGAAGGAAGGAATGGTCGGGCGAGCGAAAGGAAGGAAGGAATGGTCGGGCGAGCGAAAGGAAGGAAGGAATGGTAGGGCGAGCGAAAGTGCGGGCGGGTGAGCGAAAGGAAGGAAGGGCACGTAGTGTCACAGGAAGCAAAAATTTGTTTTTTTTCTTAACTGTACGTTCAAAATGATGGTAGTAACACAAGATTGATTATGAACAATATATTCCCAAAGCGAACTGCAACAATTAGAGGTCCAGACAAGAAGATGAACAAAAAGGTTTGCATACATTACTGATAATACTTGGGACTAGTGAGGACTTTTAAATGGCCATACAATAGGGTTTCATGTGAATTTTTGAACGGACAAAGAAAATAAAATAAAATCAAAACTATATATAAAAATGTTGTTTTTCCTCTCGATATATATTTCAATAGTGTTTAAAACTTAAATTTAAAAAAGTTAATGTTTCAGGTACTGCTTGGCTTCATCTTCAACTACATCTCCAAGGATTATGAAAGGACCCACCCATGGGAGACGGTCTTTTTTTTTTTTTCACACTGGTATAGGTTTGCCTGTGGTAGCCACTGCATTGAAGGAGGCAGATAAAGACATCTATGAGGACAGACTCTTGTGGAGATCCTTATCTCCTGGACAACTGATATTTGAAGCATATGTGGCTGAAACTCAAGTTGAGATGTAAGTTTTACAAGCTACACTGAATGTTTTGTTTGCAAACATCGATTTTATTGCTAATCAGTTATTTAAAAAAAAAAAAAAAAACAACGAGTAATGAGAGACTATCCTCCAGCCTGGATCTCCTTGGTGGAACGCAGAACTAGACATACTCTTGATGTTTGGTGCTTTTTCAAAAGGTAACAAAATATGATATATTAATTAGGTACCACCGATGTCATGATTCAATTATTATTTAGCACAATAACACAACCCACTGACCTATTTCATAAGAAGAATCATATTTAATGAGTTTCTTCCTTACAGTTTCAGATGCTCATTTACAGCTTGTACAAATTCCAAACAGCCCAAAACAGCCAGGACAAACTGTACTGCAGCTTTAAAAAAAATAAAATAAAAAAAAGTCCCAAAAACAAAAATGAACACAACCCTGCCATCCCTCAATACAATGTGTTTTGCGCTATTTCGTGTTATGAAGACTCGTTTCTCTGCAGGGAGGGAAAGAGTGCATTTGACCTTCTCTTCAAATTCATGTGACTTTGAGCTGTGTCCGTGGGGGTAAAGACAAGTATTTTTGCAGTGCTTGTAGTTTTTTTTTCTCTGTAGTTGAGAAAACCCGATTCCCTTGTAATACTGGAGTAACGACAAAGCACAGGTGGAAAAAAGAAAAACAAAAAAATTATATATATAAAAAAAAAAAAAAAAACTACCCAACAGAAACCGAAAAAAATCACAGATCCACATTGAATGTGTTTCAGAGGAAAAGGGACGCAATGGAGAGTTCTATACACAGTCACAGTCAGTATGTATATGTTACAGGTGATTGGGGGGCTTCATAGTCCATCTCCGGATCTGCGGCTGCTCCAGCCCCGTGAGGGCAAACAAAGACATGGCAGATAAAGGAAGCAGGAAATGGTGCATGCAAGGCTGGAAGCAGCGCTCAGTCCGGCCTCAGATAAGTCCTCTCCTTTTCTTGTAGTCCTCCAGGTTTAGAGATCTGCGAGGGGCGCCATCCTTAGCAGTGGGAGCTTTAGAGGATATAGCCAATGATTTAGATTCTGCAGAAAGAGAATAAAACTATGATGTCATACCAGAAATCCAAGCGCCAGTATCATAAAATAAACTTCCTCCTTTGGCACAAAAGGTCTTTAAAACTATTCTGTTGTGAAGAACTACATTTGATAATGGTCTCTATTTGTTAACATTAATTGACTTTAAAAATGTATTAACTAAATGTATCGGGCAGTTTGTGGGATCTCTTGTGGGTTTGGTGGTCTCATATCAAATAGTTTTATTGAGGTCTGTATATGTGTTATTCAAAGTACAAGGAAATTTCTTGTCTCAGCTCCACCCCCGAGGAACCTATGTAGGCAGAGCAATAAGATGTCAGCATCATGGGAAACCGATACATTGCTGTACCTGCCTCTGATTGGCCGCAACCGATTATGAAATTTATGCTATTTTAACTTGGATTTCAGGGGCGTTACTTCTCAAAATTAACTGCCTGAAAACATTTTGCAATCTTTAGGGGAAATTTATTAATATTTTCATGCAAAAAACTGTTTCCATACAGTACTGATTCTACTCTATCCGATGCATTCAAAATCCAGGAAACTTCCATATATAGCTATATCTTTAATTATGAAAATCTGACACCGCCTTTTCACAGCATAACTGCATATATTGCAAGGTCTGGCCAGAGATGGACAAATATTATATTAAAAGTGTGAATCAAATTCAACATTGGGCCGATAGCAAACACTGTATGGATTCATAGTATACTAAGGATAGTTGAAAGTAAACCCACCTGAACTAGGAACATGCAGATCAATCTTTACATCAAAATCATGCACTTTAAAGAGGTCCTCCGAGAGGTCACTATTTGATTTTGGGTTGCCATCTTTGTCCTTGCCTTGATTCTGTTTAAAAAACAAAATATATAAAAATAACAATGTTAAACAGATCCCAGAGAAAGAGCTTGCCAACTCTATTCACATCATTAAAGATGAATTTATAAAAAAAAAAAAAAAAAAAATTAGCTTCATATATTCAAGTATGTTATCTAAACTATAAATTACTGGTAAACATGTCCAAAAAACAGAAGTATTCTTTTAAAGTAATATTTAAACTTTAATATGAAACAAATAAACCATATAAGCTTAGGGGAGTAGCAGATCACGGACTGCCCTCCTTCACAATGCTCAACACACACAAGCAGCAGATAATGGAGTTGTCTTACCGGGCCTTTATCTTTGGAAGAATCAGCATTTCCATCAGATCCGTACTTTGCATTCAGCTGAGCCATGATGGCAGCTTGGACTGCAGGATCCCTGGACTGCAACAGAAAATAATGTTACGGGTCTCGGTCCGATGAGTAAAATCACTAATGTGCTTGCAAAGTATTACCTAGAGTTCATTTTACTTATAGTTTTTGTAATTGGAACATGTATTTTCCTTACTGTACTGGGTGGATGGTTTGTGTATGCACTATAAGCTTAATAAACTTGTGGTTAGTAGCCTTTTCACAAAATTCATGGTATGAGACACCAGACTAAAAATGAGGAGATCCAAAAGATTGCAACAGCGCCGTTTGTGGTAAGAGATGTTGAGATTAGATAGATAGATAGATAGATAGATAGAAAGAGAGAGAGAGAGCGCAGTGAAAATGAATAATACATTAATAAGCCTATTTGCATGTCTAAAAGGCAGGGACATGATGCAAATGAGAATACAATGTCCTCACTCTTAATCCAAAAATAGCAAATTTATACATTGCTCCCTTAAAGCATTTGCCCACCGTATTAAACAGCTTTTAAGCAAAGCACAAGGTTGGGGTGTATAATATATATATATATATATATATATATATATATATATATATATATATATATATATATATATATATATATATATATATATACACATATACACAGATGTTTTGGATTAACAAGCAAGATGCATTTTGAACTAATTTGCGTGCTGTCCAGACTATTAGACTAATTTAGATATATAGTATTTAGGATCTTTAGGAGAAGGAGGAGGAAGCCCATTTATAAAAAAGACAGGCTCCCAGGGATTTGGGGCTGTTCCAATCCTACAAAAGGAAGTTACAAATACACAAATATGTAATTTGTTATGAGCTGGTTTCTTTGCATTTAATACATACATTGGATACCATGGTGGGTTTGCACTGTCTCCTGGTGAAGGGATCCATCTGTTGCTGCTTCATGCTCTGACTTTCAGCCTGTGAGGTAGAACACAATTAACTGCATCAGTCACCTAAATTATTTTAGATTACAAATGTACAAGTGATTTGTTATGCAGTACGCTCTCTTCTCACTATGGCAGGCTATGTTTCCTCACTTTTAGCACATGTAGGTGAATGCAGCCACAAAGCAAGCTGAGCTATGTGTAGATACCTTATCAGGCAGCTGGTGACCTAGATTCACTCTGCATAGCATGTCATGTGCTGGTTCACCTATGATTAATTTTCATACACAGAATAAAACATTCATATAGATACCAATTCATTTGAGGAGATGGTTTGAATATATAAAAATACTTACTTCAAGGTAATCAATAGATGGCATATGGTCCCTATAAAGCTAAGGCATATTAGCAAAGATAATACCCACAAATATTGTTGGAGAAATCGTGGTCAGATAGGATTGAGTTTGCATATTTGGTGGTATTGTCCATTAGCTCAACAATTCTGGGGTAATGTTGTCCTAAATAAAAATAGACTTCTTGAACAAGATTTCATGCAGGAGGGTGTAGGTCTGTCTTTATGTAGGTCTGTCTTTATGTAGGTCTGTCTTTATGTAGGTCTGTCTTTATGTAGGTCTGTCTTTATGTAGGTCTGTCTTTATGTAGGTCTGTCTTTATGTAGGTCTGTCTTTATGTAGGTCTGTCTTTATGTAGGTCTGTCTTTATGTAGGTCTGTCTTTATGTAGGTCTGTCTTTATGTAGGTCTGTCTTTATGTAGGTCTGTCTTTATGTAGGTCTGTCTTTATGTAGGTCTGTCTTTATGTAGGTCTGTCTTTATGTAGGTCTGTCTTTATGTAGGTCTGTCTTTATGTAGGTCTGTCTTTATGTATGTCTGTCTTTATGTATGTCTGTCTTTATGTATGTCTGTCTTTATGTATGTCTGTCTTTATGTATGTCTGTCTTTATGTATGTCTGTCTTTATGTATGTCTGTCTTTATGTATGTCTGTCTTTATGTATGTCTGTCTTTATGTATGTCTGTATGTATGTATGACATAATAGTTGTCAAACTACGAATCTTCGTCACAAAGCGAGGGGCCGCATTTGCGGAGGTGGAGGCTCTACGGCGTTTCACACACGGTTACAAACACCACACAAGCAGCACTTTATCAAAGATACGAACCACAGGAAATTTACGGACTTAGACAAAAATACGAGACGCAAGACTTAGAAAAAAAATAAAACACTACGACATTAACGACCAAATAGCGCACACCTGAAAACATTAAAAACAGAATAAATACACAAAAAATACATAAAAAGCTTACCCTCAGCAAGGGAAGTTGCACCTCAATTTAAAGTCCAAATTCACAAGTTTAGACACACGAAAATCTCCAAAGCGAGAGAAAAAATGGCCGCCAAAAAACACGAAAACGAGGCTACAGAACCCTAAACACGCAAAACAGCACCAAGCACATACAGCTTTTTTGTTTTAAAAGCCGTTTGAGGTAAAGCTACACTCTTACCAAGGACACGACATCATCCACAGTCGCGTACTACATACATTCGCCGCCATTTTACAGAAACAAAAAAAAAAAAAAAAAAAAAAAAGCTTACCCACAGCTGGGGGGGGGGGGGGTTTTGGCACCCAGGACCTCTGCAAATGAAGTTACACCTCAATTTAAGTCCAAATTCACGTGTTTTCACACACGAAAATCCCCTAAGCGACAGAAAAAATGGCGGGCGAAAAAACCCGAAAACGAGGCTACAAGACCCTAAAGCCGCAAAACACCACCAAGCACAAACGTATTTTCTAAAAAGCCGTACGAGGTACAAGATACACTTTTACTAAGGACGGAAAATCATCCACAGCTGCGTAACACAAACATTTGCGTCATTTCACAACACTAACTTACACAATGCGGAAGTACACAGCTACCCTAACGGCTTCCCCACGCACACGCAGTCTATTTACACTACACACATTGCTGACACACCTCAGCTCAACAACACTGCAAACCTACTGTACATTGTATGCTGCAGGAACATCAAAACAGATTGTCAGCTCTTCAGCACAATGCTTCCTGCATATATTACTTCCAAATAATTAAAGTAATAAATATACTTTACCCATTTCATTGGCATACCAGAATACATACACACTATAAAAGCCCCTCCAATAACAAAAAAAAAAACTAACAGCCGCACAATGAGCGCCGAAAGTCCTCACGGTAAAAAATAAATAAAACAACATTCCCTGCCTTACGATTTCATGCCCATCATTTTTTGATGGGCAGTTCGCTAGTGTATAAATAAAATTGAATAAAAAAAAACAAAACAAAAAAAACTCTTAAATGCAATATATTTAGGACATATGCAAACATACTGGATTTACTATACTATTCCATTATTTGTGGCTCAGATTTTGCAGTTGATCATTTTATTTAAAAAATCTAGTGTATGCATTTTTCATGTTAAACCTATTTCTTCGATTTCCATTAACATTAAATAATTTGTAAATATCTGCAAAGCAAATCCTTTGGCAGAAAATATGAATTTAAACACAGTTTTCCTCAATGGCGTGCTGCTTTACAGCCCCCACCCTTCTCATTGTCTTGAGCACAACTGAAAGGAAGTGAAAGATTTCAACTGCTATAACACAGATAAGGCGGTCTTGATATGGTTTGAATAATGTTATCACAGTAGAAATTGCTTACTTTATTTTCATACTGCTTAGGATAAAGAGTCAGGGATAGATACAGCAATGGTCATTACTGAAGTAAACTTTTTTTTTTTTTATTAAACTTGTTTATTAAAGCTTTGGTTTACTGCTGTTTGTACATGTACTTTTATGTTAATTAATAAACAGTTAAAAAAGTTGGTTTAACATGAAAAGGTACTTACACTGGCACTTTAAGCTGAGGGATTACTTAGTGCAACGTTAGACAGTACAGAATAGTGTACAAAATGCAAAAAAAAAAATTTAAAAAAACACTCGACGCGGTTTGTACTTGCATAAAGCTGAAAGCAATTGTGTATTTACTCACCACTAAAGCTTTCTCAGACTCCACTATGTTCCACTCTCTATTCCGCTGATTAATGTAGCTGCCAAAACAAAAAATGGAATTAACGGCCATGTGTAAATGACAGATCTGCTTACAAAACCAGTACATACAGAATAGAAAGGCATCAGTATCCAGACTAAGCTCTACAAGGTTATATAAATATTTAAAAAAAGGACTCTGAACTTGCAGACAAATCTTCCACTTTTTATATTACAAAAATGTCTGTCTTGCAACATGTGCAGACAACATAGTCTGTAAAAACAGATTAACTAGTTAATTGATGTTGGCAGCAGTTTCTAAAGTAATTGATATTTGCATGATAAAAAGAGAGAATTTCTTTAAGTGGGGACTAAACTGAAGAGTGCAGCCTTCTAGATAAGTTTATTATATGTGCATTAATCATACAGAATTGAAGGAAGTCTACATATGAAGAGACTTATTGCCTTGAAATAGCAAAGAATATGTGGCAGTGCTTAACTTTAACATTCATTTTTATTATTTAAATGTTTATTGCGATGAAAGAAAAAAAACTTATTTTTTTCAATAGAGCAATTAACATGTTTTTAATTCAACCATCACAAGAGATAATTTTCTTGCAATTCTGACAAAAAAGAACCATTAGATGATTACAAGGTGTAAGCCAAAAACAGCTAAATAATATAGAAGAGAGATGTTCAGTATGATCGCTCATTGGTACTTGCTGGATATTACACATGTAACACCCAGACAAGAATACAAGCTGCGACTCTTGTTCCTTATATCAAATCAATGACTCAGCTGACCAACCTGATAGCAGATATGTTCTTTGTCCTTTGTCTATCCAAAGCTTCTGCCCTCTCTTCCAGTTCATTCATCTGATCCTGGATCTGCTTTGCCTTCTCCTGTTCATTAGCCTCCTCTGCCATGGCCTGTGTTGGGACAAATATAAATCAGTTAGGGCCAGCCATTTTAACTAAACAAACTAGCTCTACACATATATCAAATTGACTCACTCTACAAAGCAGGCAAATAAACATGCATTTGAGAACAAAGGCAATTTATAATATTTTATACCTTCTCCTTCATGAGCTGTGTTTTCTTCATAGCATAATTAGATGGAGCCTTTCTGAACCGTTCTTTTTCTTTCACAATCTGCAATGGAAGATAAAAAAAAAAAAGTGGACCATGAATACATATTGCTAATGTGCTATATAACCCTTGTATTTCACATTCAAGAAACAGGTTCATAATTTGGCTAAAGGAGCAATCAAAAATAAGAAGCTAATGAAGATTTCTTTTAATCTGTGATATTGTTAAAGGAGAAGGAGAGGGAGTAATTGTATAAACATTGTAAAAATGTCATACTACTGAAAAGTTACTCTCCAATCTAAATAAAAACAAAACAAAGAGTAAAGTACATTGTGTAATGTTTATTTTGTGTACTTAAATCTTTGATTGACAATTTGAGGACTTTCATTCGCTTTATCCAGATCTGTTCAATTTTCATTTGGAACCAGGAAAGAAAAGGTTACAACATCTCTAGGAAGCAAACTTAAACCTGTTTCCCCAAGACTGAACTAAGAGCTTATAGTAAACCATAAATGGGAAAAGGGGAAAAGGAGGGGGACAGGAAGGAACAAACAGTGCACCTTGTGCTTTTACTGCAAAAGTAAATATATATAGTTTTGAAGCAATATAATGAGGAGCAAAATAATGGAATCAGTCAATACTAATCTTTTGACATTACGAATGGCATAAAGGTCAGTTAAAAAACAAACGCACGCAAAAACAGAACAGAACAGCACCACTCACATCCTCGATGTCCTGGTCATTGAATTTATAGTTCATGGCCTCTTTAATGGTCACTTCTTTTTTGTTGATTTCATCTAGTGTTGGCAGTTGCATGCCTGCAGAGAACATCTACAAAGCAAGAAACACTTATTTAGTTAAAATGATATAGCTAAACACATGTCACTGGATCAACAAGGGCCCGACTGAGCATTAAACCTGTGTGCTGTATACATTCTTGTTGGGGATAAAGCAAGAATCGGCACCATCAGTCCAGGATTTAAGTTATTCCTATTTCAGCTGTGGCTTGGTATATGGCCCAATCTATAATCGAGTTACAAGTTCTATACTTTAAGGTAGGAAGAATGAAGAGAGCACACTTTGCTCATTCCTGGTTAAAGGGCTGAGATTCAGTCCTTGGGTGCACAAGGATACTCACAGCTTCTTTCCATTTCATGAATTCATTTTCTGTAAACTCTTGATTTGACACAAACTCCAAACGGAAAACTCTCTGGTCACTGCCATGCCTAGTAAAGAACCAAAACAAACAGACCAAAATATTACTTAAGATTAACAAATAAACAGGTTGAATAGGATATGAAAACCACTTACCGTATATACTTGAGTATAAGCAGAGTTTTTCAGCCCTTTTTTTAAGGCTTAAAAGGGCCCCCATGGCTTATCCTCAAGTCACTCTCTCCCCCCCCCCCCCCCCTTGTCGCTTCCCTAAAGCCCCTCCTCATCCTAAACCCACCTAAATACCTCCCCCTCTCGCTTTCCACTCACTTACCTCCATCTGCAGTTGCTCCTCTGGCCTCTGCTCCTTCCTGCGTCGGGACCCGGCATATGCTAATGACGTGACATGCGCGCCACGTCATTAGCATTGGCCAGGTCAAGACGCAGGAAGGAGCGTGGAGGAGCGGAGGAACATCTGCAGATGAAAGATTAGGAGGGGGTTTTAGGATGAGGAGAAGAGACACAGGGGAGAGAGAGGGGGGAAACAAGAAAAGGGCACACAAGAGGAACACAGGGGGCTTATAGTGGAGTCACTCATTTTTCCCAGTATTTTGTGGTAAAATAGGTGCCTCGGCTTATACGGTATTTCACTTTTTTTAATTATTATTATTGAGAAAAAATAAAGTTGACCTCAAGTCAAACATTTAACTCATAACACAAGTTGCCTGCACCCAGACACTCTAACTTTTACAAATACTGTACTGCTTTTCCAGGCTTGTAGTGATGCAACAACATATTTAATGCAGCAACTTTGCAATGGAGATTTTGTAGTTTATAACACACCGTTTAACTTAAAGGGGTCATAAAATTGCTCCTTATTCCTTAAAAAGGGCCTCACAGTGCTATAGAGCTTCTGTTTTTATCAAAAAGAAATTGGTAAAATGGTGTAGGAAAGGAACAAATTCGTACTAGAGGTATAAATAATTAGAAGTATTATGAGAACAATTTGGTATTATTGGTAGTGTTAAGAGATATACTGTATTGAACTGTGAATTTTTCTGAAATAAATTTCCCACAATACTGAGTGTCAATTTTTATGTTCTAAAATACACAGGGCAAACATACATTAAACATAAAATAAATAAAAAAAAAAAGTTAACAATGGATACTTATTCAAAAGCATGCAGCTACTTGAAAAGGAAAGCAAGGTAAACTTGAATTCAGGGCAAATTTTGCAAATCTCCTGCAAGCATGACATCTCAAGGAGTCAAACATCTTCTCTAGAAAAATATGATAAACCGGTATGATATTTGATCTGGTACATACCGTAACTGCAGGCCCTTATTTGTTCGGGAGGTTCCCAGCTGGTAAACTTTGCCAGTCTCTACAACACCAGTGATTTCTGCAACCTGAAAAATAGGATGGAGGACATTAAAGTAGAGCTTCGCTTAAAGGATTACAGTATAAAATGTTTATGCCTCTACTGAACCTTTGACATACATGGAAATTTGCATATGAGAGGGGAGTTTACCTTTTTTCAAGACAGAGCTTGCATTTATTGATACAAGATGCCTGCTTCGAATATGAGAGGAAAGCACGTATGCAGTGTTGTCCCCAGAAATTATTTATCAGCCAGGTAGCATGAAGGAGTAGCAGGTTGTGTATATAGTTTGTGATTTGTTTCTTAAGCCAGATGGCCTCCTAAATTGGACTGGGGAGAACACTGGATGCAGGTGCCAAATGACCCCAAACTGTCATTTTTTTTGGGGGGGGAGGGGAATGTCCTTATTGCTCAAGTCAGACAAACAGAGTTAAGTATGCAAATTGAATCAAATAAGAAGACCTTTCCTTAATGTTACTTTTTGTTCAGGGTTCACACCACTGCTAATGTTGTTAATTTGTTATATACTTTTAAATATGTAGTTTCTCCAAAATGAATGATCCTTTAAAGGACCACACCAGAAAGTGAAAGGTTTGACACAGTGCCTTGCAAAATTCTTCACCCCCTTGACTTTTTACCTATTTGGTTACAAGTTCAATGTTTTGTTAATCTGAATTTTATGTGATGGATCAGAACACAATAGTCTAAGTTGGTGAAGTGAAATGAGAAAATCATATACATAAAACTATGTATTAGAAATAGAAAACAGAAAATTGGCATGAGTATGTATTCACCCCCTTTATTATGAAGCCCATAAAAACCTCTGGATCAACCAATTACCTTCAGAAGTCACATTATTAGTGAAATGATGTCCGACTGTGTGCAATCTAAGTGTCACATGATCTGTCATTACATATACACACCTTTTTTGATAGGCCCCAGAGGCTGCAACACCTAAGCAAGAGGCACCACTAACCAAAACACTGCCATGAAGACCAAAGAACTCTCCAAACAAGTAAGGGACAATGTTGTTGAGAAGTACAAGTCAGGGTTAGGTTATAAAAAAAAATATCCAAATCTTTGATGATCCCCAAGAGCACCATCAAATCTATCATAACCAAATGGAAAGAACATGGCCCAAAAGCAAACCTGCCAAAACTCACGGACTGGGCAGGGAGGGCATTAATCATAGAGGCAGCACAGAGACCTAAGGTAACTTTGGAGGAGCTGCAGAGTTCCACAGCAGAGACTGGAGTATCTGTACATAGGACGACAATAAGCCGTACGCTCCATAGAGTTGGGCTTTATTGCAGAGTGGCCAGAAGAAAGCCATCACTTTCAGCAAAAAACAAAATGGCATGTTTTGAGTTTGAGAAAAGGCATGTGGGAGACTCCCAAAATGTATGGAGAAAGGTGCTCTGGTCTGATGAGAATAAAATTGAACTTTTCGGCCAAAGAAAAAACACTGTCTGGAGCAAACCCAACACATCACCCAAAGAACACAATTTTTCAGCAGCCGGGACTGGGAAACTGGTCAGAGTTGAAGGAAAGATGGATGGTGCTAAATACAGAGATATTCTTGAGGTTTTAGGGGAAACATGTAAATGTGTTGGAATGGCCTAGTCAAAGCCCAGACCTCAATCCAATAGAAAATCTGTGGTCAGACTTAAAGATTGCTGTTCACAAGCGTAAACCATCCAACTTGAAGGACCTGGAGAAGTTTTTCAAGGAGGGATGGGCAAAAATCCCAGTGGTAAGATGTGGCAAACTCAGAGACTCATCCAATGCGACTTGGAGCTGTGATTGCCGCAAAAGGTGGCTCTACAAAGTATTGACTTTAGGGGGGTGAATAGTTATGACCTTTTCTGTTATTTTGTCCTATTTGTGGTTTGCTTCACAATAAAAAAAAAAAACAACATCTTCAAAGTTGTGGGCATGTTCTGTAAATGAAATTATGCAAATCTTCAAACAATCCATGTTAATTTCAGGTTGTGAGGCAACAAAAATATGAAAAATGCCAAGGGAGTGAATACTTTTGCAACAAACTATAATTAGAACTGGAGCATTGATGCCAGCAATATGTATCACTGTTCCAGATAAAAAGTCACATAACATGTGTGTGTTCAGTAACTTTGGACACAGGAACAATTAATACATCTCACACAATTAGTAAGCAACATTGCTCCAGCACAGAACCGGTCACTCACCCTGTAAACAGGTTTGCTGTTGTGATTGCCAATGCCTATCCGCACAAAGCAGCCAGATACAGTCTTGGCAAAGAAGGGCATGTGACACCAGCGTTCCAGCTTATGCCGTGATAACCGAACCTTGTTGAGTTCTTCTGGCAAAGAAACAGGAAGAGATTTGGGAGGGATTTCTTCTTTCCTAGAATAAAAATATTAAATAGGGTTACAGACATGAAAAGAAATAGCAATGTATTCTTGCTCTTAAATCCAAAATGCTACTTTAACACATAGCTCCTTCAAATGCATATGCCCGCTGTACCACAGCTTTAAAACAAAGCAAAGGATTGGATTTATGATTTGTGCAAAATCCAATCCTTTGCTTTAAAGCTTTGCAGTTAGGCTACTTTTTCCATGTACTTTCACAGCTTATTTAATGCAATTGATGAAGTAACAAGAATAAATAAAATACAAAGATCAAGTAAACATTTCCTCAGCACCCCTATTTTTGTTGGAAAATTTAACTACATTAAAAACCAACTTGTAATATTCTGTAACCTACTAAAATTGAATGTGGTTATTTTATAGCATACCACAGACACTGTATTGAAAAAAAAAAAAAAGTTATTTAAAACTAGAAAGGTATGTGTTGTGCATGTGTGATCATTCGTATAGATTAATCTCAGATTTACATACTCCTCTTCCTCATCAGATGATGAAGAGGATGATCTGGAGGAGCGGTCTCGTTCTTCACTAGATTTGTCATCCTCCTCTTCCTCCTCGTCATCTGAATACACCTCACTTGTCTTCAAGGGCTGCTTCCTGGCAATCAGTTCAGCTGTACAACAAATGGAAAAAAGAAAACGAAAAATAAGATAGACAGCAGACCACATATAAAACTCTAGTGGAGTTAACGTTAAAGGACTGCTGAAGTGTCATATTTTTAGCAGGCTCTTGTGAAGAGTTTGACTTTAGAATGGGCAAAATGTTTCTAGAAATCTTTGACAGCAAAGATCTCTATTTAGCTTTAATGAGTCTGTCACAATGAAGTAGCCATTGGCAGTAGAACTAAATGATAGAGCAAACCCCAATATGACAGCTGCCCACCCCAGGATCCAGAGAACGCCAAGGATACTTTTGCCCATGGTTTACATTGCTGCTAACACAGGCCTTGACATATACCGGGACCCTCGCACCCACAGCACCTAAAATTTGACTGTCGACTCTCCATCCCCCCTCTGCCGTATCTCTCCACCCCCCCTCCTAACTTTACCCCTTTATAATTACCTCCCCCTCTCCCCTCACTTACCTTCCATCAGCAGCTGCTCCTCTGCGCATCTTACGGCTGCTTCGGGACCTGGCATATGCTTATGACGTGACGTCACATGAGCGTCAAGTCATTGGCCGTGTCCAGACGCAGCCGGAAGACGCTGAGGAGCAGCTGCTGATGGAAGGTAAGTGAGGGGAAAGGGAGAGGGGGAGGAAGGTAATGAGGGGGAGGGAAAGGAGAGACAGAGACACAGGGGAGGGCGAGGAGGGACACAAAAAAGGGGCACAGAGGGGGCAGCACATTTCCCACCCTAGGCTTATACTCGAGTCACAAAGTTTTCTCAGTATTTTGTGGTAAAATAGGTGCCTCGGCTTATACTCGAGTATATCTATATATTCCACAACCCGGCTCCTAAATAACACAGCCGACTCCTAGGTTTTAGAAAAATGAGTCAACTTCTGTGCCAACATTAGTTCATTAAGTGCCACACAAAATGTGACCGCAACCCATAAAAAAAAAACAAAAAAAAAAAACATGTTATGCTTTTCTAATCATTCGTGTAAAAATGTACTCAAAGAAAAGCTGCTCAGAAGAGGCTGACTGGAAAATGGATTCAAAATACTTGGTATGTACAAAATATTAAGTCAATGTATAATGCAGCTGAATTTCAATACAGGGTCTAAACTGCAAGTTGTGCAAGAAAAACATTGTGTAGGGCAAAGGGTTATGTCCTGAAATATATGGACATATCTTCAACTCTAAAAATGCATAATCCCTGCACATTACATTTCTTTCACATTGGTGATAATACTTCACTTTAATGGGACTAGATTGGCAATCTTTTTAACTGCAGGTAGTGTATGGCCATATTGTACACCACAGATTCAAAAACAGTTCACTAGCAGCCCACTTTAGCAGCTGGGATTAAAAATTGTAGGAAATAAAATAAAAATAAATTTTAGTACAGACTTGAAGTCCAAGATGTTATTGTTTAAAAGCAGAAGGTATATTCAAATATAGCACTTAAGTGATAAGTGTTTGAAAAAAATAATAAATTATGCATATTTTACTTAACTTTCTAAATAATGAAAAAGTGGTTTAATTAAAAAATAAAATTCAAGTAACTGAATATCAAAAGGATGTATGAGGGGCTTCTGAACAATCCATATGGAATAAAACAGCTCCTCTAGAGTGATGATTGTGTAGTCTGAATTGGAGATAATTCAGAGCTGCCATAGAAACAAAAAAACAACATCTACTAAAATCATGTCCAGTAGATAGGTAAAGTTCAGTCTCTGAGACATGCCTGTTTTGTTCTTCCTCTTTTCTCTCTCTGCCCGCAACTCCTCCATGGCTTGCGATTTTTTGTCCAATTTTTCATCCCTTTTTGACCGTCGCTCTTTGTTGTGTGACGTTACCTAGTATAGGAAAAATTTCAAGATTGACGAATACTGTATATTTTTTTTATCAATACAAAGACATAGAAAAAAAAAGACCCATCAGTAGTCCTCCAAGTAGGGATGATCAAAACTTTAAAATTACATAGAAAAGCACACTTTATGTGTATTGGAGAGGGATCACATTAATGGGATATGGAAGGTTCCTTGTATTTAATATTAAATACTACCCAAGTGTTTATTTTCTTCTCTAAATATGTATTAAAAGCTTAAAAGTTCTGATTTTACTCACTAAAACCTTCTACATTGCTCAGTGCAGCTTAGCTTCAACCCTACTGTATAAATAGGGGCGTGGCAGCTGTAACCAACTTCCTGCTGTGAGTCCTGATCTACACTAGAGAACAGAGCACACAGTGGAAGTCTGCTAGGGCTGCCCTGCCCTTAATTATGCAAAAAGGGGCAGAGCTAAGGAGCTCAGAGCAACAGGCACAGACATATAAAGATAAGAGCTTTAAATTAGAATTACTAGCATTACGATGTTTAAATATTATAAATCAAGCATTGCATACGTATGCATGTACTTTTATTTTAACATAGTTTATTTTTAGAGTACATTGGTCTTGGGGTGATTTTGGTGGACTGGTCTGGTTAAGTCAAAGAAAGTGTACTTATTCCAGGGTATTGAATGCAAAAAAAAAAAAAAAAAAAAAAAAAAAGCAAATTGACACAGGCATCCAAGTTGTTATAGGTGCTCCTGCATGGAAATAGGGTACCTGAACCTGTGCCTCCTGGATCTGTGTCTGCTTTTTCTTCTCATGCTCCTCATCATGCTTCTTTTTCTTCTCTTTCTTTTCTTTCCTCTTTGCTGCTTTCAGCTTCTTCTTGATGTCAAATCTGCATTGGGTTAGGAAAGAGAAGTGTAAAAAAAAATAGCGAAACACATAAATTAAAAAAAGCAAAATGATCACACCATTATCTATCAGATCTGATCTCATAGTACTGAGCCACTAACCTAATTAAAAAAACTGTTCTGCACCATTATATAGAACATATAAAAAATTAACAGAAAATGAATCTCATCACTTTGTTATAGTTGTGTAAAAATTCTGCAGTGAAAGTTTTTATGGAACTCACCGTCTATTTAACCTGACCCTAAGCAGAAGTTTCTACGCAGCCGAGACTAAGGCACATATCTCCAGGTCATCAATGGACCAAAAATGACTATTTTTTTCTCTTGAGATTACAGCAGTGAGATTTTTTGGTATCTGCAGGGTGCTAAGTGGGCTTCCCTCCCTCAAAGTGTGACACTGTGTAAAAAGGTGGGTGGAAAGAAAGCTGTAAGCGTTCACTTTGCAGGTTCTAGTGCATACAGCCAGGTCATCAGTTCCCTATTGGTTTACATGGTTATGTGGTGCTAGCTCCTACACTAGAAGTTGTACTGCATGAACAAAATGTATTGATAAAAAGTTGCTATAAATATGTGCTCTAGAAGCTGCAATATGGAGATTCAAAGAAGTTTTTTTTTTTTTTTTATCACATTTTGCCCATCATCAAGCTTAGTTACTTGAGACCATACAGGGAAAAAAATGACCACAGTGTGAGTTAGTATACAAAGAGTTAATGGATTAAATTAAAAGTAACTTTGCAAAAGCACATTCATCCAATTTTGCATTTAGTGTCACAGTGACAGAAACTGTACCATTAACTGAAGGGAAGAGTAAAGCGAAAGACAACCATATGTAATAATGTTTATAACAAAAAATTAAAGTGCGTTAAAATTGTTATAGAAGTAACTCTATGTATAAATTAACTGAAGCAACGGCTTTAGCAAGGGTAAGTAAGATTAGTAGTTGATAATGCCATTACCAGATAGGGTGTAACCTCTATCAAATTAGAAGGCACTTCCACTGAGAATCTTTGAAAAACAACCATTTACCACTGAGATTTATTTTTTACTTGTGCTTATTTCTGCAATAACTGGAACATTTTCTATGTAATTTAATGCCATAAAACATAGTATTTGTCTATGCTGTTGCCATCTGTGATATGAACAAAATAAGACAGCAGTTTAATTCATCTTTACCGTCTCTTAAGAACTTCTCGTTTCTCTATCCGATTAAACAGCTCTTGCTCCCTTTCTTTCTCTGTCATCTGTTCAAGTCGGGCCCTGTCTTCTTCATCTCCCATTAAGTCTTCCCCATAACCATCACAGAACTCCTCATCTTCAGATGTAGAATCTGTATCACTGGAGGAGGAGGAGCTATTGCTGTCAGAGTCAGAGACCTCACCTGAAAAGATAGCAAAAGAGTGTGGTTATGAGACGCAGCGATATTTCATAATGGATTTAGTCACTTGTACGGAAAAAGAAATTGTATTTATGATAACAAACCAAGTTAATACCTGGCATTGAAAGATCCCCAAACATTTCAAAAAGGACCATCGGATATGTATAATATAATCTAATAAAATATTAAAAGATTGCTAAAACGTTTAGAAAATTAATAAAACAAATAGAGCATTTAATTTATAACTGTTACATTTCATTTTGCTTTACTGCTCTCAAAATGTTGCTGTGATCTAGAACAGGATTAGATACCTGGGTGGAAGATGAGGAGAAGAGTTTTCACCCTGGATTAAGTTTTATTGCTTCTGTATGATGGGTCACCATTACCCAAATTGCACAACAATAAGTTTAACTGCAACATATTTTTAGGAACAACTGTAAGGACACAAGTGTCTTACTAAGAAATTATTCATTTACAAATGTGTATTGTGATAGCACCAGGGATCAAAAGTTTGACAAAAGGACATTTACTTCAGACACACAATGGTGAAGTAATGTCAGGGGGGAAAATGCACTATATATTTGGAGTGGGGATTTAAATGCTTGTTAAAATGTATTATGAAAGATGTTAAAATGTCATGTAGTGAGAGAACAAAGGCAGACATAGGTGCTCAAATACAAACAAAACCACTTCATTTATAAAAGTTGAAAACAGAAATTCAATAGGAGACATCATTTAGACAAACCACCTAATTTAATACTCTTTGCAGCATTTATGTAATCCAAAGTCATGTGACCACAGTTCCCGTTTATATTGTAGATCTTTTGCATGCAGCTCTTAGGCCTACAAAACATTTTAGTTAAGTAAAAACATTCAAATCATACCCTGAATCCAATGTAATAGAGTACGTGGAGGTGCTTTTCTACCCATTTTTTAGAGCGTCTTTATTTACCTATACAACATATTTGCAATTATGCCTATATTATCATAGCATAACAATATTATGGGTTAAATAAAATTAAAAACCAATTAAAATTACAGTATTTGCGGTAGGAGTGCAATTCATTGGATAGGGAGAATTATAATGATTTATCTTTTAGCTAGATATACGATTTACAAAAAAAAGAAAGAAAGAAAATGGTTGGTTGGTTTTGTCTCCATTTTACTTTTGTATAACTATTCTCTTTATAACCCAACTATAAAAAGGAACAGAAAGACGTTGTCTCTTAGATTTGTGCTTTATCCCTCCTATCTTTCAATTGCAGAGAAAGCTGCCTATCTAGAGCGAGTCTCACCTTCCTCGGGTGCCGAGCTCTCTGGGGAGCTGTCCTTGCCAGAACTGCCAGAAGAGGCTGCCCTATTTGCCCTCTTCATGGCTCCCTTCTTTTCAGGACCTTTTCCAGGTTTCACCTTTTTCTTATTTTTCGTTCCACCAACTGTCCACTGTGAAAACAAGCAAGAGCATGAGAAATGGGTCTGGGGCCACTGTTGGAGAATAGCATTAAAAAAGGCAGAAAAGGTCACTGTAACGGTCCAGCTTTCATGGTCTTTACTGTCCTACCGTAATTGCTGCAGCTCTTTAAAGTGCTGCAATTGGAAGTTATTTTAAACATGTAATTTAGTAGTAGAGCTCAAACCTTGTTTTCATTATCCAATTACCCTAGTGGATTAATGGCTTCCTAAAGCTGCCAACTTCTGTGGTAACAAAATAGGTTGGCTGTTCATGGACTGACAGGTGTCTATTTAAAGGGATGTGGAAGGTTCCCTATTTTTTTATATTTACAAAAAAACAACCGAAGAGTTTGTTTGCATCTAAACATAATTTCATTAAAAAAAAAAGTTCTTAAAATGTGTTTTTATTCACTGAAAGCTTTCAAGTAATCATTGCAAAGCACTGCCTCCAGCAGCTGATACACACAGTGTTTCAATTGGTAATAGATGAACTAGCCACTCACAGACTCGCTCAACATTATGTTATTGAAATGTTGCTGAGAGAATATGTGATTGGCTAGTATATCCAGTATTCAAGACACTAAATTGAAGGGAACCGACTTTTGCTGGGTCTATTTTTAAGGTTTCAGTGAGCAAAAACTGGGCTGTTAATGGTTTGTTATTAAAATAATGTTTAGATATACAAAAAAAAAAAAACACCTAGGTAGTTTTATTGAATATTAATATAATCTGTATCCCTTTCACTAATAAAGTTGAGAATAAATACATTTAAGTAAACTTTTTTTTGAGAAGTCCATCACTGATAACTTCTGGTTTTACCCTGATCTATAATCTGGAACTCATCCCATATCTTTCAAGCTCTAGTCCATTTTCCAAGGCTTTATTAGTAAACTAGCGAATTGCCCGTCAAAAAATGACGGCAATGAAATTGTAAGGTAGCTAAATTAGTAAATGAATATAGTGTACCTATTTTGAAGCATTGTGATGAAGAGCTGGCAATCTGTGTTGATGTTGCTGCAGCATTAGTGGTGTGGAGCTGCTGTATAAGCATGCTGAATGTGTGCAGTGTAACACTGTGCGTGCGCGAGACCAAACCGTTAGCGTAGTCGTATACTTCCGCATTGGTGTAAAATGGCGAGTAATGTGTGGTATAGGTCTGTATCGGAATATCCGTAGGTGTTTTGTGGTGTTTTGCGAGTTTAGAGTGCTGTAGCCTCGTTTTCGTTTTGTTCGGCGGCCATTTTTTCTCTCGCTTCGTTTTTTTTTTAGTCTCTAAAGTGTTTTATTTCGAGTAAAATCGAGGTGTAAGTTGCATTTTTGAGGTCCTGGGTGCTCCCTCTTGGTGTAGGTAAGTTTTTTATGTATGTGCTGTGTGTATGTATTGTGTTTTAAATGTTTGTATGTCGGCGTGTTGCGTCCGATGTTTGCGAGGTCGTAATGTGTGGTAACGTGTTTCGTACGTTGTTTGCGTGCCTCGTAAAATTTAGCGAGTGTCGTAATTTGTGTGTCGTGTTTTTTGAGTAGCGACGTGAATTTTGCGAGGGTTTGAGGCCCTTGCCCAGTGACCTCGCCAGCAACTGAGTCCCTCGCTTCGCGAGGTGCCTCAGTTGCTGGCATGGAGCGCCTTTGGCGCTCCATGCCAGCAACTGAGGCCCTTGCCCAGTGAGCTCGCCAGCAACTAAGGCCCTCGCTTCGCGAGGGGCCTCAGTTGCTGACATGGAGCGCCTTCGGCGCTCCATGCCAGCAACTGAGACCCGTGCCCAGTGACCTCGCCAGCAACTGAGGCCCTCGCTTCGCGAGGGGCCTCAGTTGCTGGCATGGAGCGCCTTCGGCGCTCCATGCCAGCAACTGAGGCCCTTGCCCAGTGACCTCGCTACGCGAGCCCGCAAGCGTGAGCAACGACTCGTACGCTCACAACTATATATGTGATAGACAGCTGCAGGCTATACCACAGACTGAAAAAGATGATGAGCTCCAGCCTGAAGATGGTGGCAATTTTGCCATTGGTTTTGTCACAGATTTTTTTTTAAATATAAAATGACCAGTTATTTTCTGATCTATACTACAGCTTTGAAATCTGTACTATTATAGTGGGTGTTTAAGGCAGCACTGAACTGAGCAGCAATACAGAACATCAAAGTTATTATACTTTGCAAAACTTTGACAAGTTTTCAACAACACAGTGACAGGAGGAGGTTCCAAATGTGGAATAACATGACATACAATCAGATTTACTAGAATATATGTGATTCTTTCCTTGCTTGCTTTTCCCATGTTTTGCAGTTATACTTTTGTTTCATTAAGTTATTTAAGCAGCTGGTCATTGCAATATTTAAAAGTACATTTGTGCAAAATTACCAGAAGTATAGTTATTGCATTGCACTATGGGAAACTGGGTGGGGACATGCAAATGGATAGACAATGCATGTTCAGTCTTTAATCCAATACCACTTTATACATGGCTCCTTTTAGGTATATGTTCGTTCTATTACACATCTTTGAAGCATGGTATAGGATGGATTATGCACAAGTTGGGGGCCTACCGACAGACAGCTGTTTTGATCTTAAACAGATCTCATCAGTGTGGGGCTGGTTCCTAACTCTAGCTATAGATTTTGTGGTATGATTATTAACCACAACATAATTTAACTTATGGTGGGCAAATAATAAATATCTTACTTTGCCCACTGACTTCATACATAATTTCAATATGCCATTTACAACGCCTTCTTACTCTTATTTTTCATATTATTGGACACTCATGGCTACCTAAATATCACGTTTTTTTTTATAAAATACGGTTCATTGCACACTCTCATACAAGTGACTGTTTACCAATTACAAATGCAACTGGCAGTTTGGTGTTACAGTGCATAAAAAGATTGCTCCAGGCTATGCAAGAGCCAGGTCTGACCCGCATCAAAGCCTGAAAAGGTACTTCTTATAGGAAAGCCTTCAATAATGCACGAAATATGCAAGTCTGTCCGATTGGGCGTTTAAGGAATTCTGTATATTTATAACTAAAGTACATTTGACATTTCTTGTGGGAGCACCACCCCCGAGGAACCTAGCCAATCAGCTGTCAGTATCACGCTTGCCTGCCGAGCAGTTTTGTCTCAGCTAGTGAGGGGGAAACAGATACATTGTTTTATCTGCCTCTAATAGGCCACATTTAATTATTTTTTTTGCTAATTTAGCAAGTGTTTTCAGAGGTGTTAATTCTCACAATCAACTAACTGAAAAAAATAACTTAAGGGTAAGTTTAATGTTTATTTAGAATTTGTTCATGCAAAAAATGTTTATACACTATGAATTCTCCTCTAACAGATGTAATCCTAATCCATGAAATTCCCTTATACCATTAAGCAGAGGATCACACTCACCTCATCATCACTATCTGAGGTCTCAGAGTCCGAGGTTGCAGCAGGCTTGCTTGCTGGCGGCTCTTTCTCCTCTGAATCACTCCTCTTTCGCTTAGCAAGGGACAGAAGCTCCTATATATTCGGGGGGGGAAACAGGGATTGGATGGTTTAGTAGACATTTTGGACTCAGACATGGATACATCACAGCTATATATTATGTGACCCAAGTTCCTATTAGTAGATCCATTTTACAAGTAGATAATGTGGCCAATGTAGCTTTTTATCCTAACTTATGACAAATGTTCACTAGTGATTTACTAGAAATATAGAGTAAAACAATAAGTGATAGAGCAAAGGTGCCAGTTATTGCAGAAACTGAAAGTACACCTATAAATATAAAAAAGAAAAAAAAAATTTGACTGCATACAGCAGAACATGCTGAAGTATATCGAAAATGTATTTTTATTTGGCACTGTATAAAGTAACAATATAATTTTTTAGAAAATGTATAAAAAACAAACAAACAGGTTAACCTTCTCCTAACCAACGCGCTTCATATGTAAACTTCCTCAGGGTATATACTCATATGAATATATTTAATTATTTGGTTGCTAAGAATATTTGAGGGAAAGTGTTAAAATTCTTGAGATTAAAAATTGTGCATTTTAAGCAAAACTTACATGAAAAGTGCCTCCCTATCTACTAATGACAACCTCAAATTATTAATTCAGAGTGGGGGGTGATTAGAGACAAGAGCATGCCCAGTTGGATAAATAGCCACAAACATTTAAAAGTTATAGTCTTAATATTTTAATCGATACCAAACTGGCATGGTCTTGTGGTTTAATACTACCCAATGTGAGAGCTATTTAACCACATGAGATAAAACAATTAGGAACAGCGAGATATTTAAATTTATGTGTCTAATATCAAACTTTTCAAGCTCAATGTATCCAACAAAATGAAAGCTTAAAATAGTAATAAAATGTATGTGTACTTTTCATTTCTGCAATAACTTATGCCTTTGCTATGTCACTTTAAATCAGGCATAAAAATTGCAGTAAAGACAGGCACTAAATTAACAGGAAAGCTGTAAGTAATTTACATGGAACAGGAGTCAGTATTACAAAAGAAAGGAAGCAAGTTTATTATAGTGCAGAGTTTCACAAATCCAAGCAGCCAGGGGGCCATGGCTTCTAAAATGTTAATGCTGGCTTTAACTTTGAATTTTATATTTACACTAGCGACTTGCCCGTCAAAAAATGACGGCAATAAAATTGTAAGGCAGGTAATGCTGTTTGGTTGAGACATTAATTTTGTTGGTGGTCCGAGATCCTTCGGCGCTCATTGCGAGCCTCGCGCTGAGCACCTTCAGCGCTCATTGCAAGGCTGTCGGTTGTTGTATTTTTTTTTCTTCTGATAGGTCGCTTTTGCCGTTATTGTTTGGTCGGCGGGTATCTGCTTTTTGCACTTATTGCAAGATGTAGCGTCCTTGTTAAGAGTTTCTTGTACGGCTTTTTTTGAAAATCCGTATGTGCTTGGTGGGGTTTTGCGTGTTTAGAGTCCTGTAGCCTCGTTTTCGTTGGCGGCCATTTTCTCTCTCGCTTAGGGGATTTTCGTGTGTCTAAATTCGTGAATTTGGACTTAAATTGAGGTGTAACTTCACTTGCAGAGGTCCTGGGAGCACCCCCTTGTTGTGGGTAAGTTTTTTATGTATTTTGTGTGGTTATTGTATTTTTAATATTTTCAGGTTGCGTGGTTCAGCCGTTAAGGTCGTATTTTTGCGAGATCGTAATGTTTTTTTCCTACGTTCCACGTCTCTAATTTTTTTATGCCAAGTCCGTAAATTTTACGTTCCAAGTCCCGCGGTTCGTAATTTTTTGTGTAAGTTCTTATATAGTGATTGCGTGTTCGATGTATTTTGGTAAAGTGCCGCTTGTGTGGGTGTTTGTAACCACGTGTGAGGCGCCGTAGAGCCTCCACCTGTGCAAATGCGGCCCCACGCTACGCGAGGGTCCGCATTTGCGGCCTGCAGCGCATTGCAGCCGACGTGGGAGCCTCCACCTCCGCAAATGCGGCCACTCGCCTCGCGAGGGTCCGCTTTTGCGGTCCGAAAGTCATAGGGGGTCGTAGGGATGAGCGCCAATGGTGCTCATATCCACCAGCGCAAGGAGCACCTTTGGCTCTCTTTGCCAGCAACTGCGGCCCTCGTGCGGCAAGCATTAGCAACAACCTGCATTGCTGACAACTATATATGTGATATCAGGTTGATAAATATGTCTGAAACTTAGGAGCCACACTTTTTTTTTTTTTTGGAGCTTGACTTGAAAAAAGAATCTTTAAAAAACAAAAATTAAATTCAGCCTTTACTTTTTTAACTATATATTCATTTATTGCCAAAAAACAAACAAACCATCCTCTAGAGGTCCAGTATGGAGACCACTAGACACATAGGCCCTCATTCAATTGCGATTTGGCCAATTGAATAGGGCTCTAAATAAGCACATAGCATATTTTTTTAAAGAAGTTTTTAGTTAGTGAAAACCTTGCTTTTGGATAGATGATTACTAACTAAAAACTTCTTTAAAAAATATATGCTATGTGCTTATTTAGACCCCTATTCAATTGGCCAAATCGCAACTGAATGAGGGCCATACAGTCTAAAATGTTTTAAACAAATAGCTTAAGTCTAGGTTAATGTTGTTCTTGGTCCTTTAAAACAAAGGTCATTATTAAGCAGGATATGGACCACATCACTGTGACAATCTCCTAAAGCCACGTTGGAATACTTTTTGAATTTCTGAAAGACTAGCATTTTTCACTGAGAAATCAAATACAATCTGTGTTTACATTCGTAACAGACTGCCCACGGACTGCTCCATGTCTGCAGCCAATCAGGTTGCAGGGGACCTCCATTCAACTCAATGTTAAGGTTTTTGTCAAATTGCCTATATTTCCAGTTTGAAGGGAACATTTATAAAAGACAGATCTTTTAATGGGTTTATTTTTTTCACTCTGATTTAGAGTAGAATCAATACAGATCTGCATATTGCTCAAATTCCAAAAAAAGAGTATTGCAAAATGTGTAGTTTAAATGTTACTATCCGTTTTCTAGCCAATATCTATTTGTATATGGGTTCAGAAGTCTTCTTGCCCCTCTTCTTTAGGTTGTGCGACTGCACACTCGCTAGTCAAAACACGGCAACATTGGATCTGTCAATGTCACAATGCCCCAAAGACATGACATCACTTTGGGCGAAGGAGCCACACTGCCAATAACCTCTTTCCATGAGGAGGCCGCCCTAATCCGTACCACCACTGGAGGCCGTCATAATTCCATAAGTGCAGTAACTAGCATAGCTCAAAAGACAGTTGTACTAAAAAGAACTCAAATGTAGATCTGTAAATAAATGTATCCCATCCCCCGCAAAAAATAAATAAAACAACAACATTAGAACAAAGGTTTGCCAGCAATAGAAGAATCAGTAAATCGATCTAGTTTGACAATAAAAACCAATAAACCATCTGTATAATCGAATGTGTATTTGACAAAAGGTATACATTTACCTCTGGATCACTACTTTGTCATGGTGAAGGGGCTTGTGTACTTCATGAAGCGGTGAGCTATGCCATGTAGGGTCACCCAAGATGGGTAGGTCATAGTAGAGAAATCATACAAATTGTGGTCCACTGGAGAAGGAACTGGCTTGCACTTCCAGTGTCTTACAACTTCAAAGACAGCCCAGATTAAATCTGCATTATGTACTTATCTGAAGTTTATATATTTGTTCATGTTCCTTCCAACATAAACGTTATCATTTTAGGTAACAAAATCATAAATTTACAAATACATCAAACATTTTTATAGCTGCTACTTGTGTATTTTACCATAGAAAACCATTTCTAAATAAAATAGACAAGTACGAAAAATAATAAATACTTTTGTAAATGTTGTATTTGCCTGAATCCTAGCTTCATCACCATCTTCAGTATACTGTGCAACTAGAAGTGAAACTTCCCTGCTCCAGGTGGCTTTTGCTTTCGGTCACTGATCTCTAAGAACAGCATACCATGTGTATCTGTGATAATGTCTCGAAACCTTTCTTGTTCTGGGGGCTGGTTGGTTACAACTCAGAGCTCATGAAGTCTGCCTTAGAAATCTAGAACATTTTTAACATGTGACAATACATTATCACCTGGTTCACAAACAAACAAAAAAAAAAAAATATATATATATATATATACTTGTTTACGTTGAAACTCGTCGGATTTGGTATTAAATGCATTTTGACAAGGAAAATGCCACAGCACTCATTGTTTACTTTGGTACTCCTTGCGCTTGTATGAGTTAATTTACATTTCTCCTTATGGGAACTTTTGGCACTTGTCGTGCCTTTTGAACCGATTGACCAGTACCACTGTATGTGTGGGTGTAATTATATATATATATAATCATTTGTAACGTACCAACATATTCCTCAGAACAATACATGGGTTAAGTTCAAGGCAAGAACAATATTAACATGTTGCAAAGAATGGAGGACCCTGTTTCTGAGCTTCCACCTCACAATATATAAAAATGTGCAAATCACTATCCAGGGGAGGTCATACCTACCCATCATATTACAAGAGGTAGCACAGCTTTACACCAACATTCAGTGATGAAACAGGGAAGCATCAGACTCAATGGTCACAACCACATATATAATAACTGCCACATGGAAAATGTAATATTCTCCAAGTTCCAGGGTGACTTCAGAAAATGTACTAGTTTTGTTGAAAAGTATGAGAAAAAAAAATGAAAGCTAGGAAACTCAGGATGAACAAGGAATACTACTTAAAATTATACATATTTTCTATATGGTGTGATAACGGGCACACGAAAAAAAAAACATATCTACATTTCTAACTTTTACATGCATTTTTTTACGTCCAGAATAAATTCTTTCTTCAACTGTCTGCTACTCTGAGTAAATGATGATTTTAAATCCCACCTTCTCACTGCGCAGAGAGAAACTTCTTCTGCATCTAAAGTTCTCTTTCACCTTAGGAAGTTGCTCATCAGAAACCAAAATGGTATGTTATACAGTAACAATTACATATAAAAAAAGGTAATAACATCAGGCTGGCTCCTAATTTTTTATAAAACGTTGTTGGTTAGCTTGGAACTTGTAATGTTTGGTCCATTGAGGACCTAAACGAATGTAACCCTAAGCTCATTTTACCTTGCACTGTTGAGTGCCTTTAAAAAGTTACCACAACTGTATAAATAAAAAAAGAAGTATTTACACATTTTCTAACTGCTCTTGTTGGTGGTGTAGAACCGTTTAAAAAATATTTGGTCACCCTCTAAGGAACCAGGATCAGGTGTCCACATATAAGGATTTCCTCAAATCCCCTCCCATTGATGCATCTTGAGAAGTGACGGTGGGAACTGGTGAACTAACCAGGATAGCAAGAAATACACCCAACAAATATACCCAACAAATATACATACAAGTTGGTAAATTAATCAGAGCTCATCTTATCCAGCTCCTTAAAGACATTTAGAACCACGACCCTAATCTATAAAAAATGGATGTATCACATCTTCAAGGGTTTTCCATTATATACCTTGCCTAGTTATGTTTACCTGAGCCAAGACAAAATAGTTACATCTCATCCTTCAGATTAAGAAGCATTTAAATAACTTCTCATTTACTTCTTCAATATGAATTTAAGCATCCTACAATTACCATGAGCAGGACGTCAATCTTTTATGTATAAGTGGCATGGTACTGTACTACTCTCTCAACCCAGGATAGATTTCTAAAAATGTGCTTCATCCACAGTCAGGTGCACAGTAAAAGTGTAAAATGCCAAGGGAGAGAGAGCACTAGGAGGACGGGCACTCACATGCCGCCACCACCTTCAAAGCAGAGTGTTGATTCCCACAGACCCTAACCAAGACAAGGGGATTGGGAGTGTGTACCTACAGGCCACAACCTACGTGTCAGCCACGGATGCATCAGGTGCCAATCTAGTGCCGGCACCCTCAGGTGCCTTATAGGCAGATTGCTGTAACTAGGTTGATACCTCTCTCAGACGCATCATAGGCAGACTAGGAGCCTGGGGCACAGGTACCAACCTAGTCACAGCACCCTCATGACCTAACCTAATCAGTGCACCCACAGGTGCATCATAGGCAGACAACCTGGGTGTACAGATATCAACCTAGTCACAGCACCCTCAGGTGCATCCTAGGTAGTTTGGTGCACAGATACCAACCTAGCCCAGCATCCTGAGATGCCAACCTAATCAGGGCACCCACAAACTGACACAGACATCAACCCAGTCAGTTTACCCAGGAACAACACAGGTATGTGCACCAATAGGAGACAACAAGGGCAGGGTGTC
Organism: Discoglossus pictus; assembly: GCA_027410445.1. Lineage (NCBI taxonomy): Eukaryota > Metazoa > Chordata > Amphibia > Anura > Alytidae > Discoglossus > Discoglossus pictus. The sequence continues at coordinate 230,480,244 of CM050168.1, read as the reverse complement.
AAGGTTTGAGGTAACGCAAAGAAGCCATCCTAGAAGTCGGCACCCAAAGCAGGATATGAGGAATGAAGTACCATGCAGCCATTGGTTCTATCAGGTGGGCATAGGGATGGTAACATCTGATAATGACACGTTACTGAATACTCAGCATGGTGGCACCCACACAGTCTAACAATGGGAAACTAAAATAAGGAAGACTCGCCAATGCCGTGAAAGGGGCCAACAATAACAAGCACCCACTGCTCCTTCGTATTGTGTAGAAGAGACTGTGCACATGGAGCCTAGAAGGTCCTCTCAGTGCATACACAGGGGGCTCCGAATGGGGGGTCTCACAAAGGCCTTAAATGGCCGCCTCATATACATATAGGATAGAGATAAAGCAGGTATCCACATGTCCTAACATGGGGCCTCAAACAGGCACACCAGAGCTGTGCCAGTAGACACTGGGGCCCAATAACAGTGAGGCCCGGGAAGGCCGACACCACACGACTAGCCAAGCACTGACACACGGACTCGCACACACGGTCTCTATCTCACCTGGTCCAGGTTCTCATCACTGCCGCTGTCCTCGGTATCCGAGTCTATAACCACCCGGCCTCCTTTCCTTTTCTTCACCATGACTACAGCTCCCGAACAGCGCGGCCCGGACACCGGAGCCAGCACTTACACACACACAAAGAGCACTGCGCATGCGTGAGGTAGCCCGCCTTCAGGCCCCGCCTCTATCCGGTGACATCAACGCGCAGGCTGCGCACGAAGCGCGTCACACAAGTTTGGGCGGGAATGATTTGCAATTGGGTTAACCATCACAGTGCCAGAGGCTGATAAATACACATAATAAAGTGAAATGTTTATGCTTCTGTACATGTAATACACAGAAACCAGCAGTTTTACAAGCAATAGACATGTTCCTTTATATTACTACTATCATTTCTACTAAATACAGACTGCAGGGTTGTATATATATATATATATATATATATATATATATATATATATATATATATATATATATATTATATATATATAAGAATTTAAAAAATATATACTCAATATATACCCATTATCATAACAAGTTCCTCAAAAGAGAATACTGTCAAAAATGCAACTTCAATTGGCCAGTTTAAGGGAAGATATGGTAATCCTAATATGCTTCCCAATAAAACAGGTACCTACACGCAAAAAGTCTAGGCATGCTCAGACCCAGTATATTCTTATGCTTTAATTGTAATTACGCCAACATTTTCCTTAGTGTGTTACAGGGGTTAAGTACAAGGCAAAACAAATCATGAATTATACGACATTGCAAAAAAATGGAGGGCCCAGTCTTTGAGTTTAGAATCTACCATACAAAGAGGTTGTTCCCGAGCACCAACACAAGTCTGAAAACTCACCAACTTACATCTAAAGGGTTTGGGTGTGATACAGGAGGGTGATAGATACAAGATGGAGGGGTGTAGGGCAATAGGCTCAAGTGGAGGTGTCTGTGTTACACTGTAGATTGTAAGTGATATTATGCTGGGGAGGGTGCAGTTGTGTAGATTGTGTGTGTGGCATGTGTACAGTGTGCAGTTTTGCATATTAAGGCTGAAGGTGATGAGCTTATTTATACGGATGTGTTTTTAGTGAGGTTTCGAGCAAGTAGTATAGTCTAGTGGGGCGAGGCAAGGAGTAGGAAGGCACAAGAAAAGTCCTGAAGTGAGAGTGAGAGGAGGTGATAAAATAGGAGGAAAGAAGAAGGTCATTAGCAGAGTGGAGAGGGCGGCTGTGGCAATATTTAGAGACAAGAGCAGAGATATAAGGGTTGCACTGTTGTTGAGGGCTTATACATTAGGGTCATGATGTTACATTTTATTCTGGAGGCTAGGCGAAGCCAGGGGAGTGACTGAGAGGAGCTGTAGACACTGAGCGTGGATTATGGTAAATTAGTCTAGTGGATGCCTTCATTATGGATGGGAGTGGAGACAGACGTGGAGTCCACAAGGAGCGAGTTGTAGTAGTTGAGGAGCGATATGGTGAGAGAATAGATTCAAATTTTAGTTATATCTTGTGTAAGATAGTGACATATTTGGTAATGTCTATTTAGGAGAAAAAGACAAGATTTTGTGATTGATTGTATGAGAAAAATACAGAACCCCAAGACAACGGGCCTGGTAGGTGGGAGTGATAATGGTGTTGTCAACAGTGAGAGATATGTGTGGAGTGGAAGCAGTGGTAGAGGGTGAGAATACTAGGAATCACGTCTTTGACTTGTTGAGTTTGAGTTGATAGGCAGACATCCAGGAGGATTGGCCTAAGAAGCAGTTGGCAACTCATGCTACAATAGAAGGGGATAGATCTGGTGCAGAAAGGTAGATTTTTGTGTCATCTGCATGTAGAAGGAAAAAATTCAAAATATGTTATTAGGGTTCCAAGTGAGGATGTATAGATGGAGAAGAGGAGGGGGGCTAGGACTGAACCTTGGGGTATGCTAACAGTCAGAGGGAGAGGCGAAGAGGAGGATCCAGAGAAGAAGACAATAAATGTTCAATATTCTAGGTATGTTGTGAGAAGACTGTGTCACCAATGCCAAGAGAGCAGAGTACAGGAATTGCAGTGTCTCACAGTAATCAATCAGTGTCAACATTCTACTTGAGAGAGGCCACTGACAGGCTAATTTGAAACACTGCACTTCACAGTCTGTACATTCATGAACTATAGAGGGCAGATACAAATTGTGCAAATTGTATGATTTTAGGTAGAATAAACAGAGCTTTGAAAAACCTCTTATTAAAAAATAAAGTACAGGTATACCCCGCTTTGCGCTTACCCGCATAGCACTGATTTGCTATACCGCAGTTTCTGTTTCAATTCCCTGCTTAGTGCTAAATATTGCAATAGCGCGGTTTTGCAGCCAAATTTTGTTAAAACCTTTTTTTTAGCCCTGCTTAGCACTTTTTTCCCTGCCATATCGCTGTTTCAGCTCTGTGGCATTAAAACGCCCCTTTTAGCGCTGAATCATATAGCGCTCCTGCATGCAGGAATGCATGTACAGAGCTAAACGGGGTATTTCTTTACATGAAAGTAAATAGATACATAAGTATATTATATTCCTAGCAATTCCAGAAACTTTCCATGTCTATTTAAATATTGCAAACTTCAATTATATTTTTTGTAGGAAAATTCATTTTTAGATAACATTCAAATGATAAAGTCCTTGTTAATACTTATAGTTTTAAGTAATGCCATATCTGGTACCTCTGCTGTGTCACATCAAAAATCACTAACCTAGAGAGGCTGGTGTGGGCATAAAGTCTAATGCAGGACTCCCACATCATTTTGTCACTGTGTTACTGTTATAAAATTACAAGCAAAGGTTTGTATGAATGGCTTGCTTCTTCTGATTTTGAATTGATATATACAAGAAGAAGAGTAATAGTAACAGGGGCTTAATAATCAAATGTAGTTGTCTGAGTGTTGTATATTTCTGTCACTCTTACTGTTTTTTTTCCCAATTAGGTATGCTTATCTTCCTCATCCACCCCTATATTATTTTTAATTAACTGATAAAGCCATTACCTAAGAGGGTGAATCTTTCATGTAATATATACATACAATAATTGTAACGTGTATACCAATGTTAACACATTTTGCAATTACACCCAAATTATGTTGTTATTTTTTACGTCTTCTGGATCGCTACCTTGTCGTTGTGTACATCAATGAAGCTGTGAGCTATACCATGTAGAGTCACCCAAGATGGGCAGGTCATAGCAGAGAGGTCAGACAAATCACACTCCACTGTAGAAGGAACTGGCACCCACTCCAGCATATTTGCCAATAAAACCTTATGGATAAACACAACCAGATACAAGATGTGCCTGGAGTGCTGCGGTCCATATGGTCACGGAGAGTCGGACACGACTGAATGACACAACAACAAATATGTATTTTTACGTGTACTTTGAGTTGCTGCAATACAAGGGACCTTTTTTGAGTCCATCATTAAATACCTCAGGGTTTATTCAAGCAATATCTGTTGCAAATGAGTTTCAATATTAATCAATGTAACACTGCATTTGCTATAACAATAAAACATAATCAGAAACCAGTGTACCGTTTCATTTGCTCTTTTCATTATTCATAAAGTTGTTTTAAAAAAAAAAATAAAGAAAAGAAGAATGCCCTTCTGTCTCTGGGCTTCACCATCGCTGCCGCGCGTGCGTCATATTTCATAGATTGTGGGTTTTCTCAGGGACGTCATTTACACTGGCAGCGCTGCGCATGCCCAGTAGTATCTGGACGGTCAAGCATGTCATTGGGGTACAGAGTCCTGGATGAGGTAAGTTGGACGGGTGCATAGACATCATAATGCCGATATTACTACGACAAAGCTGATCATCACTTGCCAGTTATGTAAAAGAAAATGAATGAATGTGGCATGATTTCAAATCAATATATATATATACTGTATAAACATATACACATAAATTAAATTATACTTGTATATATGCTAATTCAGTGCCTGTATAACATGCTGTTTATATGGGTAATTATTTGTGCCAACAAAGTGTTTTTTTCATGTATTCCTTCTTATAAATAATTTTTGTTGAGTTTGCTGTCACAAATGAATTGCTTAAGTTAATATAATCTTATATTTCATCTTATTTGAAGAGTTACATTTGTTTTTACAGTTTCTGTTAAAGAAAATAAGTTGAATGTTTTTTTTGTCCATTTTAACCTTGCTGTGTTTTGAGGCAGCAATACAACCACAGTATTTTTTTTGCTGAAGGAGCCTGGGAGTCTCTGGCTCCTAATTTGGGGAGTGTGTGTTTGCGTCTGTGTCGTTCAGTCATCTCCTACTCTCCGTGACATCATGGACAGCAACACATCACTTGCTATTCATGGCAGAGATACTGGAGTGGGTTGCCAGTTTATTCTCCAGTGGGCTACTGTAATAGCTCCTGTATTCCAAGGTGGTCTCACATCTAAGTACTGATCAGGCCCAACACTGCTTGGCTTCAGGATGGTGCAACCTTGTATCTATCCTGTTATGTGCACGCATGGCACGGGAAGCCTCCTGGTGCCGGGCACTCTCGCGTCCCGATGTACTCCCTAACCTTAAGACCCTAACCCGCTACACCCCTTGCTGGCCCTAACCCTAAACCCCTACACCGGCCCTAAGCCTAACCGCCTAACCCTCTACACCCCTTGCAGGCCCTAAACCTCACCCCCTACACAACAAATAAAGTATATAAGTAACAATTCTGGCAGTAGGGTTGCAGAGTCCCCTTTAAAAAGAAGGGGCCATGTGCTTAGAAACATGATGCGTTTCGCCAGAAGGCTTTGTCGAGTATTAAATATTATGTACAGGGCTGTATTTCCATGTCTTTATTACGCAAATTTCAGAATATTTCATTGGACTCGTTAAAAAAAATAATAATTAGAAAATGTGTTATAATAATATTTTGTTTCTCATTATTTTCCAGATGGTGCTAGCAAGATAGTTGGGTGTACTGCATGTGAATGGTTGGAGGATCTTCAGGTGTTTGTAACATACTTTGGCTACACCTTGATCCATAACAATGGCTTTAAATGTAAAGCTGTTGCATAGACTGAACCTGTGTAGGACTTCTAGATGGGCCAGCCCATTGTGCCCATTGCTAGACCCTTCATCCCAGCACCACACATCACATTTAAACAGCAGTGATTATCGCAGACCTGGTCTACCTCCAGATAACACCCCACCATGGAAGAAAATCAATTTCAGCTTTCAAAAGGGAGTGGAAGGGGTGAAAAAGCACTTTGGCCTATTAAAGAAAGAGGTGGAGGAACATCTGAGGGGTCCAGGTGGGAAAACGCTGAGGGAGGAGCTTCTGGAACAGACCACCGTGTTATGGGAATTCAGAAACCCCCAGAGTCTGGAGAATTGGATGGTCTCTTCAGACAAGGAGATTGGAGGAAAGAGCGACGCCTTCTTGACCATTGGAAGGAATAATCAGACAGCGCTATTTTATGGGACACTTAATACAGAAATACCTCGTGATGGAGATACGAGATACAGTGGGTATTGCACCTTGAGGTCCAAACCTCTTATGGTACGTACCATGTGAGAAGACATTCTACTCATAAGAAAAAAATTATTAGAACAAATACTTGGGTTTCCTAAATAAAAACATTGGATGTTTTCAATTGTAAACTTTATTTTACAGTTTACATTTAAAAGGGCACAGAGGAAATTCTCAATATGGTATAATTTAAATCTATAGTTTATAACAAAAACATAATCAACTAAATATTATTACAAATATTTTTTTTTACAGTAAGGTTTTATTGAATTTTTTATGTTTTTGTATTTCAATAAGCCTTTTTCATCTACCTAGCTAACAAACAGTCACATCTCTTACAAATGGATGACCATTGCCAATAAGTAGTTACCCCCTGGGGCTCTAAGTCTATTGAATTCCAATGTCAGCCATATGCAAAACAAGAATGAGGCATGCACAGACCCAATGGGAGTATATACGTTTTTTCCTATAATTATTCAGTAGGGTATGAGCATGCACAGTCTTTCCATTTGTACACGTTTTGGACTATAGTGGTCCTTTAAGAAAGGAAAAGGATTTAAACATTACAAAATATTGTTTTGAATGAAAAATTAGTGATCTATAATTTCAAAAATGTAGTCTCTGCTCAGGAACTTGTTTGCTCCTCTTGGCTTGATGACTTGGGAGAAATTTGTATTAATTGAAATGTCTTTGAATTATTACAATCCTTTATGAGGAAGATTTTTGGAAGCAAACACATCCTAATTGATTCATAATCTTACAATATTGCCAATAATTCCTCACAATTTTAATTAGAGGAGGAGCAAATCTTTTCCTATGTACTGTAGTTATTTTAGTTTCCTTTACTGATTGTTTTATCCAGTCTAATTCATTTGTCATGCAGACACTGGACACCCACCACATCCCTCCCATAAGCTTGCATGGCAGCATCCATGTCTTAGTAGAGTCTTCTGAAAGTAAGAGTTTCTATTAAAATACTTTTTCACCTATATCAGGGGTGAGAATTTCCTGGGAGCCAAAGCTCCAATATATTTTTCCAAAGTATTAAGTATTGCTATGAATCACTTCCTTCCTGGCTCCTATAAAATATTCCTGGCTACCAGGTGTTAGATACTTTTGTCCACCCATGACTCTCATAGCTGCTGATGTTTTTGGTTTGTTGCACAATTCACAAACATAATTTTTGCTGATCTATAGTTCATCTTTTTAGATGATTTTGAGTTTTGCAATGTAGAATATATTGCTTTACCTTTTAGTTTCCCAAATTCCTTGGTCTGTACTATCATCTACAGTGCCTTGCAAAAGTATTCACCCCCCTTGACTTTTTACCTATTTTGTTACATTACAGCCTTAAGTTCAATGTTTTGTTAATCTGAATTTTATGTGATGGATCTGAACACAATAGTCTAAGTTAATGAAGTGAAATGAGAAAAATATATACATAAAACTATTTTTTAGAAATAGAAAACTTCGCATGTGCATATGTATTCACCCCCTTGGTTATGAAGCCCATAAAAAGCTCCGGTGCAACCAATTACCTTCAGAAGTCACATAATTAGTGAAATGATGTCCACCTGAGTGCAATCTAAGTGTCTCATGATCTGTCATTACATATACACACCATTTTTGAAAGGCCCCAGAGGCTGCAACACCTAAGCAAGAGGCTCCACTAACCAAACACTGCCATGAAGACCAAGGAACTCTCCAAACAAGTAAGGGACAATGTTGTTGAGAAGTACAAGTCAGGGTTAGGTTATAAAAAAATATCCAAATCTTTGATGATCCCCAGGAGCTCCATCAAATCTATCATAAACAAATGGAAAGAACATGGCACAACAGCAAACCTGCCAAGAGACAGCCGCCCACCCAAACTCACGGACCGGGCAAGGAGCGCATTAATCAGAGAGGCAGCACAGAGACCTAAGGTAACCCTGGAGGAGCTGCAGAGTTCCACAGCAGAGACTGGAGTATCTGTACATAGGACGACAATAAGCTGTACGCTCCATAGAGTTCGGCTTTATGGCAGAGTGGCCAGAAGAAAGCCATTACTTTCAGCAAAAAACAAAATGGCAGGTTATGAGTTTGCGAAAAGGCATGTGGGAGACTCCCAAAATGTATGGAGGAAGGTGCTCTGGTCTGATGAGACTAAAATTGTACTTTTTGGCCATTAAACAAAACGCTATGTCTGGCGCAAACACAACACATCACATCACCCAAAGAACACCATCCCAACAGTGAAACACGGTGGTGGCAGCATCATGCTGTGGGGATGTTTTTCAGCAGCCGGGATTGGAAACTGGTCAGAGTTGAGGGAAAGATGGATGGTGCTAAATACAGGGATATTCTTGAGTAAAACCTGTACCACCCTGTGTGTGATTTGAGGCTAGGACGGAGGTTCACCTTCCAGCAGGACAATGACCCCAAACACACTGCTAAAGCAACACTTGAGTGGTTTAAGGGGAAACATGTAAATGTGTTGGAATGGCCTAGTCAAAGCCCAGACCCCAACCCAATAGAAAATCTGTGGTCAGACTTAAAGATTGATGTTCACAAGCTCAAACCATCCAACTTGAAGGAGCTGGGGCAGTTTTGCAAGGAGGAATGGGCAAAAATCCCAGTGGTAAGATGTGGCAAGCTCATAGAGACTTATCCAAAGCGACTTGGAGCTGTGATTGCCGCAAAAGGTGGCTCTACAAAGTATTGACTTTAGGGGGTGAATAGTTATGCACATTGACTTTTTCTGTTATTTTGTCCTATTTGTTGTTTGCTTCACAATTAAAAAAAAAAAAAACATCTTCAAAGTTGTGGGCATGTTTTGTAAATTAAATGATGCAAATCCTCAAACCATCCATGTTAATGCCAGGTTGTGAGGCAACAAAACACAAAAAATGCCAAGGGGGTGAATACTTTTGCAAGGCACTGTAGCTGCTGATGTTTTTGGTTTGTTGCACAATTCACAAACACAGTTTTTTTCTGATCTATAGTTCACCTTTTAGATGATTTTGATTCTTGTAATGTTGAATATATTGCTTTTTACCTGTAGTTTCCCAAGTTCCTTGAACATCATCTATATAAACCTGTCCAAGCACTTATTTCTATGTGGTTATCTTTTAGGGTGCATTCAATCGCAAGCTGCATTACGACTGGTCCAACTTTAACACTCTGCACCTGCGGGTAAGAGGCGATGGACGTCCTTGGATGGTGAACATCAGATCCGATACATATTTCTCCAACCAGAAGGATGACCTGTACAATTACTTTATGTACACACGAGGAGGCCCATACTGGCAGGATGTCAAGGTACAGTCTAAGAATACCGGGTAACAGACCTTATATGTAGTGACCATTTTTACATGGGCTTTACAGACTCCAACACCTGAGGTTGTTAAAAGATCATTATAGAAACTCTAACAACATGACCAAGATGTTTTAATCATCAATAATTCTAATGCAATGGTGTAAAAAAAACTCATATTCAATATTAAAGTTACTGTCAAAGTTTAGACTCCACTCCTGCTGGTGGGAGTAGGTAGGCAGCTGCTAAATTTTAAGATGCTTGCTACCGGCTCAATGATCTTAATTGGCTGGAGACTTGTGTTAGACTAGGTTTCCCTTGCCATTAAGCTTTTGCTGTTTGGGCAGCCTATCAATGATTGTTTATTCTCTTATCAGCTTTCTCGGCCTATTAACACCCACCCCTTGACGACCTTATCAGAGCGGAAACAAACCTTCAGCAAGAGGCAGAAACTCCATTCTTTGATAAATGAATTCATATTTAATATAGAATAATAAAGATATAAATAGGAATTATAATAATGATTAATGCATAACAGATATAACAAGCTCCTTTCTGGGGAATTACAGTGGTCCTTTTTAAGTGCAGTGCACTACCATATGTAATATTTTCTCTATTAAAGAATCAGAATTTATAATCTGTACAATGTTATAAGACAAGTCTAGCAAGTCCCTGCTTTAGATGATTCCTTCCAGGGTACAGTATACGCTTTAGACGGTTCCTTCCAGGGTACAGTATACACTTTAGACGATTCCGTCCAGGGTACAGTATACGCTTTAGACGGTTCCTTCCAGGGTACAGTATACGCTTTAGACGGTTCCTTCCAGGGTACAGTATACGCTTTAGACGGTTCCTTCCAGGGTACAGTATACGCTTTAGACGGTTCCTTCCAGGGTACATTATACACTTTAGACGATTCCTTACAGGGTACAGTATACGCTTTAGACGGTTCCTTCCAGGGTACAGTATACACTTTAGACGATTCCTTCCAGGGTACAGTATACGCTTTAGACGGTTCCTTCCAGGGTACAGTATACGCTTTAGACGGTTCCTTCCAGGGTACAGTATACACTTTAGACGATTCCTTCCAGGGTACATTATACACATTAGACGATTCCTTCCAGGGTACATTATACACTTTAGACGGTTCCTTCCAGGGTACAGTATACGCTTTAGACGATTCCTTCCAGGGTACAGTATACGCTTTAGATGATTCCTTCCAGGGTACAGTACACGCTTTAGATGATTCCGTCCAGGGTACAGTATACGCTTTAGACGGTCCCTTCCAGGGCACAGTATACACTTTAGACGATTCCGTCCAGGGTACAGTATACACTTTAGACGATTCAGTCCAGGGTACATTATACACTTTAGACGATTCCTTCCAGGGTACATTATACACTTTAGATGATTCCTTCCAGGGTACAGTATACGCTTTAGACGATTCCTTCCAGGGTACAGTATACGCTTTAGACGGTTCCTTCCAGGGTACAGTATACGCTTTAGATGATTCCTTCCAGGGTACAGTATACGCTTTAGATGATTCCTTCCAGGGTACATTATACACTTTAGATGATTCCTTCCAGGGTACAGTATACGCTTTAGACGATTCCTTCCAGGGTACAGTATACGCTTTAGACGGTTCCTTCCAGGGTACAGTATACGCTTTAGATGATTCCTTCCAGGGTACAGTATACGCTTTAGATGATTCCGTCCAGGGTACAGTATACGCTTTAGATGATTCCGTCCAGGGTACAGTATACGCTTTAGATGATTCCGTCCAGGGTACAGTATACGCTTTAGATGATTCCGTCCAGGGTACAGTATACGCTTTAGATGATTCCTGCCAGGGTACAGTATACGCTTTAGACGGTTCCTTCCAGGGTACAGTATACGCTTTAGATGATTCCGTCCAGGGTACAGTATATGCTTTAGACGGTTCCTTCCAGGGTACAGTATACGCTTTAGACGATTCCGCCCAGGGTACAGTATACGCTTTAGACGGTTCCTTCCAGGGTACAGTATACGCTTTAGACGGTTCCTTCCAGGGTACAGTATACGCTTTAGATGATTCCTGCCAGGGTACAGTATACGCTTTAGACGGTTTCTTCCAGGGTACAGTATACGCTTTAGACGGTTTCTTCCAGGGTACAGTATACGCTTTAGACGGTTTCTTCCAGGGTACAGTATACGCTTTAGACGGTTCCTTCAAGGGTACAGTATACGCTTTAGATGATTCCTTCTAGGGTGCAGTATACACTTTAGATGATTCCTTCCAGGGTACAGTATAATGCACAAATCTGTCTATACATTATAGAGAAACCACTCAATATCTCAACATTTGCAAAATCTGAGCTACAAATAATTGTGTAGTACTATGAAATCAGCAAGTTTGCATTCAGTTGATTATATTATATTGATGCAAAAATCTTATTGACATCAAAAGGTTCTGCCCCACTTCCAAACCAGATCGGACATTGCAATGGTAGCTCCCTATGCAGCATGATCACGTTGGGTACCAGTGAAAGGGTTAATGTACATTTTCTAAACTATAGCTCATTATTTTTTGTATGCAAATTTATGTAAAACTTTTTAGAAAGCTTAAAACTCTCTTAAATGCACGATAAATATTTGATATTCTAAGTCTAATAGAGTATTATTTAATATAAATATCATATACAAAAAAAGTGGGATAAATATATACAAGAGATATTATTTTATTAAATAGATGACAGCGGCGTTGATTAAAAACAGTGAGTGTAAAAACATTAGTAAGGGAAGTAAAAAAGGGCAAATGAAAGGAATAGTAGAATACCCTAAGGCACTGGTATTGTGCAAAGTTTAATCCTTAAGTAGGTGGGTATAACTATTCACACCTGGCGGGCGAGGAATGGAAGTTGTAAATAAGTATCAGGGTATACAAACCCTATAGTGTCCTAAATAGTATACCTGTAAAGCACCCTTATGCCTAAATATATGTCCTCCAAGTGTCCAGAGGATGCATTAGAAATGGCAATATATTGGCACAGACCTGAAGTATGGATATCTGAATGCCTTACTGATACATCTATTGCATTTAAATGAGGTACTAGAGGATTGTACCTAAAAAAGTCAAACTTGCAAAGAGGCTCAGCCTAAAGTGCTGACAAGGTTGCCTTAACTAGTATATGTTACCCAGCGTGTGATCCAAACTGTGTCTATACAGACTAGTTGGTATCTAATTGTAATATGGTACAAACAGGTACCTAAAGCTGTATAAAGGGGATTGAGGCTGTGCCCCGTTTCTAGGGGTTATAATGAGTAGTATCTGATACTAGCAGGCATACTATGTCACTACTATGTCATTAGTGTGGCATAAGGGGCTTTACACTAGGCCGTTATAGGAGCAAAATCGCGCTTCCTAAGGGAACTCGACCGCCAGGTTTGCAGCGCACATGCGCACGTCTAACGTGATGACGTGCGCAGCGTCGTTGCTAGGAGCCTGACGCGTTTCGACGTACCACGTCTTTGTCAAAGGAAAAGTTGTATAACGCTGTCTCCAAGAGCTTTATATAGGGAGCTGTCGCCTAGGCAACCTAAAAATAGTGAATATATTGCCCATAACGGGCCAAAAAAGTCTAGATAGTCCATATAATATATACAAGATGCTGTAGAGATTTATATACAAAGGCATAAGAACTGAAATGATGTGTGCACTTATGCACTTGTTGATAACAATATAAAGATCATATGGATGAAATGAAAAAAGCTTGTAATGAGCTAAATGGAAGAAACACAGATGTGTAGTATGATAGCTACTATGTCTATAGGGTGAAAGATTGCCAAAAATGACAAGTTAAAAATTGGAAAGTGGGCAAAGAAATCCATGTGTATAGGACCATTATATAAATGAGGAATAAGCTCATTTATATAACTATAAAGGTAGAGGACCAAAATGAAAGGACTGTGTGAAGTGACTGGTGGTCAGAAAGTGTTAAGGGTTGAGGAATGTGAAAACAGAGCTAGTAAACTAGTAATAAAGGAAAAAACATGGGCTCCAAAATAAGTGCTGGTTAATATGACTGACGCCTGTAACAGGTTATTAGTGTATCAAAAAGTCAGAGTCGTGGGTGCTGATGCACTAAGAGTCCATCCAAATGGGATGAACAAGAAAGGATATAAATATGTTCACTGGGGTGAATATACATACATGTGAAAAAAATGTGATTTATTGGGGACTAAAAGTGCACATGTGTCTATGTGGCAGTAAAAGGCCTAACATAAATAGACAAAGTAACAAATATCATAAAAAGAGAGAAGAGCCAGGTATTAGATGAAGGGTGTAAAGGTAAACCCCTCATTTAGTCCATAAGGTACTTGGGCCTTCAATTGATATATCCAGCGTGCCTCACATTGTAATAATTTTTTCTCCAGGTCTCCCTGTCTTGGGCCTATATGGACCTGGTCTATTGCACAAAAAGATAAAACTTCACTTCTATTGTTGTGACAATATTTGACATGGCGGGCAATTGGTGTGTCCAATGCATTCTTGATACTGTAAATATGCTCGCCAATCCTGCGGCGCAACTGGCGCCTCGTTTTTCCTACATAGATCTTCCTGCAAATACAGGTGGCCACATAGATAACCGCTGTAGAACAACAGTTCATGAATTCTTTTATTTTAAATTTTTCCCCAGTTATAGGATGCTCATATACTTTTAGAGGTGTAACATACCTGCAAAATTTACATTTGCTACATTTGAAACACCCTGTTAGGGGTTTTAACCAGGTCCCTGGTTTCTGTTCTTTAAAGGAACTATGGACCAATCTATCTTTCAGGTTTTTGCCCCTACGGTATGTGATGGAGGCCTTATGTGTCACAACATCTTTTAGATCTTCGTCACTCCTCAGAAGGTGCCAATGTCTGGATAGAATGTCTCTGACAACCTCAGAATCATAGCCAAAAGTCATAATACAGCGAGATAATTTACTTTCCTTATCTGTATTGCTGTTAAGGCCATTCAAGAGTTCAGATCTCTTGCAGTTAGAAGCATGGTTGAAAGCAGATTTGAGACATTTGTTTGAGTAACCTCTGTCTCTAAATCTAGTTCTTAATTTATCTGCCTCTAATTTGAACTCTGTATCAGAGCTACAGTTCCTCCTTATTCGGAGGTATTGGCCCCTTGGTATTCCCCTTTTTAGGGGTTCAAAATGCTGGCTATCCCAAGTCAACAGAGAGTTTGTGGCAGTATCCTTCCTATAAGTAGTGGTTGATATCTTACCTTCCTCATCTTTCGTTATTAACAGATCTAAGAATGTAATGGAGGATAGATTTAACTCATAGGTGAATTTGAGGCCCAAATCATTGGTGTTGAGGCCAGACATGAATTGTTCAAATTCAGACTTAGTGCCTGTCCAGATCACTAACACATCATCAATATAGCGCCGCCATATTAGTGCGTGCTCTGAGAGTGAGGATGTAGATTCTTGGAAAACAAATTTCTCCTCCCACCAACCCAGGAACAGATTAGCATAACTAGGAGCACATGGTGTACCCATGGCTGTCCCTTTTTGCTGGTGGTACCATTTGTTGTTGTGTGTAAAATAGTTGTGCTTCAACACAAATTCCAACAGTTCCAAGAGAAGTCCATTAAATTTCATGTGAATGATACCTTTCATACTTAAAAAGTGACCAAGGGCCTCTATACCGTATTCATGCGGTATACTGCTGTACAAGGCCTCTACATCAATAGAGGCTAGCCATGCTGAGTTGGGTATATGGAGGTCATCCAACTGCTTTAAAATGTCATTGGTGTCTTTGACATAAGAGGGTAGACTCTCTACCAACTCTCTCAGATAGTGGTCAATAAATATGCTGGCATTGTGGGACAGGTTATCAGTGCCGGATACAATAGGCCTACCAGGGATAGGTGATTTCTTTTTATGAATTTTAGGGAGGGAGTAGAAAATCGAAATAGTAGGAAACTTGGGGTATAAGAATCTATAGGTTTGCTCATCAATAAGGTCTTCTTTTATTGCGTTGTCCAGAATAGTTTTCAAGAGTAACTTGTACTCATTGGTTGGATTTTTTTGAATCAGCTTATATGTGCTATTATCACCTAGAATTCTGTTACACATATCTCTGTATTCCTCGTTATTCATGATGACAATATTACCGCCCTTATCGGCAGGCTTAATTTGTATCTCCTTGCACTTCTCCAATTCTTTTAATGCTAAGAATTCCTTATTAGTCAAATTGAATACCTTTTTCAGTTTGTGATATTCTATATTCTCAATCTCTAAGGTGGTCTGCTGAAGAAAGACCCAGATGTTAGCATAGTCTTTCATTCCTGGTGTAAAAGTACTTCTATTTTTCCAGGTTTTGGATTTGACTTTACTCATGGGATCAACTGGTTCATTCTCTTTTAACAAAGACAGCAAAGATTGTAAAGTTTCTATGTCAAAAGGAAGCCGATGAGAGCTTTGGCTCCAGGGCCCAGTCCATCACAGCTAATGAGAGGAACATTAAAGATCAATTTGGTGAACTGTTAAAAACTGCTAAAAAACAGCTAAGATCTATATGGGAAATCAGTAGCCTGCAAAACTACCTAAAAAATCAGATTGTCCCTAGAGGACTTAGAATAAATATAAGTCCAGCAAGTAACCTGTCGAATGAAACATTCACAAAGAAGTGGCAAGAAATACTGTTGAAATGTTCATTTGAACTTATGTCCCTTATAATTGAGACCGAACAGCAGAACTTAGAAATCATCAAACCAAAGTTGGCACTATACCAACAAGATTTTGGTAAATTCAGTGAAGTATCTGAGTATAATATGTTCTGCACAAGGTTGAATGACAATATAGACAGGTTTAAAAAAGAGATTAAAGAACGCAAGCAAAAGAAATTTTGGAGGGATCAGACTGATTTTAAAACTGTCAGGATATTTAGAAGATTCCCAAAACTTAATATTAACCAAAGAAGTTCTGACATTAGCTCCTCAGAATTTGAGAACTCTGATAACGATGATTTTCACCCTTATAACACTAGGACTAGACAAGGTAATTATCCTCAGAGAAGAGAAAACTACGAATTAAGAGCAAACCTTCAGACCAGAGAGAACCCTAGATTTAATGAACAACAACAATCTTTTTTAGAGAGAGGCAGGATCCCTGTGAAGGGGCCAGAGAGGACACTCAGATCCAAGGGAAACAGGAATACCTGACTCCCAATCCCTCTAACCTCCCAGCTATGAATCCACAGATAGTCAATTTGTCCAATTTTCCCCTTAATATACATCATACCTCAGTCTTACAGAAAGGTTTGACATTTGTCCCAACATCCAGATCAGATACATTCACACATATAAAAGATTTGAACCTCTTCGCCCGCAAGTTAGCACTGCATAAATTTTATAAACTAAAGGAGGAGAGAGAATGTATGAATCTGGGTGTGGGAAAGGAAGACATAGAAACTTTACAATCTTTGCTGTCTTTGTTAAAAGAGAATGAACCAGTTGATCCCATGAGTAAAGTCAAATCCAAAACCTGGAAAAATAGAAGTACTTTTACACCAGGAATGAAAGACTATGCTAACATCTGGGTCTTTCTTCAGCAGACCACCTTAGAGATTGAGAATATAGAATATCACAAACTGAAAAAGGTATTCAATTTGACTAATAAGGAATTCTTAGCATTAAAAGAATTGGAGAAGTGCAAGGAGATACAAATTAAGCCTGCCGATAAGGGCGGTAATATTGTCATCATGAATAACGAGGAATACAGGGATATGTGTAATAGAATTCTAGGTGATAATAGCACATATAAGGTGATTCAAAAAAATCCAACCAATGAGTATAAGTTACTCTTGAAAACTATTCTGGACAACGCAATGAAAGAAGACCTTATTGATGAGCAAACCTATAGATTCTTATACCCCAAGTTTCCTACTATTTCGATTTTCTACTCCCTCCCTAAAATTCATAAAAAGAAATCACCTATCCCTGGTAGGCCTATTGTATCCGGCACTGATAACCTGTCCCACAATGCCAGCATATTTATTGACCACTATCTGAGAGAATTGGTAGAGAGTCTACCCTCTTATGTCAAAGACACAAATGACATTTTAAAACCGTTGGATGACCTCCATATACCCAACTCAGCATGGCTAGCCTCTATTGATGTAGAGGCCTTGTACAGCAGTATACCGCATGAATACGGTATAGAGGCCCTTGGTCACTTTTTAAGTATGAAAGGTATCATTCACACGAAATTTAATGGACTTCTCTTGGAACTGTTGGAATTTGTGTTGAAGCACAACTATTTTACACACAACAACAAATGGTACCACCAGCAAAAAGGGACAGCCATGGGTACACCATGTGCTCCTAGTTATGCTAATCTGTTCCTGGGTTGGTGGGAGGAGAAATTTGTTTTCCAAGAATCTACATCCTCACTCTCAGAGCACGCACTAATATGGCGGCGCTATATTGATGATGTGTTAGTGATCTGGACAGGCACTAAGTCTGAATTTGAACAATTCATGTCTGGCCTCAACACCAATGATTTGGGCCTCAAATTCACCTATGAGTTAAATCTATCCTCCATTACATTCTTAGATCTGTTAATAACGAAAGATGAGGAAGGTAAGATATCAACCACTACTTATAGGAAGGATACTGCCACAAACTCTCTGTTGACTTGGGATAGCCAGCATTTTGAACCCCTAAAAAGGGGAATACCAAGGGGCCAATACCTCCGAATAAGGAGGAACTGTAGCTCTGATACAGAGTTCAAATTAGAGGCAGATAAATTAAGAACTAGATTTAGAGACAGAGGTTACTCAAACAAATGTCTCAAATCTGCTTTCAACCATGCTTCTAACTGCAAGAGATCTGAACTCTTGAATGGCCTTAACAGCAATACAGATAAGGAAAGTAAATTATCTCGCTGTATTATGACTTTTGGCTATGATTCTGAGGTTGTCAGAGACATTCTATCCAGACATTGGCACCTTCTGAGGAGTGACGAAGATCTAAAAGATGTTGTGACACATAAGGCCTCCATCACATACCGTAGGGGCAAAAACCTGAAAGATAGATTAGTCCATAGTTCCTTTAAAGAACAGAAACCAGGGACCTGGTTAAAACCCCTAACAGGGTGTTTCAAATGTAGCAAATGTAAATTTTGCAGGTATGTTACACCTCTAAAAGTATATGAGCATCCTATAACTGGGGAAAAATTTAAAATAAAAGAATTCATGAACTGTTGTTCTACAGCGGTTATCTATGTGGCCACCTGTATTTGCAGGAAGATCTATGTAGGAAAAACGAGGCGCCAGTTGCGCCGCAGGATTGGCGAGCATATTTACAGTATCAAGAATGCATTGGACACACCAATTGCCCGCCATGTCAAATATTGTCACAACAATAGAAGTGAAGTTTTATCTTTTTGTGCAATAGACCAGGTCCATATAGGCCCAAGACAGGGAGACCTGGAGAAAAAATTATTACAATGTGAGGCACGCTGGATATATCAATTGAAGGCCCAAGTACCTTATGGACTAAATGAGGGGTTTACCTTTACACCCTTCATCTAATACCTGGCTCTTCTCTCTTTTTATGATATTTGTTACTTTGTCTATTTATGTTAGGCCTTTTACTGCCACATAGACACATGTGCACTTTTAGTCCCCAATAAATCACATTTTTTTCACATGTATGTATATTCACCCCAGTGAACATATTTATATCCTTTCTTGTTCATCCCATTTGGATGGACTCTTAGTGCATCAGCACCCACGACTCTGACTTTTTGATACACTAATAACCTGTTACAGGCGTCAGTCATATTAACCAGCACTTATTTTGGAGCCCATGTTTTTTCCTTTATTACTAGTTTACTAGCTCTGTTTTCACATTCCTCAACCCTTAACACTTTCTGACCACCAGTCACTTCACACAGTCCTTTCATTTTGGTCCTCTACCTTTATAGTTATATAAATGAGCTTATTCCTCATTTATATAATGGTCCTATACACATGGATTTCTTTGCCCACTTTCCAATTTTTAACTTGTCATTTTTGGCAATCTTTCACCCTATAGACATAGTAGCTATCATACTACACATCTGTGTTTCTTCCATTTAGCTCATTACAAGCTTTTTTCATTTCATCCATATGATCTTTATATTGTTATCAACAAGTGCATAAGTGCACACATCATTTCAGTTCTTATGCCTTTGTATATAAATCTCTACAGCATCTTGTATATATTATATGGACTATCTAGACTTTTTTGGCCCGTTATGGGCAATATATTCACTATTTTTAGGTTGCCTAGGCGACAGCTCCCTATATAAAGCTCTTGGAGACAGCGTTATACAACTTTTCCTTTGACAAAGACGTGGTACGTCGAAACGCGTCAGGCTCCTAGCAACGACGCTGCGCACGTCATCACGTTAGACGTGCGCATGTGCGCTGCAAACCTGGCGGTCGAGTTCCCTTAGGAAGCGCGATTTTGCTCCTATAACGGCCTAGTGTAAAGCCCCTTATGCCACACTAATGACATAGTAGTGACATAGTATGCCTGCTAGTATCAGATACTACTCATTATAACCCCTAGAAACGGGGCACAGCCTCAATCCCCTTTATACAGCTTTAGGTACCTGTTTGTACCATATTACAATTAGATACCAACTAGTCTGTATAGACACAGTTTGGATCACACGCTGGGTAACATATACTAGTTAAGGCAACCTTGTCAGCACTTTAGGCTGAGCCTCTTTGCAAGTTTGACTTTTTTAGGTACAATCCTCTAGTACCTCATTTAAATGCAATAGATGTATCAGTAAGGCATTCAGATATCCATACTTCAGGTCTGTGCCAATATATTGCCATTTCTAATGCATCCTCTGGACACTTGGAGGACATATATTTAGGCATAAGGGTGCTTTACAGGTATACTATTTAGGACACTATAGGGTTTGTATACCCTGATACTTATTTACAACTTCCATTCCTCGCCGCCAGGTGTGAATAGTTATACCCACCTACTTAAGGATTAAACTTTGCACAATACCAGTGCCTTAGGGTATTCTACTATTCCTTACATTTGCCCTTTTTTACTTCCCTTACTAATGTTTTTACACTCACTGTTTTTAATAAACGCCGCTGTCATCTATTTAATAAAATAATATCTCTTGTATATATTTATCCCACTTTTTTTGTATATGGTATATTAGGGTGGAAAACACCCAGGGAAATCCTAATCCTCACTTTTCTGTATTTGTTAATATAAATATCCAATAATGCAAAAAAGGCATCGGGATAAAGAAGAAACAAATCATCCGACTCTTAGAATTGAACTGGATCACACGATGCTACGCAGACAAATCCAGTTCAAACAGTGAGTGCGCTAAATCAATTTGCTTTGCTGGTCTCTTCTAGATTCCTATCTCCAAGTTCTTCTTATCCAGCCGAGGGAGAATTCAGGACAATCAATACCCGCTATGGCACGACAAGGTGAGTCGGGAACTCCTCAGTAATCCATAAAATCAGTTTGAAAATAAAAAAAATATTCAATGTAGCCTTCACAAATTACATTTGAACTTTAGCACTGCAGATTTCAGCAGGACCGTTTCTCTCCACTCTCTATAAGGTGCTCAGACCTAAATATTCCTGCAGACCACTCTGTTTGCAGTGAAGAAGTCAGATTAAATGTTTATGGAGGATTCTGTTTTTAATATTAAAATAAACTACCTAAGTGTGTGTTTGTATCTAAGCATCATTTTATTAACAAGTGCTTAAAATCTGTTTTTACTCACTGAAACCTTCCAAATATGCCCTCCCAGCAGCTCATGCATACAGTGTTTCTATTGGTTCAAGATGTGCTAACCAATCAGACTGTTTCGACAGCGTGTTTTAAAAAGCTTCTGAGACAGTCTGTGATTGGTTAGTACATCTACTACTAGAGACTCTGCAAGAGTAACATTTGTTGTGACTGTTTGAAAGGTTTTAGTGAGTAAAAACAGCTTTTAAGCACTTATTAATAAACTGATTTTAGACAAGCACTTAGGTAGTTTATTTAAATATTAAAAACAGGGAAACGTCCATATCTCTTTAAGACGCCTATCAGAACCACCTCCAGTGTGAGATCGGCTTCTCTCCATCCTTAAAGGGTAAAATACTACATTTTAAATGTAAAAGCCACATTGAATATTGTTTATTCCAATACTCAGTTACTAAATAAACAAATGAAACCCTGATTGTATTAGCTACAAGAAAAGTGTCCCTGTGTGCTTTTCTGTGCAGGAATATTGCGTGTCAAAGGGACACAACTGTGTTTTTCATGCATTTATGTTTTACATTTTACAAAGTTGTATTTTTGAATGAAACCCTTAAGCAAAACCTGTTTAATCTTCATTCAAACAAACAGGAAATGCAGATGGCATACTTTTGGTCTGTAGATCATATTGTCTAACAGCGGGAGAGTCCATAAGGGCAGATAATGTTTTAGAGCTTTGACACCTTAGTTTGAAAAAAAAATATTAAATACCCTCGTTTTGATACAATGAAAATTTATTTCCATGTCCCTTTAATGTCATGATAAGGAAATTGTGGTAAATAAAAAATAAGTTTAATAAAAACCTCTGAAATCAGACAAGGAGTCAATCGCTCCACCCATTGCATGTAAAGAGATTGCAGGTATGGGATCCACATCTGATCAAACTAGCGTGGTTAATGTGCACATGAAAGGAGCCAGACAGTTTCGGGCACCAGCGTAAGAAGGGGGTGGGTCCCAAATACTGGCTTGATCAGACACTTCACCAGACATGGATCTTGGCGGTTTAATTTTTGTGAGCGGAGGACAAATCTCACCATACATTGCTACTACACACACACACACACGTTATAAGGACCTGGTAAAGGTATTTTCTTTTTTAAAAATAGTTTATTTAGAACTTATAAAAATGTCCTCTCAAATGTCTATATATAAACCATTAAAGTACACATCAATGGTCATTTGGCAAAGTAGGAGAGGAAGGCACAGCTTGTAGTTTTGACTGTGTAGTATTTTTTTTGTTTGTTAAAAGGACATTTCTTCTACATAACCACCATTTTTGTTTTGCATAAAAAATAACATCTTAATAGAATAATCAAATGACCAATAAATAATCACAGAGAGGGGTAAAAACAAGATGTTTCATTCACTTCAAAGTGAATTGAGCGGAAATGTAAGATTCACTGTCCCTCTGTGGCCTCTAACGTGTCAAGACCGAGAAGAACACAACAATTCCATTGTGTCTCACTTTAATGTAATTATCATCTACATTATAGACCACTTATTTTAAAAAATAAGTGTGTATATAGAACAATTAACTTTTTCTGCTCAAAATAGTTATTATGCAGTCTTAAACTGGGTGGGGACATGCAAATGAGTCTTCAATACATTTTCACTCTCTAAAATGACTATATACATAGCATATGTTCATTGTATTAAACAGCTTTAAAGCATAGATAAATACATATTTTAGTTTTTTTAATATGGTCTTATAAATGCAAAATATGTT
Source organism: Discoglossus pictus (assembly GCA_027410445.1). Lineage (NCBI taxonomy): Eukaryota > Metazoa > Chordata > Amphibia > Anura > Alytidae > Discoglossus > Discoglossus pictus. Next base: position 230,457,357 of record CM050168.1, on the reverse strand, counting down.
TGGACTATATCTTATTTGAAATCTATGCTTTCCGAAGACATTTTAAATGTTGAAAGGGCTACCAGAATGTCATGTGACAAATCAGGAAAACAAATAAAGCAGTGGATGCACACATTAAAGGGATCATACTAACAACGTGTCTTTAGGTGGTCAGTCAAGAAATTAACACAAAGTAATCTTATTTTAATCTAACACTTTCTTATTCAGATCACAACGCTGGGATTTACACTGGGTGACAAGGCTGATGGACCCTTCCAACTGGAAATAGACTTCATTGGATTGTGTAATGACCGAGCACACACAGAAGAGTTTGCTTATGAAAAATACAAACGCAGTGGATAAATACCCTCTGAAGTACTGCATTCAATATATGTTATAGTGACAGAATAAATGTAATATTGTTATAATAATCAATGACTTCTGTGTTTATTTAAGCAATATGGCGTTTGGCTCTGCTGCACACAAGTTTTAGTGCCGAAATGAAAGTACATAGAGGAATATAATTACAACTGCTCATTAAAAATCGAGTGGAAGTGTTAGATGCTTAGAAAGGTGGGTATTCTATGCATAGATTGGACTGCAAAATGATTAATTCAATCAACACTACAGGAAATTAAGCCAAACTGTTCACTGGAAGGTTTGATCTTGAAGGCTGAAGCTCAAATAATTTGTCCATACCATGAGAAGACAGGATTCCCTAAAGAAGACTTTGATGCTGGGAAAGGTTGAAGGCACAGGAAGAAGGGGATGGGAGAGTCTGAGGAGGTCAATGAAGCAATAAACATAAGGGAGCTCAGACGGGCAGTGGCTGACAGATGTGCCTTGTCTCTCAAAGGGTTATGGAGAGTCGAAATAACTGAACAACAAAATCATGAATTATCTATAAATGACCAGCCTCTACAAGTTTATATTTCACCATTAATTAACTCACAAATGATGGTGATAAAGAAGAGCATGCCACTTTGTTGGTCTTATTCTAATCTATACCAAAGTGACACAGAAGAGGTTCCAAACAGGGTATTATTTAAAATCATAGTAAGTACTTTATAAACTGAATGTTGCTAAAAATAATTCTTACAATAATTTAGCATTAGTTTGGCATTTCCAGCGGTCACATTCTGCCATCCACCAAATGTAGGTTGGAAAGTTATCTTAAGGAGAGATGGTTGCATCTAAATGTAGGTAAGCCAGAAACGTAGTTTTCAGCGCGGTCCGCTACATAGCGTCTAGGTATACCCAGACATATAGAATAGCTCAGAAAACAATGGATGGGGCTTATCAAACATTCAATACAATCATTTCAGTAACATTCAAATGATAAAGCACTTATTACCTATAGTTTAAAGTCATATTGTGCTTGGAACCTCTGCTCTCTCGTGACAACTAATTTTACTTGGCATGCTTTTATCACACCGGTAGAGAGAGGTCACTTATAGATTATTTATGCTAAATTCCCAACTTTCAAGATTACACAGTTGTTTAGTTGAGTGCGACTCACGGTCACCCCATGGGCTGCAGCACACCAGGCATGTCTATTGTTATGTCTCTGGTTGTGCTTACCCATAAGGTTTTTATGGAAAAGATACTGGAGTGGGTTGCCAGTTCCTTCTTCAGTGGACTGCGATTTGTCTGATACCTCTGCTATGACTTGCCCACCTTCAGTGGACCTATATGGTATAGCTCACAGCATCATTGAGGCGCATAAGCCCCGTCACCATGACAAGGTAGAAATACAGAATGGGCATGTTAAGAACCAGTTATATTAAGTTATGGGTACTGGGACTTATTATTATTACTCTTGATACCACTATTCCATAGATCTGGATTCAGTGGAGTTTACCAAGTCCCCATCTTAATTCAATAGTCCCTTTATGCTTACAGGTATATAGGTTGGCTCTTTCCCATTTTCAGGATTATTTTAGATCTCCATTGGAAGTAATTGCCCTCAGAATGGACGAAATGGGAGTTTATGGAGAAAAAAAAATGTTAATAGGTGATCTGATGTAAGAAAAAGCTAAATGTACAAACAGGAGAGATGGTGAAGAGGCCACGCTTGTTCAGCGGGTGCTTTGAAGGCCATATTTATTAACACTGTCACTGGCAGGGAAGCCATCAATGCATTGTTCTGCCCTTGCTAGTATCCACCCATTACAGGGTCAATGTCTTTGTACCTGCAGATTTTTTTATCCAAATAATTTTGCGCAATAGGATTTTACAAGTTAATAATCAGACGTTGCTTTGTCTACCAGAAGCTGCTAAATTTTCAGACATAATGTTTACCACAACACAATGATCTCCACTGGCCAGAGACTAGCTTGGTTAGTGACTTCCCTTGCCAACAAGTTTTTTTGTTCAGCCTGTGAATGATTGTTTATTCTTATCAAAACTAATTGTTCTTAAAACCTTTCAGACCTCTCTCTCCATCAAATGGAGTATTAGTTGAAATCTATGAGATGCCAGGGGTACAGCCTTATATAGAAGTGTTTTATACTGAAGACAAATGTGTACACATAGAGAACCCAAAACATTGCAAAATTAGAACTTCAATTTATTATTATTATTTTACTACAAAAAAAGGTTTGTTCTACAACACAACAGATCTGCTGCTTACTTAAAACTAGCAGATTGATCTACTGATAAGACTTTACGCATATGGTTATAATTTATATCTAAGTGGCGGCTACTACGGCAGTCCTCTGCATGGAGGCATTTATTTTTTTTTAAAGAATAAAGTGTTGACGCCTCTAAATAGCATACTTACAGGTGGCAAGTAAACAGCATATAGATACATTAAAACAAATTGGTTAAAATTTACATTAAAACCGTATCCATGCCCTTTGTTTCCAACTGTTGAAAAAACTGCTTGGGAAGAATCCAAAATGCTGATTAATCAAAAGATGTATGCTAGTGCTGAACGGTATCCGCTTTGATCAGTCACTTGACAATGGGCCAAATGGTTAATATTCATACAAAACTGAGCATCCCACCATAAGCGGTAATCATCATATGTGGACCCCAACCCTTGTCAATTTTGTAGGAGTTGAATAGTGTTTTGGCAGCTTATTTGCCATGTCTAAGTATTAAAAGCAAATTTGAATTGACGAATCCACAAAGGAAGATGTCGGACCCTCTGAGCTTTTTTCCCCCCCAATATCTTTAAAACAAGAAAGCGAAAACAAAACAAAAAACCTTCCCTCCCGTACCAATTTCAAATTATGCAAAAGCGAAGCTGGTTTTTAAAATGGATGGATAAATGGCAGGAATTTAAATTTCAGGAAATACAAAAAAATATTTACAAGACGTATGGAATTAGGTCATAATATTTACAGAAGTGCAAACTAAGTCAATGCTGAGAGTTGGTTTTCTAGTGAGCAGCCATGCCTCTCCGCGTTCCAACAGTTTGGTTCCTCTTGATCTTTCGGTCCTTCTCCTGCTGGTTACGTCTCTCCTCTCTGTTGAGAAAACAGAAACAACCCGATTGAAGTCTGGCGTTTAAGGGGTACGTAAGGTGAATTGTGGGTAGTGCTTTTACCAACCTGCTTTGTAGGTGGGGCTGCTTGAAGTTACTTTTCAGAAGAGAAACATTTGTCTTTAAGGCAGAGTTTTCTTTGCTCTCAGTCCAGGGTTTAAGTTTTCCTTCAAGTGTAGAAGAAATGTTTAGAAAATCAAAAGAATGGAAAGAACAGAATTTCAGCCCAGAAATACCCAATACTATGTTTTAAGTGTAAGTTCTTGTTAAAAAGGAGATGGAAGGTTCCTGGATATTACTAGGTGTATAATATTCACTTTTATGGATTTGATTTGATTCAGAAGTGCTTATAATCTTATACACAAATAGTCCCTGTATGGGTCTACCCACTGCAGCTCATGAAGACACAAACTCTGCTGTACTTGCTGTGCATACTAACCAATCGGCGACCATCTCTCAGCAACTTTCTGTAACATGCTGATAGACTGCAGTCCTACTGAGAGTCTGTGTCTGCATACACTGTAGTGGGCAAACCAATACAGGAACTATTTGCCTAATTTTAGACAGATACAGAGCTTATAAGCATTTCTTAATAACAGTACATAAAAGGTAAATACACAGGTATATTATATACCTAGAAACATCCAACAAGCACATAGTCCATGTTTGGGTCTACCCACTGCAGTGTATGCAGACTATAGGACTGGATGAGTGGTATAGTGTCTTAGCCTATCAGGGAGCATGTTGCAGAATGTTGCTGAGAGATGTCATTGATTGGTTAGTATGACAGAATAAGTGTCTTCATGAGCTGCAATGGGCAGACCCATACAGGGACTATTTGCTTGACATTTGGCAGTAAAGACTGAGCTTATTGGCAATTCTTAATAAAATAAAAAGTACATACAAGTAAATACACAGGTATATTGTATATCTGGTAAAATAGAAAACATTCATACCACTTCAAATATGAACTCCCCTCCCAATCACAAACAGAAAAAGGGAATTATCATAAACATTACTACTGGGCCATTAACTAACTGCTTGAGTAGTAGTAGTAAGAAACTGTTACTAAACAAATAGGGATAAAATCTAAATATACAGCTATAATTCAGGCAGCTTACACTTACCTTTATGGGGCTGGTATCCAAGTGGCTTGGCCAGACTGGCCTGAAGATCAAATTTTGATTTATTTGCTGTAGAGGGAGTCATTGCATTTTGAGCCGTAAATGTAAAGGGAGTGGTAACTATAATGAACAAAAAAGGGTAAATAAGTCAGAGGCACAGCTCTAGATAGCATAAACATGACAAATGATCACTGCAGGTTAGGAAGATCATGCTTGTAATGTCAAAATATAAAATTAACACTAGCTCTGAATCCACTAACGAAACAGTTTGAGATATATAGATATATATATATATATATATATATATATATATATATATATATAAGATATATACGCGCCCACTTCACAGGTGCTACTACAGGAACAACAAAACTACAGCACGTTTCACAGCGCTTTACGGATTTATCAAGGGTATCAGTAGGGGCAAGAAGAAAAATAAAATAAAAAAAAGAACATACATGGGCAGCATTAGGGATGTATCTGCCTAAAATCAGATTTTCTCTAAAAAATGCTTTCACACTCATTGCTTAAACAATGGCTTATGTTAAGTTGGGTGAAACAACTGTGGTCCCTTAAACATCATCTGTAGTTATTAGGTCTTAAAAACAAAAGAAACAAGCTATTTAATTGTCCTTAGGTTGGGAAATGTACTGCACGGTTTGCACTTTAGAAGTGTCTGCAGACTTATGTTTCTAGTATCAGATCAAGCTTGTTACATATAAAATCCAGAAGAATATCCCTTGTATAAAAAGGTCTGAAGCCAGGTGCACATATGCATTTACGGTCACCTACCTAGTGGGAGGGTTTTCTCTGCAGGCGTCTCTAGATTTAAAGGCTTCACATCACTTTTTCGAGTGGTTGGGGTGCTTCTCCTTAGTTCGCTGGTGGGAGTGACTGCTGAATAACAGGACTTCCTGGCCGGCGTCTTTATCAGAGAGCGTTTATATTCATTATCTTTGGTTGCCTCAGAGAACCTGAGTTGTGTGAAATGACAGTGTTACTACAGCAGTTGGCATTAAAGAGCGCCTAGTTATGGTATGACAGGATTGGTCTTGGGTGTTTCATCACCTGGGAAAAGGCACACCCAACTGTGTTTTAAAAAAACTGTTAGCTTTTTATTTATGGGAAATATTCCCCAAAATACAGCTGCTTTAAAAAAGACTTGTATACAAATTGAATACATAGATGGTGCTTTGGCACCCTTTAGAAATGCATAATTCTTGTTGCCACATTTTATATTTTGATTCATAAGGATTTATGAAACTATTCTTCCTCCTACCTGTGGACACAATAACTGATGTCCCAGTCCTTGCTAAAGTACCTTGTCATAAACAGAAAAGGAAAAAGAGATCCTGTAGCCAGAAATCTGTGAACAATAATATATATTAAGGGTAAATGTACCCTAAGTACTATGTCCACAGGTAGGAGGACCCTTTGATGGTCATAGGCCTACTCTACTGCTATCCCTGCAATATAACCAATTTTAAGTTCTTAAATCCTTATAAATCCCAACATAGAATGTTGATTTTTTGGAATAGTGACAAGACCTGTTTCTAAAAGGGTGCCAGAGTAACATCAGTGTATTCAATTGTTTATGCCTTTCTAAAGTCACCGAATTTTGTGGAATATTTCCCAAAGAGGTAATTGATAAGAAGGCCAGTCTGGTGGGAGGATCTCTTGAGCTGAGTGACAGAACATATAACAAATATAGCTTTTGCATTTACTAAATTACATTACATTAACTTCCAGTTGCAAATATGCATATTATTATTGGTACATTAATATGCTTCCATAATTTATCCCACTCCTGTGTCCCTTTAATAACACTAAAATCTAAGAATGTATGTCTAAACTGTAAGCTCTTGGACCAGATTATTTATTGACCTTTCTGTTTACCTTGTAACATGTTTTAACCTAGGTAATTTCCATATAGTACCCACCATAATATACTCTTGTACAAAAAAAAAATGTCAAAATGTTTGCATTTTAGAATAACTTTTAACTAAAGAAATGTAAAAAATAAATAAAGAAAAAAGAAAAAAAAGAAAATCGCCAATGTTTTTATTTTGCCAGCACGTCCTCCAATGCACTGGTGGAAATCCCTTAAATTCCTAATTGCCGATCTAAAGTAAGATTTTATTTCTAGCATATGTTATTATACATTATAAAAATCAGTGGCTATACTGAACAAAACCAGCATTTGTCTATAGCACTATAATTTAACTATAAGAAAATCTGAACCAGGCGATTTAGATTACCTGACATTCATTTTGGATGATGAGAAAACAGATGGTTTGAATCCAGTTCTATCAACCAGTATACTCTTGCTGGCCATGCTGCCACGTCCAGATCTTCTCTTGTTGGCAGGGGTGCGGGCAGGGGATGGACTGACCTTGTGTACAGGGCTTTGTAGAGACTTCCTGGGTGCAGGGCTTTGTAAAGAAAGTTTCCCCTGCACTGGTTTCTATAGAAAAAGGGAAAAAGTACTCAGATATGTTGTGCACAGGCACAGCCCAGGAATGGAAAAGGTCTATGCCATGTTGAATATATCTATACAACTAAAAAAGCACTCTGATACCAGCATAATTATAAAAGAATATTGCTCTGCTAACAACCTTCTTCTTTCATCCTCTTATCACCTCCTCTCACTCCCGCCTCCAGGACTTTTCTTGTGCTACTCCTGCCTCGCTCCACTAGACTATCCTCCTGCCTCAAAAACTCACAAAAAAAAACTAATCTGTTTAAAGAAGCTCATCATCTACAGCCTTAATATGCACAACACTTCTCTTACACTCCTGCGTCACACCCAAACCCTTTAGTTTTTAAGACAGGGTCCTCCATTCTTTTGCAATGGGTTAAATATAGTTTTGCCTTATATTTATCCCCTGTACAGAGCTATGGAATATGTTGGCGCGTTACAAATAATGGATGATAATAATTACCTTTGAGTTGCTCACTGGTGTCTTCTCCATTAGTTTAAGAAGGTTTGATTTCTTGGCCAGTATCTGCAAAATATGATGGGAAAGAAATGGGAACAAAATAGAATAATAAAACACACTAGCCTGGGTTGTAATTGTTGTGTGATGACGACGACTACTGGCATTTTTCTCTGTAGCTTAGTTGCCCTTATTTAAGCAAATATTGGCAGATGGAAAAAAATAAAATAAAATATCAACTACATTCATTGCTCACGTCAATATAAAATTTACCGGTAACATGGCACGGATATAAAGCTGTTAAAATATTTTCTATTAACTGTTAATAGAAAGGTGGATTCTTCTCTTACCTTCACCTCTTGGAGAGTGCTGCTCACAGCATCCAGGCGCTTCTGTTTCCTCTCCATGTACTTGTCGATGGATTCCATTTTCTTGAAGTGAGCCTCATGCATCTTTTTAAAGTCTATAGATAAATTAGACATCATTACCATTAACAATAACTGCAAGGCACTACACAAATGTTTGGAAAAAGTATGGATAAGTCTTACTTGGAGTGGTAGGTTTTGATGGAGGTTTAGAGACTCGGCCAGTGTATCGTGGGATCTTGCCAGCAGGTGGAGCTCCAGTCACACCATTGTCTAGTGAAAGATAAGAATACTGTAAGTTATGACTGATGACTATCACATTAATTCTGTCTACTAAATCACTGCATAGCCTGACAGATCCTAAAAAAGGTATTGTACAAGTGCACATAATCTAATATCAGGATCCATTCAGCCCCCATTGTAGTACATGTACTCAGATGTCTAAAATTAGCTACTTTAAAAAGATACATGGAAAGTTTCTGGACGTTACTAGGTATATAATATATTTATCCATTTACTTTTATGTGCTTTATTAAAAAGTGCTTATAAGCTCTGTTATTACTGCCTAAAATCAAACAAATAGTCCCTATGGGTCTGGCCTCTGCATTGTATGCAGACACAAACTCTGTAGGGATGGATTTACAGCGTAGTGTCATAGCCTACCAAGGACTATTTCTCATTAGCATTTTTGCTGAGAGATGGCCACTGATTGGATAGTGTGAGACACAGCAAGTACAGCAGAGTGTGTCTGCATACGCTGCAGATGGCAGACCCATACAGGGACTATTTGTTTGATTTTAGGTAGTAAAGACAAAGCTTATAAGCACTTCTTAATAAAATAAAGTACATAAAGATAAATAGATACTCAGGTATATTATATACCTAGTACCCCTTCAATTTCCAAATACAAATAGCTGAAAAGTTAGTGGAGGCGAGTGGTTGAACGACTTATTTAATCCAAAATGTCATGAGTAGTGTTTGAAGCTCTGAAAGTTTCCTTTTGTGTCTAATATACTTAGCCCACTTAGACTGTAAGAGTAGGGCCTTATTAACTTTCTACCAGTAAGTAACTTTTGTCATATACCTTATGTACCAACTGCATCCCTTGTACTTAGGGCTCTGGAATATGTTGGCGCTTTATAAATAAATAAATATTAATAATACTTCTCTCACAAAGCCTGGGTTTGTAGTTTCTACTCCTAGATTTGTATTTGATTCTTTGCAGGGCACTCTTGTACTTCACAAGTAACAATTTACTCTGCACTGTCCAAGCAATTTTTCCTTAAACACTACCCATTTCCTATGTTACCAAAAGCAGTCCTTATAGTTTGAAGACATTTAATACCACAATAAGCACATGTAGTTTTACTTCCACCGAAGTACCTTGAGATGGTCTTGCACACTTCTTGGATTCTGAAACGGTCGGCTTCTTCATTTCCGAAGCTTCCTTCTCACTTGTTTCAGCTTCTGCCCGTTGTCTTTTTCTTGATGCTTTCTCAGAAGATGGAGTTTTTAGTACATCATTTTTGTCCTCGCCAATGACCACCTAAAAATTATATACAAAAAAAATAAAATGGTCATCCCTGTTACTGTTGAACAATTTGTTTCTACAGATTTTAGCTCCTGCACATATCTACTGGTATACAATATTTTTAGTTTGAATTTAATATTGATTTGCTAAATTAAATTTAAAAGTAGCTTTGTTTAAGGTGGCTTAACATTTGAAGAGAAGATTCAATAAGACTATGGATTGCTAAATATGTTATGAACAATTTAAGGAATTAAAAATGGGATTTAAAAATGGACATGGAAAGTTTATGGATTTCACTAGGAATAGCGTATGCCTATGTAACTTTACTTTGAGTACTTTATTCTTCTATGAGTTGCTTAAAAGCGCTGTTTTTTGTTGTTGCTAAAAATCTCACAAATAGTTCCTAACTGATTTTCCCCTCTGCAGCTCATAAAGGCAGTATACTGGGATTGCGATGTCTCATAGCAACCAATCAATGGCAGCATGCTACTTGAGAGGAGTCACTGACAAGCTAATTTGAAACCCTGCATATTCATGAACTAAAGAAGGCAGACCCAAACAGGTAAAAATTTTATGATTTAATGCACTTACTAAATAAAATAAAGTACAAAAAGGTAAACCGATACACAGGTGTATTTTATTCCTAGTGAAATCCACAAACTTTCCATATCCCTTTAAATTACAACCGCCAGCTTTTATCTTACATAACGTATACACCCACTAAATGCTTCTTTCCTGACAAGACCAAACATAACAAAATTACCTGTGGGGGCTCATTCTCTAAAGCCTGAAGCGCGCTGCCACTCCCTGCATCGTTGGCACTTAATTCCAGTTTGGGGCTGGCTTCTGTTTGGATCGTCTTCTTGCCTCTGCCACGCCGGTGAGTGATGTGACATACAGGGGCTTGGTCATTCTTCTCCTGACTGCTATTCAATTCATCCGTATCCAGATTGGAATTGCTCTCAGAGTCCTGTAGAGTTTATTTAGGATTAATTCTAAATCAGAATGATCTTATAAGAGTAGCCACAATAACGCAGTTACCAGACTGTTAATACCGGCACCTAGATCCAGATTTTCCAAGCCAGTCAAATGGTTATGATGCTCTTTTGTAACAAGAAGATGTATTATTTATCTATTGGGCACTCTGATGCCATATATGAGAAGTTAATAATTATGTGCACTCTACATGCTTAATATATATATATATATATATATATATATATATATATATATATATATATATATATATATATATATATATATATATATACACACACACACACACACACCGATATAAACATATGGATTTTATAGTAAAAGGTACCAAATACAGTAGTTTAACATTTTGAAGATAGGCTCATCAGCCTAGATATTCCTTGCAGATGCTCATTCTTCTAGATTTCATATGTCTTTAGATCCAGCCTTCAATTATTATGCAGTGTATACTTAAGGAGTTCAATGAGTTCAGAGTCCTACCTCAGAACTCGTTGATTTCAGTATTCCTGTCTCTCCAGGAAGTTTAATTCAAGTACTGTGGTGTAGTGATGCCTGTGCCTACAAGAGCCAAAGTGCACCTTGTGCTTACATCATGAGTTTGAAGAAGGCTAGTGATACCACTCAGTAGAACAGAAAAATAGTATATATATATAAAAAAGATAATAGCCAAGTATGAGCATTGTAGCCGCGTGTGTGTGAACTCACTGGTGAATACAAAATGCCAGGATCTCTAAGATGGTGAAAAATAAAGAAGCTAATAAAGGAGCTGATGTGGCTAGAGGTGTGAATGCTGTGGCTAAACAAAGGTCACAGACATTGGAGGAAGTGGAGAAATTGTTGTACATTTGCATTAAGCAAAAACAGTTATGGGTGATAGTATTTCCCAAGCAATAATTTTCGAGAAAGCAAAACAATTGCATGCCGGTCTGGTAAAAGAAGAGCCTATAACAAGTGGTGAGAGCAGTGAAGAATGTAAAGCCAGTCTTGGTTGATTTGAGAATGTTAAAAAGAGAACTGGCATTCACAGTGTGGTGAGGCATGGAGAGGCAGCCAGTGCCGACAAAGAAGCTGCTGAAATCTTTGTTAGGGAGTTTAGAGACTATGTTTTGTTCCCCTGCAAGTCTTCAACTGTGGAGAGACGGTCACTTATTAAAAGAAGACATTTCCAGGGCACAAGCAGATGAAGGACAGGCTAACTCTGTTGATGGGTTGAAATACTAGTGGGGATTTAAATATTAAAGACAATTCATCAGCAACACATTATAACATGTTCACTTACCTCGCTCAGACTCTCAGTTTTGCATTCTGGGTGATAATAGGCTTTCAATGCTTTCAGCAGTTTATCAGCCTGTAAAAGGACAAAAATGATAAGAGATAAGAATATACATCTTACTTTTTCATTTGAATAACCAAAACCTATGCGTTTCGATTGTGAAGAAAGCGATGCACAATATGGGCTTACAAATGTATTTAAAATTTGAATCCAGACAGACTTTTTAGGCATCGGGTAAGGAATTATATATAGGAAGCCAAGTACAGTATAATAATTTAAAACACGGAAGCCAGCAGCAAAATGCTATGAGCTGTGGCTCCCTGGATTTGTTCAGCTCTGTTGTACAGAAAACCCATGAATGCTGCACTCTGTATGTTGATGCGTACATTAGATTTTATGTACAAACAATACATTTCCCAGATCAACTCGTCACTAGGAGTAGAGCTATGGCTTATTGGCCTCTACAAAACTGCTGTATCTGGCTGTCTTACCAGTGTGGCAACTTTGGGCATTAAAGGGATATGGAAGGTTCCTGGAGGTTACTAGGTATATAATATCCTTGTGTATCTATTTATTGTTATGAACTTATTAAGAAGTGCTTAAAAGCTGTTATTTCTGTCTATACATTTTAGTTCAGATCCCTGCAGGTCAGAACTGTGAAATGCAGTGTTTCAGGATTAGCCTGTCAGTGCCCTCTCTCAAGCAGAATGTTGCCACTAATTGGTTACTATGCAAGTGCAAACCCTGTACGATGTACAATATCTTCATGAGCTGCAGAGGGAAGCAACAAAGCGTATAAGAACTTCTTCATAAAATAAAGTACAGAATAGTAAAAAGATACACAGGGATAAATTAAGTCACTTTCACACAAAGCACTGTAAAGAGATAGGATGGAGGTCATTGTGACCTTTTATCCATGATATAAAGTGCAAACACTGGTGCAGCTAAAAGTAGAAAGAACTGCTGTAGGCAAACACACAACGCACATTAGTATATGGCGGAGAATAATCACAAATGCTGAATGATTAAAGATTCATAAGGTATATGTAATGCTCTTGGTGCTATGTCCTATGACAAGCCCACTGATGTGGTTTGCTAGCAGCAAAAGGACTACTGGTCATATCTTTAATTTGAAAAATGGAGAATCCTTCTAGGAAACACGAATAGGCATACGGATACACGCTGGAGTCGAGCCATCTTTGTGCAAAACCTCCTGAAAGCAACTGGGCCTATCCTTCACACCTGGAAAATAGGGCTTATATACTGGTGTTTCATAACATTAGGACTTTAATAAGTGTCTCTTATAACACAAAACTCTAGTGTTGCATCATTGTAATAACCAATTATTGAATGTTTCAAGACATTAGAAGAAATACCTTACAGTATGTCTTTTTGGTATAAATTGAACAGGCACACAAAGCATTCACTTTACATATGTGTATATATTACTGTAATTAGTTTTAAATCAGGCCTGTACTGTAGGAAAAGGCAACAGGTGCAAGAATGACAGCTGATAGCCGCTAGAAATAAATACTCCCCCTCCCCTCTCCCCCAGTCTTCTCTCTCTCCATTCTCCCCCAGTCTTCTCTCTCTCTCCATTCTCCCCCAGTCTTCTCTCTCTCTCCATTCTCCCCCAGTCTTCTCTCTCTCTCTCCATTCTCCCCCAGTCTTCTCTCTCTCTCCATTCTCCCCCAGTCTTCTCTCTCTCTCTCCATTCTCCCCCAGTCTTCTCTCTCTCTCTATTCTCCCCCAGTCTTCTCTCTCTCTCTATTCTCCCCCAGTCTTCTCTCTCTCTCTATTCTCCCCCAGTCTTCTCTCTCTCTATTCTCCCCCAGTCTTCTCTCTCTCTCCATTCTCCCCCAGTCTTCTCTCTCTCCATTCTCCCCCAGTCTTCTCTCTCTCCATTCTCCCCCAGTATTCTCTCTCTCCATTCTCCCCCAGTATTCTCTCTCTCTCTCTCTCTCTCCATTCTCCTCCAGTCTTCTCTCTCTCTCTCCATTCTCCTCCAGTCTTCTCTCTCTCTCTCCATTCTCCTCCAGTCTTCTCTCTCTCTCTCCATTCTCCTCCAGTCTTCTCTCTCTCTCTCCATTCTCCTCCAGTCTTCTCTCTCTCTCTCCATTCTCCTCCAGTCTTCTCTCTCTCTCTCACCATTCTCCCCCAGTCTTCTCTCTCTCCATTCTCCCCCAGTCTTCTCTCTCTCTCTCTCCATTCTCCTCCAGTCTTCTCTCTCTCTCTCTCCATTCTCCCCCAGTCTTCTCTCTCTCTCTCTCCATTCTCCCCCAGTCTTCTCTCTCTCTCCATTCTCCCCCAGTCTTCTCTCTCTCTCTCTCTCTCCATTCTCCCCCAGTCTTCTCTCTCTCTCTCTCTCCATTCTCCCCCAGTCTTCTCTCTCTCTCTCTCTCACCATTCTCCCCCAGTCTTCTCTCTCTCCATTCTCCCCCAGTCTTCTCTCTCTCTCCATTCTCCCCCAGTCTTCTCTCTCTCCATTCTCCCCCAGTATTCTCTCTCTCCATTCTCCCCCAGTATTCTCTCTCTCTCCATTCTCCTCCAGTCTTCTCTCTCTCTCTCCATTCTCCTCCAGTCTTCTCTCTCTCTCCATTCTCCTCCAGTCTTCTCTCTCTCTCTCACCATTCTCCCCCAGTCTTCTCTCTCTCCATTCTCCCCCAGTCTTCTCTCTCTCCATTCTCCCCCAGTCTTCTCTCTCTCCATTCTCCCCCAGTCTTCTCTCTCTCCATTCTCCCCCAGTCTTCTCTCTCTCCATTCTCCCCCAGTCTTCTCTCTCTCTCTCTCTCCATTCTCCTCCAGTCTTCTCTCTCTCTCTCTCCATTCTCCCCCAGTCTTCTCTCTCTCTCTCTCTCCATTCTCCCCCAGTCTTCTCTCTCTCTCTCCATTCTCCCCCAGTCTTCTCTCTTTCTCTCTCCATTCTCCCCCAGTCTTCTCTCTCTCTCTCTCCATTCTCCCCCAGTCTTCTCTCTCTCTCTCTCTCTCCATTCTCCCCCAGTCTTCTCTCTCTCTCCATTCTCCCCCAGTCTTCTCTCTCTCTCCATTCTCCCCCAGTATTCTCTCTCTCCATTCTCCCCCAGTCTTCTCTCTCTCCATTCTCCCCCAGTCTTCTCTCTCTCCATTCTCCCCCAGTCTTCTCTCTCTCCATTCTCCCCCAGTCTTCTCTCTCTCTCTCTCCATTCTCCCCCAGTCTTCTCTCTCTCCATTCTCCCCCAGTCTTCTCTCTCTCTCCATTCTCCCCCAGTCTTCTCTCTCTCCATTCTCCCCCAGTCTTCTCTCTCTCCATTCTCCCCCAGTCTTCTCTCTCTCCATTCTCCCCCAGTCTTCTCTCTCTCCATTCTCCCCCAGTCTTCTCTCTCTCCATTCTCCCCCAGTCTTCTCTCTCTCCATTCTCCCCCAGTATTCTCTCTCTCTCTCTCCATTCTCCTCCAGTCTTCTCTCTCTCTCTCTCCATTCTCCTCCAGTCTTCTCTCTCTCTCTCCATTCTCCTCCAGTCTTCTCTCTCTCTCTCACCATTCTCCCCCAGTCTTCTCTCTCTCTCTCCATTCTCCCCCAGTCTTCTCTCTCTCTCTCCATTCTCCCCCAGTCTTCTCTCTCTCTCTCTCCATTCTCCTCCAGTCTTCTCTCTCTCTCTCTCCATTCTCCTCCAGTCTTCTCTCTCTCTCTCTCCATTCTCCTCCAGTCTTCTCTCTCTCTCTCTCCATTCTCCCCCAGTCTTCTCTCTCTCTCTCTCCATTCTCCCCCAGTCTTCTCTCTCTCTCTCCATTCTCCTCGAGTCTTCTCTCTCTCTCTCACCATTCTCCCCCAGTCTTCTCTCTCTCCATTCTCCCCCAGTCTTCTCTCTCTCCATTCTCCCCCAGTCTTCTCTCTCTCCATTCTCCCCCAGTCTTCTCTCTCTCCATTCTCCCTCAGTATTCTCTCTCTCTCTCTCTCCATTCTCCCCCAGTATTCTCTCTCTCTCCATTCTCCTCGAGTCTTCTCTCTCTCCATTCTCCCCCAGTCTTCTCTCTCTCTCTCTCTCCATTCTCCTCCAGTCTTCTCTCTCTCTCTCTCTCCATTCTCCTCCAGTCTTCTCTCTCTCTCTCTCCATTCTCCCCCAGTCTTCTCTCTCTCTCCATTCTCCCCCAGTCTTCTCTCTCTCTCCATTCTCCCCCAGTCTTCTCTCTCTCTCCATTCTCCCCCAGTCTTCGCTCTCTCTCCATTCTCCCCCAGTCTTCGCTCTCTCCATTCTCCCCCAGTCTTCTCTCTCTCCATTCTCCCCCAGTCTTCTCTCTCTCTCTCTCCATTCTCCCCCAGTCTTCTCTCTCTCTCCATTCTCCCCCAGTCTTCTCTCTCTCTCCATTCTCCCCCAGTCTTCTCTCTCTCTCCATTCTCCCCCAGTCTTCGCTCTCTCTCCATTCTCCCCCAGTCTTCGCTCTCTCCATTCTCCCCCAGTCTTCTCTCTCTCCATTCTCCCCCAGTATTCTCTCTCTCTCTCTCCATTCTCCCCCAGTCTTCTCTCTCTCCATTCTCCCCCAGTCTTCTCTCTCTCTCCATTCTCCCCCAGTCTTCTCTCTCTCCATTCTCCCCCAGTCTTCTCTCTCTCCATTCTCCCCCAGTCTTCTCTCTCTCCATTCTCCCCCAGTATTCTCTCTCTCCATTCTCCCCCAGTATTCTCTCTCTCCATTCTCCCCCAGTATTCTCTCTCTCTCTCTCCATTCTCCTCCAGTCTTCTCTCTCTCTCTCCATTCTCCTCCAGTCTTCTCTCTCTCTCTCCATTCTCCTCCAGTCTTCTCTCTCTCTCTCACCATTCTCCCCCAGTCTTCTCTCTCTCCATTCTCCCCCAGTCTTCTCTCTCTCTCTCTCCATTCTCCTCCAGTCTTCTCTCTCTCTCTCTCCATTCTCCCCCAGTCTTCTCTCTCTCTCTCTCCATTCTCCCCCAGTCTTCTCTCTCTCTCTCTCCATTCTCCCCCAGTCTTCTCTCTCTCTCTCTCCATTCTCCCCCAGTCTTCTCTCTCTCTCTCCATTCTCCCCCAGTCTTCTCTCTTTCTCTCTCCATTCTCCCCCAGTCTTCTCTCTCTCTCTCTCTCTCCATTCTCCCCCAGTCTTCTCTCTCTCTCCATTCTCCCCCAGTATTCTCTCTCTCTCCATTCTCCTCGAGTCTTCTCTCTCTCTCACCATTCTCCCCCAGTCTTCTCTCTCTCCATTCTCCCCCAGTCTTCTCTCTCTCCATTCTCCCCCAGTCTTCTCTCTCTCCATTCTCCCCCAGTATTCTCTCTCTCTCTCTCCATTCTCCTCCAGTCTTCTCTCTCTCTCTCCATTCTCCTCCAGTCTTCTCTCTCTCTCTCTCTCCATTCTCCTCCAGTCTTCTCTCTCTCTCTCACCATTCTCCCCCAGTCTTCTCTCTCTCCATTCTCCCCCAGTCTTCTCTCTCTCCATTCTCCCCCAGTCTTCTCTCTCTCCATTCTCCCCCAGTCTTCTCTCTCTCCATTCTCCCCCAGTCTTCTCTCTCTCCATTCTCCCCCAGTATTCTCTCTCTCCATTCTCCTCCAGTCTTCTCTCTCTCTCTCTCTCTCTCCATTCTCCCCCAGTATTCTCTCTCTCCATTCTCCTCCAGTCTTCTCTCTCTCTCTCCATTCTCCCCCAGTCTTCTCTCTCTCTCTCCATTCTCCCCCAGTCTTCTCTCTCTCTCTCCATTCTCCCCCAGTCTTCTCTCTCTCTCCATTCTCCCCCAGTCTTCTCTCTCTCTCCATTCTCCCCCAGTCTTCTCTCTCTCCATTCTCCCCCAGTCTTCTCTCTCTCCATTCTCCCCCAGTATTCTCTCTCTCTCTCTCCATTCTCCTCCAGTCTTCTCTCTCTCTCTCTCCATTCTCCTCCAGTCTTCTCTCTCTCTCTCTCCATTCTCCCCCAGTCTTCTCTCTCTCTCCATTCTCCCCCAGTCTTCTCTCTCTCTCCATTCTCCCCCAGTCTTCGCTCTCTCTCCATTCTCCCCCAGTCTTCGCTCTCTCCATTCTCCCCCAGTCTTCTCTCTCTCCATTCTCCCCCAGTATTCTCTCTCTCTCTCTCCATTCTCCCCCAGTCTTCTCTCTCTCCATTCTCCCCCAGTCTTCTCTCTCTCTCTCCATTCTCCCCCAGTCTTCTCTCTCTCCATTCTCCCCCAGTCTTCTCTCTCTCCATTCTCCCCCAGTCTTCTCTCTCTCCATTCTCCCCCAGTCTTCTCTCTCTCTCTCCATTTCCCCAGTCTCCTCTCTATACTTACTCTCATATTCGCTCTCAGCCCGGCTCCCTTGGCCAGTTTCTGTAGCTCCGAGTACTTCATAGCCTCCAACTTCTGCACAGACGGCGCTTCCATAATCACACTGTCTGTTGTACCGGGACCGATCACACAACACACTGTCAACAACGAGCACGGTTTGAATCTGGGCGCGCACACGTCACTAACGGCAATGGTTCAAACTCGTCAGCCCCACTCTACTATTGGTTGCAATAGTAACGCTCAACCAATCAACATCGTAGTGGGCGGGTCATTCTGTTATTCTCTGCTTAGATTGGACAGATTTGTCACTCTTCTTTCTCTATTGGGCGAAGTAGTGACAGTCAGAGCTTTTAAATCCTCCAGATAAACAAATACAAAATAGGGAAACAAGTGTCAAAATTGGCTGCAACTAAAACCTGTCATGGTGTAATACTTATTATTTTAAACTGTAAAATTTATACATAGACATTCAACATAACACTGTTAAATCTGAGTTAATGGGAAACATTTTGATTGACAGGTTATTACCCAATCAGCTTGTATCATTTTATACCGTCATCCAATCAGCATGCATAAATATAACAGTAATGGCGGGAAATGATAATTTGTATCAGAGCGGTGGGGAGATGAATAACACGGCTGTGTCCTGCAGTTCGCTGGCTCCTGAGCTCCCTGGGGGGCTCCGGCCTGAGGACTCTGCGGTGTTCATGTGCAGGACGTGTTTCTCTGTGTTCGGGGACTCTCTGAGTGTGTGCGGGGAGGACGAGAGGCTGGGGGTCCTGCTCTGTGTGAGTGAGTGCTGGGGATGGGGTATAATGGCTGCCATTAACATGAGACTAGATGTACAGTATGTGGAGATTCTTCCGAGTACAAAATCCTGCTTTCCCCTCTTATTTTAGTTCTTCAAATCTTCATATGATGTTACTATAATTGACTTGTACCTTTTTATATTGAGAGCCAAACTAGGTCAAAGAAGAGTAAGATTATGTGCATAAGAGACACATTAATATGTCTCCTAATAATGGCAGCTCTACACTCTTTTTAAAGGGACACTAACAGAAGTCTGACTAAAAATTTTTTACATTTATACAAATTGATCAATAATTGACTTAAATATTGTTCTAGTTTAGCCCCCAAAGCGGGCCCACAAGAACCTGCATAAATAAGACTCAAAGGGTTATACTTTTAGGGTTTATGCTCACTTTATGGTGGCGCAGTGGTAAGCAATCTGTTTTAAAGATTTTTTTTCTATTAGTAAGTCTCTGGTTCTATCCCCCTGCCTTCCACTTGTGTTAAAAAAAGTTACCTTTTTGACGTGTAAGGCTTTATTAAATAAACCAATGAAGATATTTCTGATTTTATTTTTTTAAACCGTAAACAAAAACAAAAAAACGATCTTTGTGGGAATTGAACCCAGTAACATGTCCTCCAGAGGCTGTGATGTATAGACTCAGCTGTTGCATTAGCTACTAGAATATGAGGTAGATACAATGACTCAGACACTGCTTCATTCAAACCATCTACACCTGATTCTAATATAGATTCATTGTTGCTCTGGCTACAGAGCTCATTACTCATTCAGGAAGAGGCAACACAGTGAAATAGCCTGACTTTTATTGATCATAACTCCATGAATTCAGCATAAGTTTTTAAAATTAAAACACTTTTTGCCCTCTAATGGTGCTGAGCACATATATGGGACTTTTGTGGTCCTTTGAAGACATATTTACCCCCCAAAATAGCTTTGCACCTAAGTGTGTGTGTGTATATATATATATATATATATATATATATATATATATATATATATATATATATATATATATATATATATATATATATACACACACACACACACACTTTTTTGCAATGAAAATAACTTTTTTTTATTTTCTTTTTCCAGGAGTTACAGAAGATGTGACTATAGGAGAATCTCTGCACTTTGGAGTGGACGGTGCTTTAAAAGGGTGGTAGGTGATTATGCCCACCCCTCTATGAAATGTATTTAAGGGAATCTGTGGACATTTCCATTACTGTTTAGTAAAGATATTTATGCATTATTAAAGGGACTCTGTCACCCAAAATAGTGTTGTTTTGGTTGTACATTGTATTATTATTTTTTTTATATATAAAGGAAATAATTCCTGAGATATTCAGCATTGTTTAGGCTGTATTATGTAAATATACAGCTCCCAAAAGGATAATTAGTGTGGTTGCAAAAAAGTTCCCCATCGCTATGCAGTAAGACCACCTCCCTCATCTTCAACAAGCAGTCTACTTCTAATATGCATATGGAGCCACTCATTTGCATTGAGACACAAACATTGCTGAATACCTCAAAAGTACGGCAGAGAAAAAAGTTAGAATAATCTGTAGTCAGGTTTGTAATGTTTTTTTAAAAGGAAACAAACTTATTATGGTGCGTTCACTGTTTACTTCATCATATGAAATCTTTTTCAAGTGCCTATCACCCTTTGCGGTGCCGCTCCTGTGGGTCCAACATTGGCTTTAACCTGCACTCTTCATGTAGGACCTATGCTTACCTGCGAGGCCTGTTCTGCCTCTTTAAGCAAAGTCTTTCCTGGTATGATAATTTTACAATTTTTTATTATTATTATTGGTGGTATTATTCTTAAAGAACCCTTATTTTTTTGGGGGGTGGGGTCAAATATCTTAAAAATAAAAAAACAAGGCCGTTCTCTCATTGGCATGAGGCTTTATAGTTTATATGTGAAGAAAGTCTTGGTTTTCACAGTCTCTGTAAGAGCTTCCATGTTTGTCTTAAAGGGACTATATCATGCTACAAACAACTTCATTTTAATAGAGGCAATCTCCACATTTCTATTAAAAACCCCTTTTAAATATAGGTGAATTAAAATTGATGGCAGTTTGTGCAGCAATGTCCCCCTGTAGAGGAAAGTAAGAGCCAGACACTGATCTGTAGATCTCTGCATTGAGCTTCTGCTGGCTTCTAGGTTAGTAACGCATTAAAATCTGCATCCAAATGTAGTGTTTCTATTGGTAGGTTCACTGTGCCAATGTAGGCAGCTCTGGGTTTGGGAAACAAGTCTTATATTTTAAATATAAGTTTGTACATGTATAGAATGACTCAATGTAATGTGTGTTTCTGATATAAGCAGCATGTGTTCGATTAAAGGGAAACTTAGATATGCCTTTAAGACGGCCTACATGGGGTGGAGAAACACTCACAGGTTAAGATGGCTGAATATGATTACGCTTAAGAAGCTAATTTGAGATGCATCTTTGCATTTTAAACACACATTCTATCAAAGTATTGTTTTTTTTTATGTGCAATTGCTTTCTGACGTATTACATTTGGTGGTTGGATCCCTTTAAAGACTTCCTGCTTTCTTGCAGCCAGTATTTTGTTAATCAGTAGAGTTGTGTTTGTCTTATTATATATGCGAGTATGCACTCACACTTCAACCTGCAAATCCTGTAATCCCTCTTCTGTCTGCCCTTCCCTACACTGAACTAAAAGGACTAGTCATGTCAGCCTCTGTTCACTTGCAGAATTTGCCAAGAAGATTTTCTCTAAAAAATACTTTTGGTTTACACCACTATTAATGTTGTTGGTTTGTGTTTCCTTAAGATACAAAGGTCCATCTATTCAATATTGTATGGCAAATATACATTTAATGGTCACAATACCTGTGGTCCTTTATTCATGAGAACTGACAGACTGTGGAATCCATGCAAACATTTTCTTTCAGTAATAAGTCACATAACTTTGTAATGTGTACACAAATCTATTATCTTTTATTTGTAATGCGCCAGCATATTGCTATATAGGGGTTAAGTACGATATTTAACATGGCCATGCCATAGAATCTATGGTCTCCCTAACCCTCCATTACAGTCTGCTTGATGTATAAATGAACATAAGCCGTTACCTTGTTGTTTATCTTACAGCTATCTGTTCAAATCAAAAACGGTGGTCCCGGGAAAGGAATTACACTTTGAACTTACAAGTCTTCAAGAACAAATTAAACAAGTAAAGTAAAAACCTATTTCCTATGCACTAGTTTCATCTAATGTTATGTTCGCATTGATCCTAATGAACTGTTGCAGTTACTTGGTGGGTTATATGTCAAATGATGCTCAGAGCACACAAACTCATTTAAATGATTGTTCTTCAGCAAATGAGCAGTGATACTGATGAGTCAAACGTGTCTGCCAATGAGATCTACATACTATGGTATGCTGTGAAAAGGAGAGAACATACAGTTTTAAATTTAGCATTTTTTGTAATAGTTGAAATAGCTTTACTGATTGAGAACATGTTTCAAATGCATGAGAAATGTTCCCTTTAGGTTGATAAGTTTCTTAAAATGTAATTTCTATCTTATGGACTGATTCCTATATTATTGGTATATCAAATTAAATTTATTTTAACAAGTGTTACTTAATCTTCAGTACTTTAATACAATTTTAGTATCAATGTTCCATTGTCACATTGTAATCATTTTGGTAATACACTGTGAATAAGATCAGTCTGGCATTTGACACAATCATACCCTTCTATGCTAGGAAGAGGGAATTAATGTGATTTTTTTTTTTTCTCCAGAAAATGTGCTGTTGTATTTTGAGCATAAAATGTTGGCTTTGCTTCTAGACTAGAAACAGATTTTCTTTTTTGTCTATTGTAGCTGAAAGCAGAGTTGGTGAATACACACAAGAGAGTACAGTTACTGACCATGCAGCTGGAGCAACACCCGACATATCAGGAAAATGTATATAAATGATCACGTTTTGCATGGCAGCCAGTAAATTTGCCATAGGTCACTGTACAGTGACATGAATTGTTGTGTATCGATGTAATGTTCTTCATAAACTGTATCTCATGAACATGTACATTTTTTTTTTAATATTGTATAAAATCAGAAATGTTTAAATTATTTTGCTACTACTCCTGATGATGCTGAGGAATTAATTTTACCTCCAACACAAATAAATGCAGATCTTGAGTTTTGGATTGTACGTCTATCTTACAGAGATCACTTTTAGATGTATCTGGTACGGGAGAGATGACATGGGCCTGCTTATTTTTCTGGCATGATTAAAGCACTGCCGTGGGGCTCATACAATAGTTTTTCACAGTTTTGGATGTTGGTGGGATCCCCTGTGTAAGTTTGTCTGATTGGGCACTTTTTTTTCAGTTGGGCTTGATAAAGCGGTTTTGCATACCTACCCAGCAGATCCACCAGGTTCTTGTATTTCCCTTCACCAAGACAGCTGATGTCTCTAAAATGCCTTTACTCAGATGTTACAATTAGTAATATAAAAATCAAGAAATGCTTTTTTTTTCTGTGGAAACGTCATAACAGGTCGATAGATGTATATTTAAACATAAACTAATAACATTCTGCAATAGACTGTGAGTCTTCTGGGTTTTCTATGAATTGCTTATACAGCCATTGCCTATGTTTCATCTGTAAGGCATCATAACATCTTCACATCTATTTCAGTAGTTGTATAGGACCAGGGCAGCTATAATCTCTGGCACTCAGAGAATTCATCTCTCAATCGTCTCAGTCACTGAAAGCTGTTACCTTCCTTTTCTCCTGTCTGACATCAGACTGCATTCAGCACAGACTTTACCTCACACACATTACATAACTGACTGATTATATAACTCTCTTGACTGTCAGTTACTGGCTACCTTCTAGCAATCTAACTGCCAGTTAACTCCTTATCACCGGGACACAATTAAACATACAGTAATCAACATAACACAGCATAGCCTAACATATAGTAATTAACCTATGTATGTAATTAACTTAATATAATGATAAATAACTATAAAACATACCCACAACCACATATTCCCTGGAGGCAGTTCTGATAGGAGTCTTTAAGCAGCCAGGGTAATGGTCATCATCGAAATCCTAATCATCCTGTAGGGGGAGATCATATTAGGCCCAAGGACTGTTAGTCAGGAGGATCATGACAGGCATATCATGTTCTCAATCATTTTATTGAGGAATTCTGTAATGTGTTAGTCAAAGTTTAGGACCAGTACATACTCCACATAGGGTGCTACTAGGAATCAAAAGGACATTGCTTAACAAAAGAACACAGTATCTCTATTTTTTGTGCACACCTACTATCATCAAATCTCCTTAGAGACAAGTGTTAAATCTTCACTATTAAGTTAATTAAAAAATATTATTTAAGAGATACAAATCTTATTGATTTGGTCTTTGGCATTGACTTATGTATAGGAGCACTAGCACTTTAAATAGCGCATTTTGTGTATTGCACTAATTTACCACGGCATGGTCTATACCTCATTACAGAATCAAGAATTGAATCTCTTCTCTACAATATACAGAAGCACTAGCTATATATATATATATATATATATATATATATATATATATATATATATATATATATATATATATATATATATATATATATATATATAGCACTTTATCTTTTGGGCCAATTTCAGAATATGATTTCCCACGATACCCATGTGATTCACCATGAATTTGATATCCTGCATCTGATAATATTTTAATAATTTTTAATTAACTTAATAAAAGTGAAGTTTTAAAGCTTGTCTCTAAGGAGATTTGATAATAGGTGTGCACAAAATAAGGAGTCTGTTCTTTTTAAGTAATTCAAAGTACCTTTGAAATGTCTTGTGTGAACTCCACCCCTTAGGCACCGATGTAGGCAGAGCTTCCTAGACAGTGAACTGTACAGACTTGTGTCCTAGCCAATCAGCTGTCAGTATCCCAGCTGTAGCATTCTCAGCCAGGGAGAGGGAAACTAATACATTCTAGCTGCCTCTGATTGGCCACAACGTATTAAGAATTTTATGCTAATTTAGCTTGGATATTAAGGAGTATTCCTTCTCAAAATCTGGAATCTTGCAAACTTTAGGGTAAGTTTTTATATATGTGTTTTGGGATTTTTTTCATGCATTACTGATTCACCTATCCGATGTATTCAGATACCTACATATACCTATTTATTTAACAATAAAGTTTAGTTTATAAAACTTAACTTAGAACCTCAGAAATCCCCAAGTTCAGTTTCTGTGGAGATGGCAGTAACTGAAAAGTATTTCCACAGAGACTGCCTGCTGTGACTGATGTGTTGGGAACATTAAGGAGAATGCACAGTGAGAACTTGCATTTCTTAATCTGCCAAGTAGACCTATGTTTGAAAAGTCTTAAAAGGGAAAATAAAGTGAAAATTATTTAAAAGGAACATTTTTATCCCTGCATGCAGCATTAACCGCCTGTAATGTGACCTAGTTTAGAGAAATATAGATACCGGTTTTTCTGGAGGCTGGTTTTCCTGTTATAAAATATTGAAAATCTCTCACTAAGGTGTTCGACTTTAGACGCTGTCAGTATGGGTGTAATTTTCCCTTTCAATATTGGTTATAAATTGCCATTTTGTAGAAGGATCCATATGGCCAATTTTTTTCTTTAAGAATGTTACAGTGGATATAAAAAGTCTACACACCCCTGTTAAAATGTCAGGTTTCTGTGCTGTAAAAAAATGAGTCAAAGATAAATTATTTCAGAACTTTTTCCACCTTTAATGTGACCTATAAACTGTACAACTCAATTGAAAAACAAACTGAAATCTTTTAGGTGGAGGGAAGAAAAATAATATGGTTGCATAAGTCTGCACCCCCTCTTATAACTGGGGATGTTGCTGTGTTCAGAATTAAGCAGTCACATTCCAAATCGTGTTAAATAGGAGTCAGAATACACCTGCCATCATTTAAAATACCTCTGATTAACCCCAAATAAAGTTCAGCTGCTCTAGTTGGTCTTTCCTGAAATTTTCTTAGTCGCATCCCACAGCAAAAGCCATGGTCCACAGAGAGCTTCCAAAGCATCAGAGGGATCTCATTGTTAAAAGGTATCAGTCAGGAGAAGGGTACAAAAGAATTTCCAAGGCATTAGATATACCATGGAACACAGTGAAGACAGTCATCATCAAGTGGAGAAAATATGGCACAACAGTGACATTACCAAGAACTGGAGCTCCCTCCAAAATTGATGAAAAGACGAGAAGGAAACTGGTCTGGGAGGCTACCAAGAAGCCTACAGCAACATTAAAGGAGCTGCAGGAATATCTGGCAAGTACTCGCTGTGTGGTACATGTGACAACAATCTCCCGTATTCTTCATATGTCTGGGCTAGGGGCAAGATGAAAGCCTTTTCTTACCAAGAAAAACATCCAAGCCAGGCTACATTTTGCAAAAACACATCTGAAGTCTCCCAAAAGCATGTGGTAAAAGGTGTTATGGTCTGATGAAACCAAGGTTGAACTTTTTGGCCATTATTCCAAAAGATATGTTTGGCGCAAAAACAACACTGCACATCACCAAAAGAACACCATACCCACAGTGAAGCATGGTGGTGGCAGCATCATGCTTTGGGGCTGTTTTTCTTCAACTGGAACTGGGGCCTTAGTTAAGATAGAGGGAATTATGAACAGTTCCAAATACCAGTCAATATTGGCACAAAACCTTCAGGCTTGTGCAAATTAGCTGTTTTTTTTTTACTATAATTTTTTAAATTACTTATTAAAAAAAAAAAAATATATATATATATATATATATATATATAGATGGATGGATAGATAGCACAGGAGGTCTGTGCACAATGGAAATGTGACAACTGCAGGACTAATAGGAAATTCATTAATTTACAAGGATGGAAACCTCACGAAAAGGCAGTAGACTGGGAAGGGCTGAAGAGAAAATGGAAATCTGTAGTAACATCATTTAGAAGCTACAAAATAGTTTTTTTGTGGTCTAAAAACTTTTGTCTTGTTTTCCCATTTAGTTGGTACAAAAAAAGTGGACAAAAGAATATGACCAGTGGTCCTTCAGTCTTGGGATATTCAGCTAATGTTCACTAAGATGTGATTATTTTTTCATAAGAATTTCCCAGGAAAGAAAAGAGGGAATTCCTACAATAAAAGTGGAATTTTACCTGTGAGCATGGTAGATAAAGAGTACCTAGTCACCATGTGAAAAAACAATTTGGGGCAGCTTACTTCAGGAAAGGTCAGATCTGGAAATGGATAGATTTTGTTTATTAAACTATATGTAGGAAGTGAGAACAGGGGAGATGAATGCTGATATATTGAGGAGTCAGCACATAGACAAAATATTTGTGTGGGAATAGGAAAAGGGTAAAAAAAAAAAAGTAATTGTAAGGCAAATGGTATTTGATGCAGGGGGTGTCGTTATAGGACAGTGGAGCTCACTATTGTCTATGGTATTTTGTATGACAAAGCTTGAATGTTTTTGATAAAGGAATGTGCAATAATTGTGCACATTAATAATTGGTGATAAATGCTACAATATATAGTGCTAGTCTATATAAATTATTGTTACTAGCTGTTAAGGGTAAATCTCATTTTTGGTGAGACAAATCACTGGCATGCCTTTGATAAGAGGCTCTTTTACATAAACAAACTAGAGAATTGCCCGACAAAAAATGACGGCAATGAAATTGTAAGGTAGCTAATGCTGTTTGGTGTGTAATACTAAAATATATAGTACATTAATAAATGAATATACTTTACCTATTTTGAAGCATTCTGTTGAAGAGCTGACAATCTGTTTTCATGTTGCTGCAGCATTAGTGGTGTGGAGCTGCTGTGTAAGCGTGATGAATGTGTGCAGTGTAATAGTGTGCGTGCGCGAGACGAAGCCGTTAGCGTAGTGGTGTACTTCCGCATTGGCGTAAAATGGCGGGTTATCTGTGTTATGCGTCTTTGCGGATTATCCGTAGGTGCTTAGTGGTGTTTTGCGAGTTTCGTGTGGTGTTTTGCGAGTGTGTTGTGGTGTTTTACGTGTTGAGAGTGCTGTAGCCTCGTTTTAGTTTTTTTCTCTCGCTTAGCGATTTCATTAGTGCCTAAAGTGTTTTATTTTTATTTAAATGAAGGTGTAACTTGTTTTTTTGAGCTGCTGGATGGTTCCTCTTGCTGTAGGTAAGTTTTTTATGTGTGTGTTGTGTGTATTTATTGTGTTTTAAATGTTTGTATGTCGGCGTGTTGCGTCCGATGTTTGCAAGGTTGTAATGTCTGGTAACGTGTCTCGTATGGTGTTTGCGTGTGTAGCCTCGTTTTCGTTTTGTTCGGCGGCCATTTTTTCTCTCGCTTATCAAATGTTTTATTGTCCAAACTCTTTTATTTTGAGTGAAATGAAGGTGTGAGTTGCATTTTTGAGGTCCTGGCTGCTCCCTGTTGCTGTAGGTAAGCTTTTTATGTATGTGCTGTGTGTATGTATTGTGTTTTTACTTTTGTAATGTTCGCGAGTTGCGTCCAAGTGTTGCGAGGCCGTAATGTGTGTGAACGTGTGTCGTATGTTGTTTGCATTGCTCGTAAAATGTAGCGAGTGTCCTAATGTGTGTGTCGTGTTATTTGCGTTGCGACGTGAAGTTTGCGAGGGTCGCAGTTGCTGGCATGGAGCGCCTTTGGCGCTCCATGCCAGCAACTGAGGCCCGCGCCCAGTGCCCTCGCTTGCTCACAACTATATATGTGATTGGAGAAAAAGGGAGGGGAGGGAAAAGAACATAAAACAATAAACACCACGCTGAATGGACTTGCATATAGGAAAATAAATTCCAGTTGACTTGTAGAGTGGTATTGTAATTGGCTAAGACAATAATATGGGATGGTTTGTGTGCAAAACGATATTAAGTCATAATTTGTGGTCCCCTATTTATGAATGAAACAAATTCACTGGCAAACAGCAAGGTGAGCCGCTCATAAATATAGAGCCTCGCGGCCAGCATCATACAAAGAACATTGCATTTTAGAGGAAAAAATTAGCTACAATACTGTCCATACAGTTCTCAGATGTCCATAATCATTAGTGTCCTGCGTGTGAAAAAGAATGGTCCTCCTGGCCTGATCGGTTTCGTCACTGAAGCAAGCAAGCCAATCATAAGATAAAAAATGGTAGATAGCACAGCACCATTTGTTTTTGGCATACTAACATATAACCTATTTAAGGGAAGTTCTTCAACACAGTTTGTTTATTTAAAATATAGGAGCTTGCGTCTGTCTGGGATATCCGTGTTAAGCCAGAGTTTCTGCTTAGACTTGGGCTAATGAAACAACCTAAAACGATCAACAACCCCAATAACTGCAGGGGACAGAAGAGGAGGTGATCCTAATCCCCCACTGGACCCTCCGACTGCACTTTCTGATACGCAGTCAAGACCGAGAGACTGGTCTGAAACCAAGGCCAGGACGCACCCTATCCCACGGAACTCTAAGCTGCAGGACAGAGAGCGTAGGACACAGGTAGGCACTTAGGATGGCAGGCTCCAACCTGAGAGAATTGGGGACACCCTGGCCTGTGCCAGCAATTAAGAGAAAGACTGGTGAGGAGGAAGAGCCGGTGAACGGGCGGCCGCCATCTTGGGAGGTGGCGTGGGAGGGCCCATAGCTGATTCAGAGGACCAGCACTCTAAAAGGGCCTCGGTGTACCCTGGGAGACTTCCGGTGGCAGCTGGTTCTGACCAGGGGAGCCCAGTAACGTTTAGAGCTGCAGAGGAGGAGAACAAGCCTGTGATTGTGTGGTCTGTTCTGACCTGCAATTGCCACATAAGCCCTACACACTGAAGCTTCCACCTGGGAAAGTAAAGAAGCCCAGAAGGACCCTGACGGTGGCTAGCCTGGCAGTAATCACCAGGGACAGCATGAGTACAGAGGGGCTGGGTGAGAAGGAGGCTGGAGGTCTGATGGTAGCCATTTTCCCTACTCCTCTGCGGCAGGCACATAAGCGCATATAATTTTATCTTTGGGTACAATATAATATAACACCACCTCCATATTCAGTTCCAGCAGCACACAGAATATAGCTACAGGAACTCTGGCTCTCTTGCCACAAACTCCCTTCTTCTGCAACAATTACTGGGCAACTACAGCCTCCCAACTAATGTTTATGCAGGACTTTTTGCTATTTTCCAACAAACAGCACCTGGGTGATTAAAAGTGATTACTGGCTGTATTATAAGCCTGTGTGGTGCCACTTGAAGGCCTGACCTTACACCGCCACCTTGTGGCTGCTTAAGGAGGTAGCAACAACTTTTGGTTGTATATGCCTCACATACCACCTCTTATGACTATGGTGCTACACACCCAGACCTTCACTGTTGTTTATTAACATTGAGTTTGCAACCTATCTTTCTTTCCCATCTAACAACGAGCTACTACAACTGCTGATCTACTTTTTGAGTAGTACTTTGTGCCTATTTGCCTTAACAGTACATGAGTGATGAAGATCATTAAGCTGGTCCCTACAAGCTGCTTCATTGCCTGTGTGGCACTACTTGGAAATCTGGCCTCTTATCGCCACCTAGAGGCTGTTCGAGAAGGGAGGTATCCCTGACATGGATTAGGAACTAAATGGGGATCTGACCCGGCAATACAGCCAGCAGGTGTCGTAACTATTTTTCCAGAGACGGCCTTGTTTTACAAATTGATGCTCTACAAACTGAAGTAATAGAGTATTAGTGAAAGCACCAAACATATCTGCTCTTTGAAAACCACATCCAACTGTTTCAATGGCGGACCTCTTACTGCAATTCTCACTCCGCTTACTGAGATGGGGAAACCTAAACATGCAGTCCCAACAAAGGGCATAAGGGAGCATTTTCCACCCAAAACTACCTTGCACAAGTCTCCAGTGGACTCTATATCTGAGCACTCAGAATCCTCAAATCAGGAAGAGAACCCCAAAGCACATAGATCGATTGGTCAGATCAGGGGCTACGATCGAACAGCTCTTAGCAAAGGCGATTGAACCCCTATGAAAAGATACAAAGGAACTGGGACATCGCACCCAGCTACTGGAGGCGATGACGGACCCGATAGCTTAGCCTCAGGAGAGGGATAGGTCATCTATCGCTCAAACGCGTTTCATGTATCTGATCTCACAGACAAGATAGAGGACCTAGAAGAACACCACAACATCCGCATAAGCAGTATCCCAAGAGCTATACAAGATCTAACCCAGTATCTGAGAGACACTATTGCTGCAATTCTCCCTGATCAGGCTGAAACCATGTGGGAAATTGAACGTGACCATAGAGCTCTGGGGGGCACGAGGAGCCCGGAAGTGCCTAAAGATGTAATTGTCAGATTCCTGAGGCAGCAAGCTAGGGATATTCTACTCTCAGCAACCAGGAAGCTACATACTATCAAGGGCCCTGACAACTCTATCTTGCAGTTTTATGTTGACCTGTCCCCAGACACTTTTAACAAACGGAGGCTAATGAAACTGGCTCTTGCAATTCTTCTCCAACATAAGATCCAATACCGTTGAAATTTCCTGTTTGCCCTCTCTTTTACCTTTCAGGGCATTACTTATACCACCCGCACACTGGATGACTGCCTATCGGTGCTGAAGTGCTTGCATCTTTGCTCTGAGGAAATAATGGAAGAAAGACAAGAGCAACCCCCTCCGCCCATTCCTAAGAGGCAGTGGACGCTGGTAACAGCACAAGTTCACTGCAAAAAAAGCCCTGTCTCCTGGGGGATCCAGAAACCTAGAGCATATTTCAAGAAGCCAACACATCAGAACTAGAGTTCGCACTGGCCACATCGCCAATTCACAGAAGGTCTCAAGACCGGATTAGACTCTTTCATCACTGGACCCTAATTACGCACTGTTGATTGCTAAGTATAATGCTAGGTGCTCTTTTAGAACTATCTAGTGCTCTGATAATGTAATAACATCCAAAATTATTGTCTTACACCCACCCTTACATGGCTTCCTCTAATTAAACCCTTATAACCCACAATGTGAAGGTCTTTAATTCCCCTTTTAAAAGACAGATAGCCTTCCCATTGTATAAAAAACATAAACACTCAGTTATTTTCATGCTGGAAACTCACTTCTCACATGATAATAAACCTACATTTTTGCACAAAGAATACCCCACCTATTTACTGGCCACTCTTCTTACTAAGATGGCTGGCTGTGCAATCCTTTTGCATAAAAAAAATCCCTTTTCAGTTAGAGAATACAACCGTACACAAAGACAGTAACTACGTCTTAGTAAATGGAAATGTTATGGGGGTCAGAATAACATTAGTTTCCCTGTATTCCTCTACGATCTCCCCCTACAAAGTTTTGATTGCCCTGCTGAAAAGACTTGAAACGCAGGACCTGGGGAAATTGATAATTGGTGGGGACTTAAACCTTACCTTAGATCCAACCCTTGATAGATCTGGGAAACCCTCTGTTAACAGATTCCCCAACAAAACAAAACATATCAAGTTTCACCTTAATAGGTTAGGGCTGGTCGATGCCAGGAGAGGACTTTACCTTGACAGGAGAGAATATACATTCTACTCTCCTACCCACTTGTCATATTCCAGGATTGACACTATTCTTGTTAGCTCATCTCTATATAATGCTATCTTGAAATCTGAGATTGGTCCCTGCCCTCGGTTGGACCATGCCCTGGATTTTATGGAGCTAGACTTGGGTCCAAAATCTCTACCGCCTTACTCCTGGAAAATAAATTAATTTTTATTGTCCAATACAAGTAGCATGGAATTAATTGCCAAAGATATAAACTTATTTTTTTAGTCCAATTTCTCACCAGAGACAGAAGCCGGCTGGTTCTGAGTTGCCCATAAGGCCTTTATCAGAGGAACCCAAAGAAATATTCTTAGGCAAATGGAGGCAGACCTTACAAAGTCTCTAAAGAGATTAGAAGAATCAAACCAGCAGAATCCCACTCTTAAAGGGCGCAAGCAAATAGACAAAACAAGGCTAGAATTAGATGGCATATTGTCGCATTGCACTGAACGGGCGATGAGAAAGATGAAACACTTGTACTACTGGAAGGCAACAAGCCCGATTCTCTTCGAGCTAGAAGACTCAACAATACATTTTCCCAATATAGAACCACTCAGATTGAAATGGGTGATGGCCAAATTTCTTCCAGTCCTAATGACATCCAAAAGGCGTTCCAAAACTTTTACCAACTAATTTATTCTTCCTAATCCCATTGTAGTGAGTCGGACATAAACTCCATCCTTAACTCACATGATCTTCCCCCATACCGGACCACCAGTTAATTTGAACTTGGATGTATCCCAGAAGGAAGTTAAAACTTCTATTCAAGGTCTCAAATTGGGCAAATCCCCAGGGCCAGACGGCTTCACTAATCTATACTATAAAAAATGTAAACCCCTTCTTACGCCCTATCTAACATCTTTATTTAATGGAATATTAAATAAGGAAGCAATGCCCCCCAAATTAAATCAGGCTGACCTAGTTGTTTTCCCAAAGGAGGGCAGGGCTAATCTAGAGGTGAAAAAGTTCTGCCCCATTTCATTAATAAATGGGGATGTCAAGATTCTGGCCACAATTATATCCAATCGCATTTCTACATTCCTGCCAGATCTAGTTCATAGGGATCAAACAGGGTTTATTCCTTTCAGAGAGGCAGGGGACATTGTCAGGAGGGGTTTTAAATACTCAGTATCTAGCGCACAAATCTGACACCCCCCTATGCCTTTTGGCTCTAGTTATTGAGCAGGCCTTTGATACGGTCGAATGGCTGTATCTATACAAAATGCTAAACAATTTTGGTTTCAAGGGACGCTTCATCAACCTGCTTAGGAGATACTACAATGCCTCATTAGCCAATTTAAAATTGCCCGGAGAGCACAAAGCTGAAATTAGAATACAAAGAGAAACTAGGCATGGTGCTTACTTTCACCTTTGTTATTTGCACTCGCTATGTAACCCCTAGCACAAGCAATTAGATCTAAACCTGAAATTCAAAGGGTGCAAGTGGGTCTCCAGCATTTTAAATGCTCTCTTTTTGCGGATGACCTATTATGCACCCTAACCAGACTCCTTTACTCTATACCAGCACTCATGTCCACCATAAAGGAGTTTAGCAAAATATCCAGCCTTAAGCTAAATTTAGAGAAAACTGAAGCAATTGGGGGTAGGTATGTCTCAAAAAGACATCAACACTCTTAAATCTGACTATAACTTTCTTTGGCCCACACAGCTGGGTGTAAAACTCACATCTAAAATAACCGACCTTTATAAGGCAAATTTCCCCCCATGAACAAATTCCTGACTGAAGACAAGCAGAAGTGGGCAAGCTTTAAAATCTTGTGGACGGGCCGTATAGCGGCTGCTAAAATGAGCATGTTCCCTAAGATTCTGTATCTCTTTAGGACTCTTCCCATCCCGATTTCACTTAAGGATTTGGATATATTTCAGAATAGCATTTTTAGGTTTATATGGGGAAATAAACGTCCTTGTATCTCCAAGCAGGTGATGTTTAGGCATAAAAATAGAGGTGGACTCGCGTGTCCAAACTTAAGGCTCTCTCTCAAAGCTGTCATGTAATTTGGCATACAATTTGATCACAGCATATGATACCTATATTTCAGGGACCATATAAATGTCTTAAACACTGAATATCTAAAGTTATGTAGAGATAGAAGAACACTTATAGTCCCTATATATAAGGACCACTAATAAACAATTAAACTTTATTCAAATGGTACAACGGCGTGATATAATTGTTAAAACTTAAATTAAGAAGTGGTCTGAAAAAAGAGAACATAGACCACTATCATCCTCCTACAGGGGAATGTATTGATGCAAGGAATATTTATTTAAATATGCTGGTTATGATAATAGTCACATTGTATTTTAGGCTATTCCACTAATATTGCCTTGTACACAATGGAAGTATATACTGAACTCATATAAGTAGGGATAAATTCCCTTACATTTATATCTTTGTCTTCATTATAGTGCTTGTTCATACGCCTCGATTATACTGGGAAACAAAACACACCATTTTAGATATATCTAGGCTCCAATTTGGCCTTATCTTATTCCTTCATCAACCTGCTATATATAACTAAGTGAGACTGTGAGAGGATTTAAGCTATGAAAATACTCTATTTCCCCCACCTCTGGTGAGATCACAAGCAGTAAACCTAAACTAAACACTGGTCTGTATGTTGCCCAGTGAGTATATGCCATAAACAAGGCATTAGTATATCTGATCTATCCTCCTCTCATCCTGTCTTGTTGTTCCCCTGAAGGTCCGGATGGCGTGTGAAGTCACTAAGGCTTGACGCCCACTAAAATGACGGCCCTACGCAGCGTTTCGGACTCCAGCTTCTATGGGAGCCGACACGGGTGTGCAGAGGGGAGGGTGCTTTATAGTAGGTGTCTATCAGTCTGTGCATTGGGTTAACTGTTTGTTAGCCACATAGGTGTGTGTTTATAATCAAAACAGATTAATGTGTGTCACAGTTAAGTTAATCCCTTCTGTCTTATCTATCTCAAAGCTGGTCAACTGGCTCATTTGCTCCACACACACTCCACAATGCACCAGCCATCCTGGGTTTTCATGGAAAACCAGCAGATCTTTCCCCATAGCTGGGATAAGCTGATTTGGATCCCTAAAGAACTAGCCCCCTTCACAACCCATCCAAACCACATTTCTCTCACTCTTCACTCTTGGGGTTGGGCTAATTCCAGGCATCGACTTTGCTCGGGTTTGTCTCCCCTCATGTCAGTAATGTCTTTCCCACACATTTTAGCAGATTTAAAGGCTATCTCTAAATTCTGGTGGACCTCCAGAAACCTGGACCGGATAGAGACTTGGTTTTTTAACAACAACCTGATGACCAATTCTGTACAACCCATGACTTGCCCATTACAGAACGCTATAATTATCTAAAAATCAGAACCTGGGTCAGTTTCTGAAAGAACTAGGACCCCCACAGGGCCTCCTCGATGTCTGTTATCTGCAAACATTTCCCTTACCAAAGGCGTACTGGGTTCACTTTACGAGGCATTTAATGGCAGTACCAGCTGCCAGAAACCTAGATTTTTGTTACAATGGGGAAAAAGACCTAGGGGTGGATTGGGATTGGGACAAGTGGACAGAATCCTGTTCAAATCTGTCTAGAGGCTCTCTTAACTTAACTCTCTATCAAGGTTCTACATGGAGCCTACTACAGAAATGTTATCCGCAAGATAGTAATAAATGCTTTAGAGGTTATCAACAATTAGGGGATCATATTCACATTTGGTGGGTCATACCCGAATACCCAGAATATTTGGGGACAATTAGCCCAACTAGCCTCCACACTTTTCAAGAAGGTAGTATCACCCTCACTAGAATCTTGCCTGCTGGGGGTCCATATTAAGAACTTCTCTAATTTACAGAATAAATGACTTCAATTAATGGTGATGGCTTCCAAAATACACATAGCCAGTAGATGGAAGTGATCAACTTTAAATTTTCAGGAGGCAATTAAAAAAAAAAAAATCAACTACTTCCTAATTAACGAGAGATTAACCCACATTATCCTAGACAGTGTTCCCCAATACCTTGGTTAGCATTATCATTTAGCATCCCCCTAATATGAAATAAGATAACTACATCTTGGTAACTTAGCACCAGGAAAGACCTTGAGGCGGAGGGGGTCCAGAAACCTTTCAGCTGCGATATGAAGGTAACTATAACTCAAGGAGATTTGTTATATTCTTACTGGTGTTTATCTTGGGCCCGCTTGGTGACTGTCATTTTAGCTTTACCCTATTTTCTATTTCAAGTTAGCTTCAGCTAACTGATTTGATTTTTGTTCTTTCTTTTTTAGTTTTTCTTAAAGTGTAACTCTAGCTATGTTATAGAGACTTTAACAAATTTAAAATAAGAAGGTCTAACAATTCAATTGTTCATGTTTTATTTTTGTATACCTTCTAATAAAGATATTAATTCAAAATATAGGTCTATGATAATCCTTAAAGCAATTTAATAAAAAAAAAAAAAAGGTTGGAAGGTGTGAAATGACACTGTGTAGAATGAAAGTTGTCAAAAAAAAAAAAAAAACTAAAATGTAGGAGGGAGAAGAAACCTGAAGTTGCGTTATGAATGATACTTAGTTTGGAGGGTGGTGAAGCAGAAACATTTTGGAAGCAAAGTATAGACTTTAGACAGGGAGTAGGAACAGGCCATTTACAGGGACGTGGAAGGTATCTGCAAATCGTTCCTGTATGGGTCTGGCCACTGCAGCGTATGCACAAACAACCTCTGTAGGACTTGCTGTTCCTCTTCCTAACCAACCTGTGACCATGTCTCAGGTGGCTGTAAGCATTTTGTGGCACGACAACCTGGCTCCTGGCATTTGTTGCGTTCTGGTGTGTTGGTTGGAAATGTGTTATTCCTGTGGGGACAGACCATAAATGAGTGTTGTTAAAGCCCTTTGGATCCATCTCAGACAAGTTTCCCTAATTAATGATGATGGTCAGGAAGATGACAGCACAATTCAAAGTGGATATTCTAAAAATGAATTTTATTATAAGTAATTGAATAGTTTTTCTATCATGGAATAATTCATAAATTTAAATAATAGATTTAGTTACTCCTTAGGACATTAGAGTAGTCATTTATCATTCCCTGGGCAGGTCATGTATGCCCACAGCCAAAATGACATTTTCTTTCTCTAATCCCGCTACAAAATGGTGGACACACAAAAGAAAGACACCAGTTGAGTTTTCAGTGCATTTTCAGCCCGTGCTGTTTATTGCTTATAAAAGTTACAAATGCAGAATTTCCACAACAAAGTTATCATACAATCAAGACAGTGGTGCATAATTCTGTTATTAATACCCACTCGCTCATCCCAAGTCACCAAATATGCATAGATAATAAGCAAGCTGCCTTATTTTGGATTACATCTTGGCCCCAATATAATAATTTCTCTCTGCATCATTTCATTATGGTATGGAACAGCTTCTTGTGACTTAGACCCAATAGCAGAATAAATCTATTGAATGTGTTTTTTTTTAATTCATAAGCTACATCTTTATTTTTTAATCAACCCTCCCTTACAATTCTGTGCAAGAGATGTCATGTCAAAACAAAAGGAATGACCAGTCTCCGTATTCTCCCATATGCTCTGGCCTACCCAAATTCTCTACGATTTTAAGGTTGTATGCAAAGACATACGTACCAGATTATTCTCTAACAGAAGATAGGTAATTATGTTTTAACATGACCCCCCACCCTCCTCCTTCCAGAAAAAATATTCTAATAAACTAATTGAGCAATGACACCAATGTTGTGAGGTATCAAAGTTCATGACTCAAAAGTGACAAACCTTTACTCAATAAGAACATAAATCACCATTTACAGAAAGATGGGTTATAGCATTCTGAACAGATTCTCCATGTTAGAATACAAGCAACCATCTTTGTTGCATCAGAAAAACAAAAAGTATATTGAAAAAAGCCACAAGAAAAACGGATTGTGCCAGAAAAATACTACACAGCGACCAGAGGAAGCCTGCTATACCCGAGAATAATAAAGGGGGTCTCTGAACACCATGTAACAGGATAAAGGTCCCAGTTATTGCAAACTGGCACAGGACACATACATATACAATAAACATAAACAGCCTTATTAAATTGCGATTCAGTAAATTTAAAAAGGCTCTATTTAAGCACACAGCATATTTTTTTTACAGAAGTTTTTAGTTAGTGAGCTTCTATCCAAAAGCAAGATCTTCACTAACTAAAAGCTTCTGTAAATAAAATATGCTGTGTGCTTAAATAGAGCCCTTTTAAAAATTTACTGAATCGCAATTTAATACGGCTGAAAATATTTAAAGTGTTAAATAAATGCCCATCTTTCAATCAATCAATCATTACAAAAAAGATCTCCCTCATATGTACTTTTCATTTCTGCAATAACTGGGACCTTTGGGTGTATCACTGTGCGGCAGTCTAGACCTACCTTTAAATGTGGGGACTCAAGCCACTGTATAATGATTACCCAATAGTATATAAACTTAGCATATGACACATACAATTGAATAATATATATATATATATATATATATATATATATATATATATATATATATATATATATATATATATATATATATATATATATATATATATATATATATATATATATATATCCCCACTGAAAAGCAACATGTGGCTTGCATTTATTCAATGTAATAAAAATAAAAAGCTATTACTATTGTAAAATTGTGAAAGCAGCAATATACAAGTCAAAATGCTGCGCGGATATAATTTTGCACATTAACATTTTTCACTGCCAGATACAAGAAAATTATTAGAAACGAGCGGTGTCATTTTGGGGATCAACCAACTGCTCATCATTCTACCGATATTTCCTACATGCAAAGGATTGTCCTATATACATTGGTTTTCCTAAACGTTTGCAGGGTCTTCATTTATTGATACCATATACTACAAGGCGTGCGTTTTATTTACATATTGAAGGAAAAAGGAACAGTGACCTACTCTGTAGAGGGAAAGAACATGTTGCACCAAGTGGTTCTGGTTTTCATATCAGAGATATTTTTCCTATAAATGCAGAATGTCTTTGTATTCGCATAGACGCCCCAGGCTGCTGCTGATTAAGGGCCTAATAAAACACACTATAGTCTACAGTAGTGTCAGTTCCATAGCGTATAAGACAAGGTTTGTGCAATAAAGGGCCGGGTACCCCGGAGCCCAGCCGTATTGAGCTAGAACACATTATTGCTTGTATGTAAGAGGAGAGGTCTAACGGTGCAATGGGACTCCTACTAGAGTTGCATACAATGCACCCTGGCGGTTTATTGGTTACATGTCATCATACTTGATCACGCAATACACATTAGTTCACACATATCCAGACCAGCCAAGCATTGATGCAAAACTGCCAAATGGGTTTGATCAATAGATGCAAGCTTGGATATTACACAACAATATCAAAAGCCAAGTATTGTCACTACATACTTATAAAGCACCAATATTTTCTGTAGCGCTGTTTAAAAAGGCATAATAGCTAGCGTCATTTAAGATAGGTTTACTTCAAGATGTTTAAATTGTAGCCAATTACTACTGTGCAGTGGATCCAGGTCATCCTGCTCAGCTAGGCAATAGAGAAATAAAAGGAATGATTTATGTTTGATTAAACACTTAATTTCAATAAAATAAGATCTTCAGTAATACAGCATTCAAAAATGGACTCCATTCTAAAAATAAAAAAATCTGAATGTTGGAAGTATTTCTGGCTTTTGCTAGGAATATAATGTACCTGTATACTTTATGTTAACAAGTGCTTATAAGCTCTGTTTTACTGCCTAAAATAAAACAAACAGTCCCTGTATGGGTCTGCCCTTTGTCATGTAAACATTATCTGCTGTGTTTCATACTAAGGACACTGCACATCCAGCCCTACAGTCTGTCAGCATATGCTGCAAAGGGCAGACCCATACAGGGACTATGCTTGATTTTACTGCCTAAAAACAGATAAGTACTTCTTAATAACATAAAAGTAAATAGA
Organism: Discoglossus pictus; assembly: GCA_027410445.1. Classification (NCBI taxonomy): domain Eukaryota; kingdom Metazoa; phylum Chordata; class Amphibia; order Anura; family Alytidae; genus Discoglossus; species Discoglossus pictus. Next base: position 230,417,031 of record CM050168.1, on the reverse strand, counting down.
TGCACAGATATATTATCTTTACCTAGTAACATCCAAGAGCCTTCCATATGCCTTTAAACTTGATGAGCCTTTCACAAACACATCTAAGGTCCACAACTATATCTCCTTTCGGCATACTGATGTGTCTTCATTATTATAACAAACAGGTTTGAGCAGGAAATGTTAAATAAAAAAAACAAGACAATATATAATTTGTATTTCTGACAACAAGGATTAAGCTAGAATATAGAAAACCATTTTCTCACTTACAATAGTGCAAAATGTGAATATGACAATTAATTTGGCAATCCATACATCTGAAGGTCAGATAAATTATGAAGAATAAGACATTTAGACAACACATTCTGGCTTTATTTAAATCTATACAGTTAATGAACATGTTTTTTTACCAAGACTTTTAGAAATTATCTATAAAAAAAAAAAATCTACACTTAATATACATTATTCAGTGTAAGGAGTTGTGTATTATAACTGCCAATTTTGTGACCACACAAATTATATTCAGAAATGCTAGCACTGCACAAATGCTCTATTGTATTATACAGGTATTGCTGTTGAATTAAGCTCCTTTTAGCACTATTAATATATAACTAGGGCAATGTTATTCTTAAAGGTATCTGGGAGTTTGTGGGTATCCTGGGTGTCTGTCTGATTGAGCGTCTCATATCAAAGCATTTAATTAAGGAATATTGTATATTTGTAATTCAAATTACATTGTGTGAGCTCCACCTCAGAGGAACCTATGTAGGCAGAGCACCAATGAGTACTGTGGAATTACATCCTAGCCAATCATCTCTCAGGATCACGGCCACCTCCTGAGCAGCTTGGTCTCAGAGTGCAACAGATACTTTGTTGTACCTGCCTCTGATTGGCCACAATTAATTATAAATTGCACGCTAATTTAGATTGGCTTTCCATGTTCCTTCTCAAAATCAACTAAAGAAATTTTGCAAACCTTAGGGTTAGGTTTAACTTTATTAATGTTTAATATTTTGGGATTTTTCATGCAAAAAAAAAATGGTTCTCACACACTACTGATTCTCCTGTCAGATGCACTCATAATCCAGGAAACTTCCATATACCTTTAGATAAAACTAAGCAACAACCCCTAAGTTAAATACTTTAATTCTGTCTATAAAATCAATACCAAGCTCCTGCTGCACTTGCAAGCCACAGAACACCGTCTTGCTAGGATTCTTTATTTTTCCCTCAAGATCAAAGAGGCGAGGTACAGAGGTGTGAGGTACTACTGAATTTGCAATAAAGTGTCTTCAGCTACAGTTACTGGCTGCTATTTGTAAACACAAACTGTGGCAGTGAGCAGGTTTCCCATTTGGGGACAATCCTGAGACTGTAATAAGTCCCACTGCAAAATCCTTAAAATGACCCTTCAATCAACATGATAACCAGAACAAGAGTCCTATATTCTGCTCTCACACAATGAGGAAAATAGCACATAGTATATACCAGGCTACACTAACCCCACACCATGAGAGATACCAGTGGTCACGCATAAAAAAATATCTGTAAATATTTCCTATTGCTTTATATGTATATATCTTGATTAACAAGAATACAGAAGTAACATCACACAGTTTCATCATGCATCAAAAGATTACTTGTACTAGAAAAATATATAGATTATATTCACCAACAATATTGTCAAACAAACATTTTCACAGACTTTTTGTGTACCTCTTTTACATGCTCTGAAGGGTACACATTAGAAAAACTGCTAAAAAGGACAAGCCAAGAAATATTCTTTAAGTAATTTGATATCTTTATTTTTCCTTAAAACCGTTGATGGAAAAATAGAGTTCATTAAATGGGGATTCTTCACCCACCATCAAGTACATGAATCAGATAATAATCAATGTCACAGCTTATGTTTTTCTTCCAATGGAGAGTGGAATAAAAAAACATAATTAGTTCTCATGAAATAAATGACAAGTAACACTGCAGGTTCTTGGATTCAGATTTACATATTGGAATCGGTCTGTTCCACTAGATTTGAAGCTCACAAAAGTTCACTCGTTCAAAATGTCTTGTATTTTTGGAATTAGATTAGTTTATCGTAATTTCCAGTCGCCAAAGCTTCATCAAACCGATATCATACGACTCAAAGGAATATGCCTCAAAAAGGGACATGGAAATAATTGTTATGCATCTGAAAAAGGGTATTTTATGAAGTGCTTATAAAGCTCTGTTTTTACTAATTTATTTGTACATCTGTCACAAGGTTATACTATTTCTTTCATGCAAAAAATACAACTTTTGTAGACATTTAATACCTGCTCTTTGAAATGCATAACAATAAAAAAGTCGTGGTCCATGTCCCTTTTGAAGAGACACTGTCACCCCTAACAGGAAGTTAATTTAATTTTAAAGGAGATTAAGAAAACTGGCTATACATTGTACTAGAAGTTTTTTCTGTACAGTAAATAGTTCCTGAAATATTTAGAATTGATTTTGCTGATCTTGTATGCTAATACACGGCTTAGAGTACTTGGGTCTATCTGCCAGGTAACATTGCAAGTATTTATTTTGGCCACTATAGAGACATAAAAGCAGACTGATCCCAATTCTCACATTAAATGAGCCAATTAATATGCACAATATGCTGATTTGCATATAAATATAGAAACAAAATAGAATGTCCCAGGATTGTTTCACTTTATAAAAACTATGGACAACATACAGCTAGTTTTGCAGTCTCTAAGAATAAGCTCGAAAATAACTTTATTTTGGGGTGACCGAGTCCCTTTAAACAAATGAGTGTACCCTGAAAAAAAGAAAGCTAGAATCCCTCCAATGCCATGTTGACAACAGAACTCAAGAACCTATGTATTCCACGCAGAATTATCCGTTTTATCTCTACATTTTTTAGCTTCTAAATAAGATTTAATCATCAAAAAAACAACAGTGAAGCAAAGTTCATTATTACATAGAGTGCAGAACTGAACACAACTATTCCTTGTGTACCATCCAGGCTCTGTAGCCGACCCTTATGACCAGCAAGTTTCCTTGGCAATACACTCTGTGCACTGAGAAGGAAAGCAATTTATTAAGAAATGGCATAGAATAAAAATAAAAGGGACACCCAGTGGGGGAATTAATGCACTTTTAGATGAAGAAACCACTTTACAGAGTGAGAGACTAACCATTTTGCAATTAACAGCATTAGGTCATCTATATACAGACCGACTGGATAATTTGTCACACTGCTAACAAAGCGATGTGTGTATTTCTATGTTTATTCCACCAACAATTCTGATTTATAGTCCCCATAAAATAAACAAGCTATTTTTTTTTTTTTTTTTAAATCTACAATAAAATTATAACTGTGGCATGCAGTAATATGCTATAAATACTTATTCGTGACACAAGAATAAGGGAGAGTATATTAAGTTGAGACTGTAGCCATCTTTGCTTTCCTCGTCTCTAAGTCACCATTATATTGCACGAGTAAGGGTTGGAGAAGGACAGAAGATGCTGCCTGAGTGTACCCAAGAACTATATATATATATATATATATATATATATATATATATATATATATATATATATATATGCCAATTAAATGTATATGGAAAGTTTCTGGATGTTACTAGGTATATAACATCCCTGTGTATCCATTTACTTTTATGTACTTTATTTTATTAAGAAGTGCTTAGAAGATCTGTTTTTACTGCCTAGAATCAAACAAATAGTCCCTGTATGGGTCTGCCCACAGCGGCATACGCAGACTCTGTAGGCTGTATGTGCAGTGTAGTGTCCTAGCCCATCAGAGACCACATCTCAGCATGTTGGGGAGAGATGTCACTGGTTAGTATGAGACACTGCACATGCAGTACTACAGAGTTTGTTTTCATGGGCTGCAGAGAAAAGAAAAAAAAACATAAGAAAATAGATATACAGGGATAATATATACCTAGTAAAATCCAGGAGCCTTCCATATCCCTTTAAATCAACCCCAACAATGATAAACCACTTGTCACTTTGCAGCTTTTGGGGCACCTCCTGGATCCCTGTCCATAAGCAAGTCTCTAAAATATCAGGAATCTGGGGACAGTCACAGTGTAATGAGGAAACATCTCTCTTTTTTCCTATGTCATTATGGTAAAAAGGCAAGTTTACTTCAATAATATAACCACAACAGGAGGTGCCCAGCCAATATTGCCTCCAATGCCACACACTATTTACATAATAAAGATTTTGTAATAGATAAAAAATTAAAGAAGAAACAATGCACACAATTCCTTTACGCAAACAATCTTCTGCAGCACAGGAAGTTGCTTCTCAGAATTCTAAGAAGGAACCAAGGCTGCTCAAGGTCATCCACAACCAGATCAATACTGGCTCTCTATCTTATCAGACCATGTGATGCACTGCTGCATCTCCTCGTGGTTGTATTAAAGGGATATGGAAGGTTCTGTTTTAAATATTAAATAACCCACCCACGTGTGTGCTTGCATCAAAACATCATTGTATTAACAAGTGCTTAAAAAATGTTTTTTATTTACTAAAACCTCCCAAAAAGTCCCTGCAAAGGACAGCCCCAAGCAGCTCATGAATACAGGGGTTCTACTGGTTCTAGATGTACTAAGTAATCACACTGTTTCTTAACAATATGTTTTGAAATGCTGAGCAGAGAAAATGTGTTATTGGCTAGTACATCTACTGTATGCAGGAGTTACAGGGGTGGAGCATTGTTGGGACTGTTTGGAAAGTTTCAGTAAGTAAAAAATAGAACTGTTAATAGAATGATATTTACGTATGCAACACTTGGCTTATTTTAATAATATTAAAAACAGGAAAAATCCCATACCCCTTTAACAAGATGCCTATAAAATAATTTCTACATAGAGATCAGATGAGTCCTACCCCCCCCCCCCCCCAGAATTATGGATAAAGAAATAAACAAATTGGCATGTGAAATAATTGGCTTGACTGTGTGTCTACATTTTGAATGACATCACAACCGCAGGATTTATAACGGATGTACCTAATTAATGATATCTGAAGGTCTATACAAAACATTTCTTGAGTGATTTTTCTTTGGGTGCTTTCCTACCCGTTTCAAAATACACCCAGCCTGGAAAATACTTCTGGTTACAACATTATATTCTACTGTACAGTAAATAGAAGTCACTACATCATGCAAAAAAAACGGTTATTGCTACTGAAAGTGTAAATCTTATGGCTTTGTTTGCATCAAGAATGAAATACTGTGCTATTTTGCATTCCCGTTTCAGAGGTATTTCCTGTATATCATCAATATTACAAGTCGACTACATCTATTTAAATGTATGCTACTGCAAATGTAAGCTCTTACAGCGTCCTCCTGTGGGTATTTCTTTGTAATTTAATGTATTCCTGGAGGAAGCTGTTAAGAGACATTATCATGCTTTATTTGTTCATTAAGTACATTGCTCACTAGGCAATCTTACATACCTATATATATATATATATTTATATATTTTACAATATATGCATGCATTTTAACCGCACTATCTAATGAACCCCAGTCCATACAATGGGTGCATTTACAAAAGGATTTTTTTGTTTTTTAATCAAAAGGTGCAGTCTCCTTACGCAGCAGAGGCTGTATCCATGACAATATGTATTATTATTATTTGTAAGGCGCCAACATATCCCGTAGCACTATACATGCGTTGTGATCATAAGTATATTAATTGTGCGTTAATTTCCAACTAAGTTTAAAGGGACAATGTAGAGGATCCAGACATAGTAAAATGTAAAGCTAAATGTAAAAATGATGTCAGCCTTTCTGGTCCACCCATTAGCATAGTCTCTCTTTTGAATGGGTGATTATTGTACATGCTTGCTAGTTACCCATCCCAGTGGTCTGGTTGTATAGTTTTACATACAAATGAATCGGATTGAGGAAGTAATAAGACAAATTTATATTACTTAGACTCCTATGCCAAGATCCAAGCATCATCATTAACTTTTATATATCTCAAGATATAACTTTTTTTAGCATTTAAAAACAAAATGGCAATAATATTTTCACAACTTTAGTGTTTCTACAACATAATCCAAGATTTCCAGATGGAAAGAGTAATTTGATTAAAAACCCAAAGAGTTCATGAATAGCCTCCAAGTCGCTAAGGAAAACTACACCTTTCTAGAATGTTAGTAACGATAATTGTTTTTACAGATTTTCACTATGTTAGTTACTCTGAAACAGTAAATAGTATTAATATCTCATGCACTGACTCTAAAGTGGCACTACAAATTGCTACATAGCACTAATGCTTTTATGGAACTATACACATCTCAAAATGGAAGACATTGGTGATTTTGTTGTTCTCAGACAACTTGTAACATTTTGTCCACAAGTAGTAAAATATACATATGTACGGCAATATTGCACATTCCCCGTCACTAAATCATATCCCTTCCTTGTAGAAGGGGTTAAAGAGTAATGTGGAGAAAGATCAGTGAGCATGAAAATCTAAAGGCTCCAACATACATCTAGTCAGGCTAATGCAGTTTATGCATCGCCAGAGGTATTTCACTATATATCCCTCTTCAATGTAAACATAGGTTACATATATTTTATGTATATACACACAGTATCAAAATATAAAAAAAGTGTCAACTTTCAAGCCATGGTGAAATTGCTCTGCATTTGCTAAAACACAGCAAATGAAGAATGCTTTCAACTTTGCAGTGATTGCACATTTTCCAACAATTAAAGTTGGTGCAATCTCTTCAGTTGTATTTATTTCCAGGAACAATACATTTGCATTCACATTTGAATGTCTAAAAATAAGTTTTTTGTTTAAACAAAAAACGTATTTCCTGCCCAGAATACCCAGAAATAGTTATTGCACTGCACTCTGGGGAAACTGGGCAGGGACATGCAAATGAGTCCAAAAAGCTATTTTTAATCCAATACCAGTTTTTACATGGCTCCTTTTAGGCATATACACAGCTATAAAGCATAGCATAGGATGGATTATGCACAAGTTAAAATATCTATTGTTCCTGGAGTAATTTATAGCCTGATTTCAGGAAGTTAGATTTGCTTTATCACCTATAATACCTTGTTTAAATAAGGTAACTATATGAGCAAGATACAATTTGTGGGTTAAGTGTTTTTAACTCCGGGCTAGACAAATTTATACCAAATTTAGGAGGGGAATAGAGCACCTATAAAAAGTTAGGAACCGTATGTAAAATTTAAGGCGCCGTGGCTCCCTGGCTCCTGGGATTTGTCAAGCCCTGATCTAACTGAACAATTACATTTGTGTCCTACATGCAGTAGATACACACTGCTTCTTTATGAATTATGGAGCCCCTTTATTTTTTTGGGTGGTCTTAAAAAAGAAATAGAAAAACATGTTTGCTTTAATCATGTATTGACCACCCAAATTTCAACCACTTTATTTGCAGAGCTCCATAGCAATAAAGGGATCAAACAGATACTTTTAAATGAGATTTTAAATCTATATTGTAGTCTATCAAAAATAACGTTGTAAACCGAAATACCACTTTACCCCAAGGTACTTTCCTAAAGCAACAAATCTACAATTTTAATAAAGTTTTCTTGAAAGGACAACAGTACAGTACAAAAGACTGTTTAGATGAAGGTTTCTTTCATTTGTTTTCATGATTGAACTAAAAATTATCAGTTCAATTTGCTGCACGGCAAAGACAACATTTCCCACAATACTGTGTGTGTATTAAAAAAACAAAAAAAAACATGCCAATCAAACTGGTAAAGGGGACAATAGGAACATCAGCAGTCTCAGACGTGTAAAAGCTTCATAAAGACAGATGTTACAAACAACAGACTGATCATTACTGGCAAGTATGTTGTGAAGTTTTACAGATACATCAACAAGTCCTACAAATAATGAGAAAATATTAAGGGGAATTTAGATTTAAAACACAATTTATACTAAACTGTCAACTTTCTTTAAAATAAAAACTGACTAGACCTTCACTGACAACCCACGGTTGCAGATTCCAGTGAAGACATTTTTTTTAATCCAGCTTCAGAATCATGTCACTTCACTATTAACTCCTCATTAGTCCCAGTAATTGATGGCAGCATAAACATATTTGATTCATCACATACTGTACAATTTATAATAAAAAGGAAAATAAAGGCCTTTTTACTTTCAAAGATGACATGGCACCCCAAAAATGGGATTCTCTCAATAGAACTTACAAAAGCAAAAAAATCTGCCTCTGTTACACACGTTTCTTACAAAAACATTCATGCAGTTTTCACTCGATTATCATTATCAGTCAGCAAATGTCCTAAACAGAATGGGAAAAGAAGCTATTGAAATTTGAGAAGGGGAGGAGAAGGCATCTTACCATTAACCTCTCCTTATCCCTGCCACCAAAAATTAGAACATGGTTTACGTTTGCCTAAAATCCCTTCATAAAATAAAAGCAAATGCTCTCCAGATTTTCCAAAGATAGAGGCAAAAAGAGTGAGTCGTGTTGGATTGTACACACAGGATCCCATTTTCCTACAAATTAAAACGATTCTGATCTCAAACATGTTTCTTCTTCCTGCAATTGCTCCGATGTTTCAAACGAATCTTCACAAATGGGTAAGTATGATCTTATCATCCATCTTCTTCATAATGTTAAGCAGATACGTTTTGATGAGGTTCTTAGATTTGCATGTTTACATCTCTTCTGTACCAGATGTACTTCTTAGATAGTATTTCATCATCACTGCAAGTCATCTTAGAACCTCACAATGAGATGTTCTCATTAAGCAGAATTCTGTTTAAATCCTGATTAGTACACTTCGCTCATACAGCGGAAACATTATGTCTCAGTGCAATATATAGTATTGAATGAAACTACCTTTTTAAAATTATATTGCAGGACAAACCGTGAAGTAAGCCATGCTTCAAAAGATCTCCCAGGCTCACAAAATATGAAATTATGCCTAGTTTGACATCCATAGTAGTAATGTATCTACCCCAAATCAAGTTCCTTTTCTTCATCATGGGTTATGCAGAAATTTCACTTTTACTTCCTGTATTATAATCAATATCACCAGTAGGTAAGTTCTTCATGAACATGTTGGCATTGAGACACAGGAGATTGGAAATAACTTGACGGTGCAAAAAAGTTGTTGGGACACTGGCACGCATATAGAAAGCTACATTATCAACCATTGTGGCGTTGAGATTTTCGATATCCGTTTTTCAAATCAAAAAGGGAAATAGCCCTGTTTCAGAGACATGAAGCAGCACTCTGAAGCAAACATCAATTAGTATTTAGCATGGAATTCAGAATAGGTTTCAAAATTGTTGGTTGACTATCCCACTTGAGACTAGATGAAAGTTATGTGCACTCTTTAATCCTATGAGCAATATTTACTAAACAATCTTCAAACTGACAGTTTTCTTTCCATGCCCAATGTATGAGATTAACAATGTGTAGCTTCAATCTACTTCATTACAGTAAGAAACCTAGAGACATAAAAAAAAAAAAAAAGTTATTCATCATGTCACAAATTGAACATTTCTATACAAGATTACTTTTAGTGAAAAAAATACTACAGTTAATTAAAAAGGTTTTCAACAGGAATATGTCTAGCTAACAGAATGGTAGATGGTTCTCATCCCACATCCTGTACTATAAAATTAATCTTGGAAAATATTAGCAAACAGCAGCCAGTGAGAGAGAAAGAAGTGCAGCCACTTTGATGGCAGAGAAATACTTGGCAGAAGAACTGGGAGTGTTGCATGACATCTATCTGGCAGCTAAACATTTAAATATTTGCATGCCATTTGCAGACGCCAAACAAACATTTTCTTTATAGTACAAATAAGTGCACTTGCTACGGAAAAAGCAACAGCATATTTCTTCTTGAAAAATAAATAAGGCTCCGAAATAAATAGTTAATATAAAATTAGTCAGTTGTACACTATATATATATACATATATATATATATATATATATATATATATATATATATATATATATATATATATATATATATATATAAAAAAAATTATAAGCAAAAATTAAATAAAATAAGCATCTGGACCTGTAACTAATGATTTGACGGAGTCATATTTTAGTATAATTGTTTATAGATAGAAAAGACAGCTTGTCTTTTTCTAAATTCCTCTGCCACCTTGAATACAAAAGGAGACTGTCCTAGAAAAGCCACTGATAAAAGGAGCCAGTGTATCTGCATTTCCAGCATGAACCTCTGCAGTGGGCAGCAGTCGACAGCTTTGTTCTGGGATGATGGATTACCTTGGAGCGGGAGCTGCTTCATTATAGTCTAATAGACTCTGCTGAGCCCACATGCAGACAAGCTGGAGATGCTGCTACACATTGTTCTCCATCAACAGTCTCCTCCGTTCTATAGCCTTTATTCCTGGATGGGATAGCATGGTGGACTCATTTCACTGCAGAAATGTTAAATATAATGCAGTCGGCAACAATGGTGTGCAGCAACATAAATTACTTAATCTGCATCTTTGTTTGAGATCCAGTACCAAATGCAAAACGTTACGGGCTCTAACCCATGCTCCAAGTCACAAGCTGGGTCTTAGTAGAGAGGATTCTGCATGGTTCACACCAAGACATAAAATGAAGTGCCAGCATTCAAACCAAAATACAGTGGACAGCTATATTTATAGCCGCTTCTAAAATTTGTACTTCTGATTCCTACATTTTTTTCAAAGCATAATGTATCTCTATGATAGGCTTCCTTTTCAACTATGATAAAAAGCCTTTCTGCTGTATGGCTCCTATAAAACCTTCCTAGCTCTTAAAAATGTTAGATATTTTGTGTCCACCCCCATATCAATGTGTGTGTATGTACGTAATAAACATACAAAAAGAAAAACATGTGAACGCAGAGTTTATCAGTGTATCTATATGGTGAAAATGTCCATTGCATAAAGCTAGATTAAATAATACAAGACCGCTTTTAAAATCATTGTAAACCACAGTTTAATAATTTCATAATATTAGTTAGCCTAAGAAAACCACAATCCCTGTATCTTGAATAAAGTTTTTACATTTTCCATTAATTGCTACATCTTGTATTAGGTTTATTTTTTGTCTATTCATTAGAAATGTACAAACATCTACTGAATGAAGTTTTTTGAGCTTAAATCAGAGAGATAATATAGAATACGACGAACACATTCTTGGAGAACTTTGTGAAGTTTCTATACACAAACAAAGAATACATTTTCCACTATTAGAGCATATGTATTTATCATTGTCTGAACCTAATTTATGTACAGCGCTACGGAATATGTTGGTGCGTTATAAATAAACTATAATAATAATGTGGGACTATAACTACTTCCATGCTACTACATATGTTTACCTGCAGGTGCTAAATTGGATTTCCTCACCAGAGATATATGGGTCCCAATGTCATCGGATTTTCTCCTGACCTTCAAAACGCTGCAACATACATCTGCAGGATCAATCAACATCAGGGCAAGAAAAACGCAGGGATCTGCGATCAACGCTGTAGACATTGTGTCGTGCTGCTCTTCTAATTGTGCTGCAAGCGAGGTGGAGAGAAGCTTCTCATCAGCTGCAGAAGGAGAGAAACTATGAATCTAGGCCATTGAGGAAATGGGGATAAAAACGGTCAATAACAACACAGTGTCTGATTCCAAGGCATCATCATCTCATATTAAGTAACTGCGTAAAAAAAAAATTAAAATAAATGTGTATGTGTGATATAATATATATATATATATATATATATATATATATATATATATATACACACACATACATACATACATACATGTATATATACATATCCTAAACACTATATAGATTTCCATCCCCGTATTATACCTCTAAAATAGATAATTATTTAGGAAACCAACTGCCAGATTTTTTTTTATTTTTATTTTTTTAATTCCACCAATTACATAAAATGACATTCACACAACTGATTTTTTCATGCATTTAAAAAGCGCATGTTTTAAACATTAGAAAAGCTAAGAACATATTAAGCATACTTTATACTTTAGTATGTAGGTCCCATTGGATGGCAGAGGGCAAATCCTCAGAACCAACTAAAAATCTGATGTTTGTTATTTTTAACTCTGACACCTTTATTTGAAAAGACAAAAAACACACTGACACATTTTCAAATATCCTCTGATGCAAAACAACAAATACAAATATTTCCATGTCATTTAAAGAAGAAAAAAAAGCTTAGTTTTGGAAATGATAAATACGGAGTAAGAAGGATACGCTGCTATCATACCTACAGAAACTGTAATTGAGCAACGCTTTCTGAACAAGATCATAAACACTAAGTACCATATCATAGGAGTGCTGTAAATAGCATTTTTTTCCAAGCAGTTACACATCTTGAGAACACCAATTTCCTGAAGAGTCTTAAGTGTAGAGTGATCCATACAAATCCAATTTCTATTCTGATTAACTTGAGCCCTGTAACTTGGACATGTATTACAGAACAGGTTAGATGAAATGATTTATACTGGCATTGAAAGCAACTCTACCAAACAGCATAAGAGACTCCAAGGGAGAGATGCTTCTCAAATAAATAATGTTTACTCACAGCACATCAGGCTGCGGTATATCATCTGGAAGACTTAAGTTTCAAGCACATAGTGTTTTCTAAAGTATATTGTATTGTTCTTTTGTGGTTCCTAAACAAATGTATCTAAAACATTATGCCAAAATAGATAATGTGCTGGATGTAAATGTTTGCAGACTACTGCTTTTGTACAATTATGAGACCTTATTTTGTTCCAAAATAATCAAGTTACAGGAAACAACCAAATCACAACTTTTAAGCAGATCTTCAAACAATGAGACTGCTGCAAGAAGCAATTTCAAGGCTCATTACTATAATGCAAAATCAACAAAGGACCATTTTATGGAATGGTGGTTATGTCTGAAGATTGCAAAACGCCAGGGGGTATGTCACACCTGAAACACTTCCATTAAAAATGTTACACATACCTGCCAGTGTATAATAAAGAAGATTTACCAGCAAACACAGTGAAAGCCTGGCTATATGGCATGGGTTGACACATTTACTTTGGAGCCAGCCAAACAGTTTAGGAGCCACATGTATGTGTAAATATATATATATATATATATAGTTAGGAGTTTGTAGTGGATTTCTAGGAGCTGGCTGTAGGGTTATACAGCATTTCTAGTACCAACACATTTAAAGTGACATACACATCAGTTTAAGATGTGCCCGTCATGCTGCATATATATATGGTCACAGAGATTCAGATATGACTCAACAAAAAAAAAAAATATATATATATATATGTATATAAAATCATTTAGAAAGAAGACTGCAGTTGCACTTTCAAGTTACGAGTAAATGATATAGATTATTAAATAGAGTAATATATCTCCCCTTCCTATGTTATTCTATGAAGCATATTAACTACACTGATCTCTCCCCTTCCCATGTTCTTCTAGGAGATCTATTAACTAAACTGGATATCTGCTCTTCCTATGTTCTTCTTTGAAGCCTATTAACTACATTGATCTCTCCCCTTCCTATGTTCTTCTATGAAGCCTATTAACTACATTGATCTCTCCCCTTCCTATGTTCTTCTATGAAGCCTATTAACTACATTGACCTCTCCCCTTCCCATGTTCTTCTAGGAGATCTATTAACTAAACTGGATATCTGCTCTTCCTATGTTCTTCTTTAAAGCCTATTAACTACATTGATCTCTCCCCTTCCTATGTTCTTCTTTGAAGCCTATTAACTACATTGATCTCTCCCCTTCCTATGTTCTTCTTTGAAGCCTATTAACTACATTAGACGTCTAAACGGATGTTACACTATGTACTGTACATATTAAGTGTGGAGATGACACCTGTAAACAGCAGTTCCCAAACCCCAAAATAATGAGAGCCCCTTGCCTTCTCCCCTAATACCTGGTAAGCTACAGGCCTAGGGTGACCCCACATGCACCCTCTGACATGGCACTGAAGCGGTTAATAGGGGTCATATTCAGTAAATAACCAGCTTATGGTGATTAAGTCCCTCACAGCCTCCTCTCACTCCGTGGCCCAGTGCCGGTACCTGTACTGCCCCTGCCCGGGGCCCAGCGGGGCCTCTCCGTTCCCTCTTCCTCACTCCGCCATCTTCACCCCCTCAGCTCGCCTCTGAGAGACTGTGTGACGCAGAATCCAAGCCCTGCCTGCAGTAGAGGGCAGGGAACGATCTGTGAGCTCCCATTGGTCAAACTCCCCATTATCTGCCCGCCCACTGCGAAACATGCCCTCTCATTGGTTGCAATAAGAACGTCGCATGGTTAACTCTTTGTACCTTGTGTATTGTAATGATAATAATAATAATAATTCAACATTCCTTCATATTACACAACTAAGTGTCCTGAGAGGAAAATAAAGTCACAGAATAAGAGAGGAATGTGGGGCCATATTGTCATGTGGAACCTGTACTGGAGCAGAAAGATATTATATGTCAAATGGATTCATATGAAATAAGATGACTGCACATTCTGAGGAAACTAGGAAATTGCCCGTCAAAAATGACGGGAATGCTGTTTGCCACACAATGTGAGGATTTGGGCCCTCTGAGCATCTTGCAAGCCTCTCACCCTGTGTACTTTATAGGCCTCGCGCTGTAGCACCTTCTTTCAATGAGCACCTTCGGCACTCATTGCAAGCCTCTCCCCCCCGTGTAGTTTAGGGGCCTCGCGATTACTGTTACTGCCTCAAGTGAAGTGTTATTGCCTTCGGCCTCGTTTTCATCCTTTTACGTTTTTTTCGGCCAACATGTTTTTTTCTTGCTTAGGTGATTTTGATCGTGAAAAACTGCAAATATGCCTCAAATTCACTTGCAACCTCACTCACAGGCTCCCTGGCTCTCCCCCTGTGCTGTGTGTGAGTGAATTTGAGGCATAATTGTGTTTTTTTGGTAGTCTTTTCTAGATGCATGGTTCAGACATTTTATGTGCTTCAGACCTAAGTCCTACGGGGCTCGCGATTCCAGTTACGTGGTTGGGCCGTTTACGTCCTTTGGTCCTAAATTCTACGGGGCTCGCTAGCCCTGCAAAGAGGCCTCAACTGCTCGCCTCGCTTTGCGAGGCTCGCAGTTGCAGCCCTCGCTATGCGAAGGCCGCAATTATTTAACATTGCGTGACCAACATCACAACGTGACAAACTATGACAACTATTATAGTGATATATTTTATAATAATTGTATAATAATCAAAAAACAAAAATAGAGGTGGTCAATCAGAGAACAAACTAACCTTAATAGGTTAGTTCTATGGACATGATAAGCCACTCTGAGAGCAGCCTCTTTTAGCCACTTGTGCCCTTCACAGGGAGAAATATCATGTAGTTTATCAGTCTGATCCAACTCACTAGAGTGATCCAGCCCCGAAATACCAGGCGATTCTACCCTGAACACGAGAAACAGCAAACCCCAGATGTAGGCTTCGGCTTCATTGGGCCTCGTCAGTGAGGTGCAGCTGATAACTCCCTAATGCACAGTGAGCAAGGGGTCCACGTCTGGATTCCCCTATTACCCTTAGGGAGACTAATCCCTAAGAATCATTTGCATAAACAAAAACCAAAAGAGGTTGCTTTCAGAGTGGGCTATCATGTCCACAGAACTAAGTTAGTTTGTTCTCTGATTGAGCACAGGCAATGTGTAAGTTGCTATGTAACTTCCAAACCTATTTCAATTCCTCTAAATCTCAGTGCTGCACAACTGCACCGCTGAATAGCCTAAAGTGGGCTGCATTATCAAGTTAAGGTGACCTGTCAAATTAAAATTTCCCTTTAAGCCATTCCAATCGCTTCGAAAGGTGCTTTATACAAGTTACATACTGTGGGTAAGCCCTTTTTTCCTCCCCAATTCTACACATATTGATGACCACCTGTAAAGGCAGAAAAAGATTCAAGTGTCAGATCTGATGCTATTATCACTTTGACACCTCAACTGAGATATAAAGTTTGATTTCTTATATCTGATAAAATTAAGTGGTTAAATATGTGCACTCTGATAATAAACATACTTAGGGGATCTTAAAGGACGTCTGTGACACATAACAACTGATCCCTACCAGAGGGATCCTTAAAAGACTCAAATGACACTGAAAAGTAACCCCTATGCCTTACATGGCCCCAGTGGCATCTAAACATTAACCTAGCCATCAAGGTCCTGTAAGGATCTCCATGATACTAAAACTGTGTCTGATGCCATGAAGGTCTCATATTTTTTTAGGGTGCCATGGTACATAGGGGTTAAATTTGGAATACCATGGGGTCCTTTAAGGTCTCCCATGGAAATAGGGGGTTAATGCTTGAATACCATGGGGGGTCCTTAAAAAGGTCAATATCAGATACCACGTGGGTCCTTAAAGATACCCATTCTATTAGGGAAATAATATTTAAATAACATGGGGGTCCATATGGGGTTCATTATTACATGCCACAAACATCCTGTCGATAGTCCATGGATAGAAGGTAAAGTTTAGATGCCACAGAGTTCCTTACAGGACACCATGGCATTTCTCTTAGATTTACATGCCATGGAGGTCCTGTAAGGACCTGCCTTGCATTGGGACATACTGTTAGTGCCATGGAGGTCCTTGCTAAATTAGTGTTTATTTGCTATGGAGGTCCGTTACAGTAATAACAATTTAAATATGCGACCATGTTGTTTCTGTTTTTTTGTATATTTAGTTATCTACCAATTTGAAGCTTGTATGACAGGCCACATATAAGTGGATGAGGACTCTCCTAGTAAAACTGATTGAAATATTTTATTATGGCCCGGAATGTGTACTTGAAATTAGTTTATGGGGAATTTATGAAGCTTATTACCGTACTTGAATCCCAACGAGTCATGTGTGTCTGGTGAATTTTGGAGTTTTGACTCTCTGGAAAGTTGCCGTTCTGGGTCATTTTATGAAATATTGTATTGTGGCGCGAATGGGTACTAAAAATGAGTTTCTTTGGAATTTTTGAATCTTATTACATAAATCTCATCCAGTCATTTGTATCTGGTGAAATGTGTATTTCTGGCTCTCTGGGAAGTTGGCATTCTGGCTCATTTAATTGGTTAATAAAGCATACTATTATAATGGGCCTGTTCTGGCCCGTTGCGTTCTGGCTTTTAAACATTCTGCTGCCATGTTTAGGAAACTTATATGTGGGGGGTTTTAATTATGTAATTAAACATTTTTTTGGAAAGTCAGTCAATAACAGATAAAGTGCACAACTATTAGGTCACTGAAATAATTTTTAAATGGAATTCATATAAATATTAGCATAATTTGTATTTTACATCAGATATTTTTCAAATACACATTTTACATGAATTCCTGTGAGGGACTCTCAAGCTATCTGGGTCAAACCTCCCTTGGGATTTTAAGATTCTTTATGAGTCTTTATCAAATATCATTTTGAGACCATTGTGTAATCGAGGATTAATTTGATATAAAACAATAGAGAGTCCCAAGCTATGTTCTAGTTACCCACAAGTAGAACATTGTGGTCTTGATGAAAATTCACTGGCATGAATACACATGTCCTATCCCTCAGTGCGGATCTTGAGTTCTTCAGTGGACTCAACTGGGCACCCTACATAATTGCAGAGCAACATATAGTGTCAGGGATGGGATGATGGAAGCGCAAGCACCCAAACTTTATAAGTGTATTGTCTGGTTATATGTCCCAATCTTGGAGATTCCTGAATGCGTAAGGTTCTGTGATCCTCGATTCTTTGTCTCGTAACTCAGTGTTGATCTCTGTTATCTTGACCCTGGTTTGGTGATGCTAACAATTCAATTGCACAAAACTTGCCTTGACCTTCAGCCTGTGATCTTATTTGATTGCCTGAAATCTTCCTCGATCTTCTGCCTGTGATTCTACTTAAGTTTCTGCAATCTGTCTCAACATTCTGCCTGTGATTCTATTTGATTGTCTGCAATCTGCATCAACCTTCTGCCTGAGATTCTATTTGATTGTCTGCAATTTGTCTCGACCTTCTCTCTCTGATTCTATTTGATTGTCTGCATTCTGCCTCAACCTTCTGCCTTTGTTTCTATTTGATTGTCTGCAATATGTCTCAACCTTCTGTCTTAGATTCTATTTGATTGTCTACAATCTGTCTCAACCTTCTGCCTGAGATTCTATTTGATTGTCTGCAAGCTGTCTCAACCTTCTGCCTGAGATTCTATTTGATTGTCTACAATCTGTCTCAACCTTCTGCCTGAGATTCTATTTGATTGTCTGCAATCTGCCTCAACCTTCTGTCTGAGATTCTATTTGATTGTCTACAATCTGCCTCAACTTTCTGCCTGAGATTCTATTTGATTGTCTGCAATCTGCCTCAACTTTTTGCCTGAGATTCTGTTTGATTGTCTACAATCTGTCTCAACCTTCTGCCTGAGATTCTATTTGATTGTCTGCAATCTGTCTCAACCTTCTGCCTGATATTCTAATTGATTGTCTTCAATCTGTCTCAACCTTCTGCCTGCTATACTATTTGATTGTCTGCAATCTGTCTCAACCTTCTGCCTGCTGTTCTATTTGATTGTCTGCAATCTGTCTCAACCTTCTGTCAGCGATTCTATTTGATTGTCTGCAATATGTCTCAACCTTCTCCCTGAGATTCTATTTGATTGTCTGCAATCTACCTCAACCTGCTGCCTGTGATTCTACTTGATTGTCTGCAATCTGTCTCAACCTTCTGCCTGCTGTTCTATTTGATTGTCTGCAATCTGTCTCAACTTTCTGTCGGCTATTATATGTGATTGCCTGCAATCTGTCTCAACCTTCTGCTTGAGATTCTATTTGATTGTCTGTAATGTGTCTCAACCTTCTGCCTGAGATTCTATTTGATTATCTGAAATCTGCCTCAACCTGCTGCCTGTGATTCTACTTGATTGTCTGTAATCTGCCTCAGCCTTCTGCCTGCTATTCTATTTGATTGTCCGCAATCTGTCTCAACCTTCTGTCAGCGATTCTATTTGTCTGTAATATGCCTGAACCTTCTGCCTGATATTCTATTTGATTGTCTGCAATCTGCCTCAACCTTCTGCCTGCTATTCTATTTGTCTGCAATATGCCTCAACCTTCTGCCTGATATTCTATTTGATTGTCTGTAATCTACCTCAACCTTCTGCCTGTGATTTTATTTGATTGTCTGCAATCTGCCTGAGATTCTAATTGATTCTATAAAATCTGTATCAGCCCTTCTGCCTGTGATTCTATTTGATTGTCCGCAATCTGTCGCAACCTTCTGTCAGTGTTTCTATTTGATTGTCTGCAATCTGCCTGAGATTCTATTTGATTATATAAAATCTGTCTCAGCCCTTCTGCCTGTGATTCTATTTGATTGTCCACAATCTGTCTCAACCTTCTGCCTGAGATTCTATTTGATTGTCTGAAATCTGCCTCAACCTTCTGTCAGTGATTCTATTTGATAGTCTGCAATCTGCCTCAACTTTCTGCCTGCCATTCTATTTGTCTGTAATATGCCTGAACCTTCTGCCTGAGATTCAATTTAATTGTATGCAATCTACCTGAACCTTCTGCCTGTGATTCTGTTTGATTGTCTGCAGTCTACCTCAACCTTCTGCCTGTGATTCTGTTTGACTGCAATATGCCTAAACCTTCTGCCTGATATTCTATTTGATTGTCTGCAATCTACCTCAACCTTCTGCCTGTGATTCTGTTTGATTGTCTGCAATCTACCTCAACCTTCTGCCTGCTATTCTATTTGCCTGCAATATGCCTCAACCTTCTGCCTGATATTCTATTTGATTGTCTGCAATCTACCTCAACCTTCTGCCTGTGATTCTATTTGATTGTCTGCAATCTGCCTGAGATTCTATTTAATTATATAAAATCTGTCTCAGCCTTCTGCCTGTGATTCTATTTGATTGTCCGCAAACTGTCGCAACCTTCTGTCAGTGTTTCTATTTGATTGTCTACAATCTGCCCCAACCTTCTGCCTGAGATTCTATTTGATTGTCTGCAATCTGCCTCAACCTTCTGCCTGAGTTTCAATGTAATTGTCTGTAACCTGTCTCAATCTTCTGCCTGTGATTCTATTTGATTTTCTGCAATCTGCCTCAACGTTCTGCCTGAGATTCTATTTGATTGTCTGCAATCTGTCTCAACCATCTGACTTAGATTCTATTTGATTGTCTGGAATCTGTCTCAACCTTCTGCCTTTGATTCCATTTGTTTGTCTGCAGTCTGTCTCAGCCTTCTGCCTGAGATTCTATTTGATTGTCTGTAATCTGCCTCAATCTTCTGCCTGCCATTCTATTTGTTTGTAAAATGCCTCAACCTTCTGCCTGATATTCTATTTGATTGTCTACAATCTACCTCAAACTTCTGCCTGTAATTCTATTTGATTGTCTGCAATCTGCCTGAGATTCTATTTGATTATATAAAATCTGTCTCAGCCCTTCTGCTTGAGATTCTATTTCATTGTCTGTAATGTGTCTCAACCTTCTACCTGAGATTCTATTTGATTATCTGAAATCTACCTCAACCTTCTGAATGAGATTCTATTTCATTGTCTGTAATGTGTCTCAACCTTTTGTCAGTGATTCTATTTGATAGTCTGCAATCTGCCTCAATCTTCTGCCTGCCATTCTATTTGTCTGTAATATGCCTGAACCTTCTGCCTGATATTCTATTTGATTGTCTGCAATCTCCCTCAACCTTCTGTCTGCTACTCTATTTGTGTGCAATATGCCTCAACCGTCTACCTGCTATTCTATTGATTGTCTGCAATCTGCCTCAGCCTTCTGCCTGCTATTCTATTTGATTTTCTGCAATGTGCCAGAGCCTTCTGCCTGAGATTCTATTTGATTGTCTGCAATCTGCCTCAACCTTCTGCCTGAGATTCTATTTGATTGTCTGCAATCTGTCTCAACCTTCTGTCTTTGATTCCATTTGATTGTCTGCAATCTGTCTCAGCCTTCTGCCTGAGATTCTATTTGATTGTCTGTAATCTGCCTCAGCCTTTTGCCTGATATTCTATTTGATTGTCCGCAATCTGTCTCAACCTTCTGTCAGTGATTCTATTTGATAGTCTGCAATCTGCCTCAATCTTCTGCCTGCCATTCTATTTGTCTGTAATATCCCTGAACCTGCTGCCTGATATTCTATTTGAT
Organism: Discoglossus pictus; assembly: GCA_027410445.1. Taxonomy (NCBI): domain Eukaryota; kingdom Metazoa; phylum Chordata; class Amphibia; order Anura; family Alytidae; genus Discoglossus; species Discoglossus pictus. The sequence continues at coordinate 230,395,854 of CM050168.1, read as the reverse complement.
TATCTGCAATCTACCTCAACCTTCTGCCTGTGATTCTGCTTGATTGTCTGCAATCTACCTCAACCTTCTGCCTGCTATTCTATTTGTCTGCAATCTGTTGCAACCTTCTGCCTGATATTCTATTTGATTGTCTGCAATCTGTTGCAGCCTTCTGTCAGTGTTTCTATTTGATTGTCTGCAATCTGCCCCAACCTTCTGCCTGAGATTCTATTTGGTTGTCTGCAATCTGTCTCAACCTTCTGCCTGTGATTCTTTTTGATTGTCTGCAATCTGCCTCAACCTTCTGCCTGAGTTTCAATTTAATTGACTGTAACTTGTCTCAATCTTCTGCCTTTGATTCTATTTGATTGTCTGAAATCTCCCTCAACCTTCTGCCTGCTACTCTATTTGTGTGCAATATGCCTCAGCCGTCTACCTGCTATTCTATTGATTGTCTGCAATCTGCCTCAGCCTTCCGCCTGAGATTCTATTTGATTGTCTGCAATCTGCCTCAACCTTCTGCCTGAGATTCTATTTGATTGTCTGCAATCTGTCTCAACCTTCTGTCTTTGATTCCATTTGATTGTCTGCAATCTGTCTCAGCCTTCTGCCTGAGATTCTTTTTGATTGTCTGCAATCTGCCTCAATCTTCTGTCTGCTGTTCTATTTGATTGTCTGCAATTTGTCTCAACCTTCTGCCTTTGTTTCTATTTGATTGTCTGCAATATGTCTCAACCTTCTGCCTGTGATTCTCTTTGATTGTCTGCAATCTTTCTCAACCTTCTGTCTGATATTCAATTTGATTGTCTGCAATCTGTCTCAACCTTCTACCTTAGATTCTATTTGATTATCTGAAATCTGCCTCAACCTTCTGCCTGTGATTCTACTCAATTGTCTGTAATCTGCCTCAGCCTTTTGCCTGCTATTCTACTTGATTGTCTGCAATCAGTCTCAACTTTCTGTCTGCAATTATATGTGATTGTCTGCACTCTGTCTCAACCTTCTGCCTGAGATTCTATTTGATTATCTGTAATCTGCCTCAATCTTCTGCCTGCCATTCTATTTGTCTGTAATATGCCTGAAACTTCTGCCTGATATTCTATTTGATTGTCTGCAATCTACCTCAACCTTCTGTTTGATTGTCTGCAATCTACCTCAACCTTCTGCCTGCTATTCTATTTGTCTGCAATATGCCTCAACCTTCTGCCTGATATTCTATTTGATTGTCCGCAATCTGTCTCAACCTTTTGTCAGTGATTCTATTTGATAGTCTGCAATCTGCCTCAATCTTCTGCCTGCCATTCTATTTGTCTGTAATATGCCTGAACCTTCTGCCTGATATTCTATTTGATTGTCTGCAATCTCCCTCAACCTTCTGTCTGCTACTCTATTTGTGTGCAATATGCCTCAACCGTCTACCTGCTATTCTATTGATTGTCTGCAATCTGCCTCAGCCTTCTGCCTGCTATTCTATTTGATTTTCTGCAATGTGCCAGAGCCTTCTGCCTGAGATTCTATTTGATTGTCTGCAATCTGCCTCAACCTTCTGCCTGAGATTCTATTTGATTGTCTGCAATCTGTCTCAACCTTCTGTCTTTGATTCCATTTGATTGTCTGCAATCTGTCTCAGCCTTCTGCCTGAGATTCTATTTGATTGTCTGTAATCTGCCTCAGCCTTTTGCCTGATATTCTATTTGATTGTCCGCAATCTGTCTCAACCTTCTGTCAGTGATTCTATTTGATAGTCTGCAATCTGCCTCAATCTTCTGCCTGCCATTCTATTTGTCTGTAATATCCCTGAACCTTCTGCCTGATATTCTATTTGATTATCTGCAATCTACCTCAACCTTCTGCCTGTGATTCTGCTTGATTGTCTGCAATCTACCTCAACCTTCTGCCTGCTATTCTATTTGTCTGCAATCTGTTGCAACCTTCTGCCTGATATTCTATTTGATTGTCTGCAATCTGTTGCAACCTTCTGTCAGTGTTTCTATTTGATTGTCTGCAATCTGCCCCAACCTTCTGCCTGAGATTCTATTTGGTTGTCTGCAATCTGTCTCAACCTTCTGCCTGTGATTCTTTTTGATTGTCTGCAATCTGCCTCAACCTTCTGCCTGAGTTTCAATTTAATTGACTGTAACTTGTCTCAATCTTCTGCCTTTGATTCTATTTGATTGTCTGAAATCTCCCTCAACCTTCTGCCTGCTACTCTATTTGTGTGCAATATGCCTCAGCCGTCTACCTGCTATTCTATTGATTGTCTGCAATCTGCCTCAGCCTTCTGCCTGAGATTCTATTTGATTGTCTGCAATCTGCCTCAACCTTCTGCCTGAGATTCTATTTGATTGTCTGCAATCTGTCTCAACCTTCTGTCTTTGATTCCATTTGATTGTCTGCAATCTGTCTCAGCCTTCTGCCTGAGATTCTTTTTGATTGTCTGCAATCTGCCTCAATCTTCTGTCTGCTGTTCTATTTGATTGTCTGCAATTTGTCTCAACCTTCTGCCTTTGTTTCTATTTGATTGTCTGCAATATGTCTCAACCTTCTGCCTGTGATTCTCTTTGATTGTCTGCAATCTTTCTCAACCTTCTGTCTGATATTCAATTTGATTGTCTGCAATCTGTCTCAACCTTCTACCTTAGATTCTATTTGATTATCTGAAATCTGCCTCAACCTTCTGCCTGTGATTCTACTCAATTGTCTGTAATCTGCCTCAGCCTTTTGCCTGCTATTCTACTTGATTGTCTGCAATCAGTCTCAACTTTCTGTCTGCAATTATATGTGATTGTCTGCACTCTGTCTCAACCTTCTGCCTGAGATTCTATTTGATTATCTGTAATCTGCCTCAATCTTCTGCCTGCCATTCTATTTGTCTGTAATATGCCTGAAACTTCTGCCTGATATTCTATTTGATTGTCTGCAATCTACCTCAACCTTCTGTTTGATTGTCTGCAATCTACCTCAACCTTCTGCCTGCTATTCTATTTGTCTGCAATATGCCTCAACCTTCTGCCTGATATTCTATTTGATTGTCTGCAATCTGCCTGAGATTCTATTTGATTATATAAAATCTGTCTCAGCCCTTCTGCCTGTGATTCTATTTGATTGTCTGCAATCTGCCTCAACTTTCTGCCTTAGATTTTATTTGATTGTCTGCAATCTGTCTCAATCTTCTGCCTGTGATTCTATTTGATTATCTGCAATCTGCATCAACCTTCTGCCTGAGTTTCAATTTAATTGTCTGTAACCTGTCTAAATCTTCTGTTTGTGATTCTATTTGATTGTCTGCAATCTGCCTCAACCTTCTGCCTGAGATTCTATTTGATTGTCTGCAATCTGCCTCAACTTTCTGCCTTAGATTCTATTTAATTGTCTGCAATCTGTCTCAACCTTCTGCCTGTGATTCTATTTGATTGTCTGCAATCTGCCTCAACCTTCTGCCTGAGTTTCAATTTAATTGTCTGTAACCTGTCTAAATCTTCTGTTTGTGATTTTATTTGATTGTCTGCAATCTGCCTCAACCTTCTGCCTGCTATTCTATTTGATTGTCTGAAATCTGTCTCAACCTTCTGCCTGTGATTCTATTTGATTGTCTGTAATCTGCCTCAACCTTCTGCCTGTGATTCTATTTGATTGTCTGTAATCTGCCTCAATCTTCTGCCTGCTATTCTATTTGATTGTCTGAAATCTGTCTCAACCTTCTGCCTGTGATTCTATTTGATTGTCTGTAATCTGCCTCAATCTTCTGCCTGCTATTCTATTTGATTGTCTGAAATCTGCCTCAATCTTCTGCCTGCCATTCTATTTGTCTGTAATATGCCTGAACCTTCTGCCTGATATTGTATTTGATTGTCTGCAATCTGCCTCACCCTTCTGCCTTTGATTCTGTTTGATTGTCTGCAATCTACCTCAACCTCCCTCCTCATCCTCAACCCCCCATCCTCAACCCCCCTCCTCAACCCCCTCATCCTCTCTCCTCAACCCCCCATCCTTAAACCCCTCCTCAACCTCCCTCCTCAACCCCCCCATCCTCAACCCCCTCCTCAACCTCCGTCCACAACCCCCCTCCTCAACCCCCCCATCCTCATCCTCAACCCCCCATCCTCAACCCCTCCTCAACCCCCTCCTCAACCTCCCTCCTCAACCTCAACCCTCCTCAACCTCAACCCTCCTCAACCATAACCCTCCTCAACCCCAACCCCCCTCAACCCCAACCCCCCTCCTCAACCCCCCTCCTCATCCCCCCTCCTCATCCTCAATCCTCAACCCCCCATGCTCAACCCCCTCCTCAACCTCCCAACTCAACCCCCCCATCCTCAACCCCCTCCTCAACCTCCCTACTTAACCCCCATCCTCAACCCCCCCATCCTTAACCCCTCCTCAACCTCCCTCCTCAACCCCCCTCCTCAACCCCCCCATCCTCATCCTCAACCACTTCCTCAACCCACTGCTCAACCCCCTCCTCAACCCCCTCCTCACCCCCCCATCCTCAACCCCTCTCCTCAACCCCCCCATCCTCAACCCCACATCCTCAACCTTCCTCCTCAACCTCCCTCCTCAACCTCAACCCCCCTCAACCTCCCTCCGCAACCTCAACTCCCCTCAACCCCCCTCCTCAAACTCAACCCCCCTCAACCCCAAGCCCCACTCTCAACCCCCTCCTCAACCCCCCATCCTCAACACCCTCCTCAAGCCCCCCATCCTCAACTCCCCCATCCTCAACCCCCTCCTCAACCCCCCCATCCTCATTCTCAACCCCCATCCTCAACCTCCCTCCTCAACCTCACTCCTCAACCTCAACCCCCTCAACCTCCCTCCTCAACCTCAACCCCCCTCAACCCCCCTCCTCAACCTCAACTCCCCTAAACCTATCCCCTCAACCCCAACCCCCCTCCTCAACCTAAACCCCCCTAAACCCCCCTCCTCAACCTAAACCCCCCTAAATACCTCCCCCTCTCCCCTCACTTACCTGCTTCTGCTCCGGCCTCCGCTCCTTGACCCGGCGCGCATGTGACGTCACATGCGCGCCGCGTCATTAGCATATACTGGGTGCCGGCACCCGGTATATGCTAATGACGCGGCGCGCATGTGTTGTCACATGCGCGCCGGGTCAAGAAGGAGCTGAAGCTGGAGCAGAAGCAGGTAAGTGAGGGGAGAGGGGGAGGTATTTAGGGGGGGTTAGAATGAGGAGGGGGGTTTAGGTTGAGGAGTGGGGTTGAGGAGGGAGAATGAGGAGGGGGGCTTATAATGAGGAGGGGGGGTTGAGTTTGAGGAGGGGGAGGAAAAGAGATATGGGGGGTTAGAGAGACACAGGGGGGGTAGGGAGACACGTGGGGGTAGAGAGACACGGGGGGGGGGTTAGAGAGACACACGGGGGGAGAGTGACTCGAGTATAAGCCGAGAGGGCCCTTTTTAGCCTTAAAACAAGGGCTGAAAAACTCGGCTTATACTCGATTATATAAGGTTACTTGAATCCCATCTAGTCATGTGTGTCTGGTGAATTTTGGAGTTTTGACTCTCTGGAAAGTTGCCGTTCTGGGTCATTTTATGAAATATTGTGCTGTGGCCCGAATGGGTACTAAAAATGAGTTTCTTTGGAATTTATGAATCTTATTACATGAATCTCATCCAGTCATTTGTATCTGGTGAATTGTGTATTTCTGGCTCTCTGGGAAGTTGGCATTCTGGCTCATTTAAATGGTTAATAAAGCATACTATTATAATGGGCCTGTTCTGGCCCGTTGCGTTCCGGCTTTTAAACATTCTGCTGCCATGTTTAGGAAACTTATATGTGGGGGGTTTTAATTATGTAATTAAACATTTTTTTTTGGAAAGTCAGTCAATAACAGATAAAGTGCACAACTATTAGGTCACTGAAATAATTTTAAAATGGAATTCATATAAATATTAGCATAATTTGTATTTTACATCAGATATTTTTCAAATACACATTTTACATGAATTCCTGTGAGGGACTCTCAAGCTATCTGGGTCAAACCTCCCTTGGGATTTTAAGATTTTTTATGAGTCTTTATCAAATATCATTTTGATTGTCTGCAATCTACCTCAACCTCCCTCCTCATCCTCAACCCCCCATCCTCAACCCCCCTCCTCAACCCCCTCATCCTCTCTCCTCAACCCCCCATCCTTAAACCCCTCCTCAACCTCCCTCCTCAACCCCCCCATCCTCAACCCCCTCCTCAACCTCCGTCCACAACCCCCCTCCTCAACCCCCCCATCCTCATCCTCAACCCCCCATCCTCAACCCCTCCTCAACCCCCTCCTCAACCTCCCTCCTCAACCTCAACCCTCCTCAACCTCAACCCTCCTCAACCATAACCCTCCTCAACCCCAACCCCCCTCAACCCCAACCCCCCTCCTCAACCCCCCTCCTCATCCCCCCTCCTCATCCTCAATCCTCAACCCCCCATGCTCAACCCCCTCCTCAACCTCCCAACTCAACCCCCCCATCCTCAACCCCCTCCTCAACCTCCCTACTTAACCCCCATCCTCAACCCCCCATCCTTAACCCCTCCTCAACCTCCCTCCTCAACCCCCCTCCTCAACCCCCCCATCCTCATCCTCAACCACTTCCTCAACCCACTGCTCAACCCCCTCCTCAACCCCCTCCTCACCCCCCCATCCTCAACCCCTCTCCTCAACCCCCCCATCCTCAACCCCACATCCTCAACCTTCCTCCTCAACCTCCCTCCTCAACCTCAACCCCCCTCAACCTCCCTCCGCAACCTCAACTCCCCTCAACCCCCCTCCTCAAACTCAACCCCCCTCAACCCCAAGCCCCACCCTCAACCCCCTCCTTAAACCCCCATCCTCAACACCCTCCTCAAGCCCCCCATCCTCAACTCCCCCATCCTCAACCCCCTCCTCAACCCCCCCATCCTCATTCTCAACCCCCATCCTCAACCTCCCTCCTCAACCTCACTCCTCAACCTCAACCCCCTCAACCTCCCTCCTCAACCTCAACCCCCCTCAACCCCCCTCCTCAACCTCAACTCCCCTAAACCTCCCCCCTCAACCCCAACCCCCCTCCTCAACCTAAACCCCCCTAAACCCCCCTCCTCAACCTAAACCCCCTAAATACCTCCCCCTCTCCCCTCACTTACCTGCTTCTGCTCCGGCCTCCGCTCCTTGACCCGGCGCGCATGTGACGTCACATGCGCGCCGCGTCATTAGCATATACCGGGTGCCGGCACCCGGTATATGCTAATGACGCGGCGCGCATGTGTTGTCACATGCGCGCCGGGTCAAGAAGGAGCTGAAGCTGGAGCAGAAGCAGGTAAGTGAGGGGAGAGGGGGAGGTATTTAGGGGGGGTTAGAATGAGGAGGGGGGTTTAGGTTGAGGAGTGGGGTTGAGGAGGGAGAATGAGGAGGGGGGCTTATAATGAGGAGGGGGGGTTGAGTTTGAGGAGGGGGAGGAAAAGAGATATGGGGGGTTAGAGAGACACAGGGGGGGTAGGGAGACACGTGGGGGTAGAGAGACACGGGGGGGGGGGTTAGAGAGACACACAGGGGGAGAGTGACTCGAGTATAAGCCGAGAGGGCCCTTTTTAGCCTTAAAACAAGGGCTGAAAAACTCGGCTTATACTCGAGTATATACGGTTACTTGAATCCCATCTAGTCATGTGTGTCTGGTGAATTTTGGAGTTTTGACTCTCTGGAAAGTTGCCGTTCTGGGTCATTTTATGAAATATTGTGCTGTGGCCCGAATGGGTACTAAAAATGAGTTTCTTTGGAACTTATGAATCTTATTACATGAATCTCATCCAGTCATTTGTATCTGGTGAATTGTGTATTTCTGGCTCTCTGGGAAGTTGGCATTCTGGCTCATTTAAATGGTTAATAAAGCATACTATTATAATGGGCCTGTTCTGGCCCGTTGCGTTCCGGCTTTTAAACATTCTGCTGCCATGTTTAGGAAACTTATATGTGGGGGGTTTTAATTATGTAATTAAACATTTTTTTTTGGAAAGTCAGTCAATAACAGATAAAGTGCACAACTATTAGGTCACTGAAATAATTTTAAAATGGAATTCATATAAATATTAGCATAATTTGTATTTTACATCAGATATTTTTCAAATACACATTTTACATGAATTCCTGTGAGGGACTCTCAAGCTATCTGGGTCAAACCTCCCTTGGGATTTTAAGATTTTTTATGAGTCTTTATCAAATATCATTTTGAGACCATTGTGTAATCGAGGATTAATTTGATATAAAACAATAGAGAGTCCCAAGCTATGTTCTAGTTACCCACAAGTAGAACATTGTGGTCTTGATGAAAATTCACTGGCATGAATACACATGTCCTATCCCTCAGTGCGGATCTTGAGTTCTTCAGTGGACTCAACTGGGCACCCTACATAATTGCAGAGCAACATATAGTGTCAGGGATGGGATGATGGAAGCGCAAGCACCCAAACTTTATAAGTGTATTGTCTGTTTATATGTCCCAATCTTGGAGATTCCTGAATGCGTAAGGTTCTGTGATCCTCGATTCTTTGTCTCGTAACTCAGTGTTGATCTCTGTTATCTTGACCCTGGTTTGGTGATGCTAACTATTCAATTGCACAAAACTTACCTTGACCTTCAGCCTGTGATCTTATTTGATTGCCTGAAATCTTCCTCGATCTTCTGCCTGTGATTCTACTTAAGTTTCTGCAATTTGTCTCAACATTCTGCCTGTGATTCTATTTGATTGTCTGAAATCTGCATCAACCTTCTGCCTGAGATTCTTTTTGATTGTCTGCATTCTGTCTCAACCTTCTGCTTTTGTTTCTATTTGACTGTCTGCAATATGTCTCAACTTTCTGCCTGAGATTCTGTTTGATTATCTGCAAACTGTCTCAACCTTCTGCCTGAGATTCTATTTGATTGTTTGCAATCTTTCTCAACCTTCTGTCTAATATTCGATTTGATTGTCTGCAATCTACCTCAACCTTCTGCCTGTGCTTCTACTTGATTGTCTGTAATCTGCCTCAGCCTTCTGCCTGCTATTCTATTTGATTGTCCGCAATCTGTCTCAACCTTCTGTCAGCGATTCTATTTGATAGTCTGCAATCTGCCTCAACCTTCTGTCTGCCATTCTATTTGTCTGTAATATGCCTGAACCTTCTGCCTGAGATTCAATTTAATTGTCTGTAATGTGTCTCAACCTTCTGCCTGTGATTCTATTTGATTGTCTGTAATCTGCCTCAATCTTCTGCCTGCCATTCTATTTGTCTGCAATCTGCCTCAACCTTCTGCCTGTGATTCTGTTTGATTGTCTGCAATCTACCTCAATCTTCTGCCTGCTATTCTATTTGTCTGCAATATGCTTCAACCTTCTGCCTGATATTCTATTTGATTGTCTGCAATCTACCTCAACCTTCTGCCTGTGATTTTATTTGATTGTCTGCAATCTGCCTGAGATTCTATTTGATTCTATAAAATCTGTATCAGCCCTTCTGCCTGTGATTTTATTTGATTGTCTGCAATCTGCCTGAGATTCTATTTGATTATATAAAATCTGTCTCAGCCCTTCTGCCTGTGATTCTATTTGATTGTCTGCAATCTGTCTCAACCTTCTGCCTGAGATTCTATTTTATTATCTGAAATCTGCCTCAACCTTCTGCCTGTGATTCTATTTGATTGTCTGTAATCTGCCTCAGCCTTTTGCCTGCTATTCTATTTGATTGTCCTCAATCTGTCTCAACCTTCTGTCAGTGATTCTATTTGATAGTCTGCAATCTGCCTCAATGTTCTGCCTGCCATTCTATTTGTCTGTAATACGCCTGAACCTTCTGCCTGAGATTCAATTTAATTGTCTGCAATCTACCTTAACCTTCTGCCTGTGATTCTGTTTGATTGTCTGCAATCTACCTCAACCTTCTGCCTGCTATTCTATTTGCCTGCAATATGCCTCAACCTTCTGCCTGATATTCTATTTGATTGTCTGCAATCTACCTCAACCTTCTGCCTGTGATTCTGTTTGATTGTCTGCAATCTACCTCAACCTTCTGCCTGCTATTCTATTTGCCTGCAATATGCCTCAACCTTCTGCCTGATATTCTATTTGATTGTCTGCGATCTACCTCAACCTTCTGCCTGTGATTCTGTTTGATTGTCTGCAATCTACCTCAACCTTCTGCCTGCTATTCTATTTGCCTGCAATATGCCTCAACCTTCTGCCTGTTATTCTATATGATTGTCTGCAATCTGCCTGAGATTCTATTTAATTATAAAAAAAACTGTCTCAGCCTTCTGCCTGTGATTCTATTTGATTGTCTGCAATCTGTCGCAACCTTCTGTCAGTGTTTCTATTTGATTGTCTACAATCTGCCCCAACCTTCTGCCTGAGATTCTATTTGATTGTCTGCAATCTGCCTCAACCTTCTGCCTGAGTTTCAATGTAATTGTATGTAACCTGTCTCAATCTTCTGCCTGTGATTCTATTTGATTATCTGCAATCTGCCTCAACCATCTGCCTTAGATTCTATTTGATTGTCTGGAATCTGTCTCAACCTTCTGCCTTTGATTCCATTTGACTGTCTGCAGTCTGTCTCAGCCTTCTGCCTGAGATTCTATTTGATTGTCTGTAACCTGCCTCAATCTTCTGCCTGCCATTCTATTTGATTATCTGAAATCTGCCTCAACCTTCTGAATGAGATTCTATTTGATTGTCTGCAATCTGCCTCAACCTTCTGCCTGAGATTCTATTTGATTGTCTGCAATCTGTCTCAACCTTCTGTCTTTGATTCCATTTGATTGTCTACAATCTGTCTCAGCCTTCTGCCTGAGATTCTTTTTGATTGTCTGCAATCTGCCTCAATCTTCTGCCTGCTGTTCTATTTGATTGTCTGCAATCTGTCTCAACCTTCTGTCTTTGATTCCATTTGATTGTCTGCAATCTGTCTCAGCCTTCTGCCTGAGATTCTTTTTGATTGTCTGCAATCTGCCTCAATCTTCTGCCTGCTGTTCTATTTGATTGTCTGCAATATGTCTCAACCTTCTGCCTGTGATTCTATTTGATTGTCTGCATTCTGCCTCAACTTTCTGCCTGCTATTCTATTTGATTGTTTGCAATCTTTCTCAACCTTCTGTCTGATATTCAATTTGATTGTCTGCAATCTGTCTCAACCTTCTGCCTGAGATTCTATTTGATTGTCTGCAATCTGTCTCAACCTTCTGTCTTTGATTCCATTTGATTGTCTGCAATCTGTCTCAGCCTTCTGCCTGAGATTCTTTTTGAATGTCTGCAATCTGCCTCAATCTTCTGCCTGCTGTTCTATTTGATTGTCTGCAATCTGTCTCAACCTTCTGCCTTTGTTTCTATTTGATTGTCTGCATTCTGCCTCAACTTTCTGCCTGCTATGATATTTGATTGTTTGCAATCTTTCTCAACCTTCTGTCTGATATTCAATTTGATTGTCTCCAATCTGTCTCAACCTTCTGCCTGAGATTCTATTTGATTGTCTGCAATCTCTCAACCTTCTGCCTGAGATTCTATTTCATTGTCTGTAATGTGTCTCAACCTTCTACCTTAGATTCTATTTGATTATCTGAAATCTGCCTCAACCTTCTGAATGAGATTCTATTTGAGTGTCTGCAATATGCCTCAACCCTCTGCCTGATATTCTTTTTGCTTGTCTGCAATTTGTTGCAACCTTCTGTCAGTGTTTCTATTTGATTGTCTGCAATCTGCCCCAACCTTCTGCCTGAGATTCTATTTGGTTGTCTGCAATCTGTCTCAGCCTTCTGCCTGAGATTCTTTTTGATTGTCTGCAATATGTCTCAACCTTCTGCCTGTGATTCTATTTGATTGTCTGCATTCTGCCTCAACCTTCTGCCTGCTATTCTATTTGATTGTTTGCAATCTTTCTCAACCTTCTGTCTGATATTCAATTTGATTGTCTGCAATCTGTCTCAACCTTCTGCCTGAGATTCTATTTGATTGTCTGCAATCTCTCAACCTTCTGCCTGAGATTCTATTTCATTGTCTGTAATGTGTCTCAACCTTCTACCTTAGATTCTATTTGATTATCTGAAATCTGCCTCAACCTTCTGAATGAGATTCTATTTGAGTGTCTGTAATGTGTCTCAACCTTCTGCCTAAGATTCTATTTGATTATCTGAAATCTGCCTCAACCTTCTGCCTGTGATTCTACTTGATTATCTGAAATCTGCCTCAACCTTCTGTCTGCTATTCTACTTGATTGTCTGCAATCTGTCTCAACTTTCTGTCTGCAATTATATGTGATTGTCTGCACTCTGTCTCAACCTTCTGCCTGAGATTCTATTTGATTGTCTGTAATGTGTCTCAACCTTCTACCTGAGATTCTATTTGATTATCTGAAATCTGCCTCAACGTTCCGAATGAGATTCTATTTGATTGTCTGTAATGTGTCTCAACCTTCTGCCTGAGATTCTATTTGATTATCTGTAATCTGCCTCAATCTTCTGCCTGCCATTCTGTTTGTCTGTAATATGCCTGAACCTTCTGCCTGATATTCTATTTGATTGTCTGCAATCTACCTCAACCTTCTGTTTGATTGTCTGCAATCTACCTCAACCTTCTGCCTGCTATTCTATTTGTCTGCAATATGCCTCAACCTTCTGCCTTATATTCTATTTGATTGTCTGCAATCTACCTCAACCTTCTGCCTGTGATTCTATCTGATTGTCTGCAATCTGCCTGAGATTCTATTTGATTATATAAAATCTGTCTCAGCCCTTCTGCCTGAGATTCTATTTGATTTTCTGCAATGTGCCTCAGCCTTGTGCCTGAGATTCTATTTGATTGTCTGCAATCTGCCTCGACCTTCTGCCTGAGATTCTATTTGATTGTCTGCAATCTGCCTCAACTTTCTGCCTTAGATTCTATTTAATTGTCTGCAATCTGTCTCAACCTTCTGCCTGTGATTCTATTTGATTGACTGCAATCTGCCTCAACCTTCTGCCTGAGTTTCAATTTAATTGTCTGTAACCTGTCTAAATCTTCTGCCTGTGATTCTATTTGATTGTCTGCAATCTGCCTCAACCTTCTGCTTGCTATTCTATTTGATTGTCTGAAATCTGTCTCAACCTTCTGCCTGTGATTCTATTTGATTGTCTGTAATCTGCCTCAATCTTCTGCTTGCCATTCTATTTGTCTGTAATATGCCTGAACCTTCTGCCTGATATTCTATTTGATTGTCTGCAATCTACCTCAACCTTCTGCCTGTGATTCTGTTTGATTGAATGCAATCTACCTCAACCTTCTGCCTGCTATTCTATTTGCCTGCAATATGCCTCAACCTTCTGCCTGTGACTCTACTTGATTGTCTGTAATCTGCCTCAGCCTTTTGCCTGCTATTCTACTTGATTGTCTGCAATCTGTCTCAACTTTCTGTCTGCAATTATATGTGATTGTCTGCACTCTGTCTCAACCTTCTGCCTGAGATTCTATTTGATTGTCTGTAATGTGTCTCAACCTTCTACCTGAGATTCTATTTGATTATCTGAAATCTGCCTCAACGTTCCGAATGAGATTCTATTTGAGTGTCTGTAATGTGTCTCAACCTTCTGCCTAAGATTCTATTTGATTATCTGAAATCTGCCTCAACCTTCTGCCTGTGATTCTACTTGATTGTCTGTAATCTGCCTCAGCCTTTTGCCTGCTATTCTACTTGATTGTCTGCAATCTGTCTCAACTTTCTGTCTGCAATTATATGTGATTGTCTGCACTCTGTCTCAACCTTCTGCTTGAGATTCTATTTGATTGTCTGTAATGTGTCTCAACCTTCTACCTGAGATTCTATTTGATTATCTGAAATCTGCCTCAACGTTACGAATGAGATTCTATTTGATTGTCTGTAATGTGTCTCAACATTCTGCCTGAGATTCTATTTGATTATCTGTAATCTGCCTCAATAGTCTGCCTGCCATTCTATTTGTCTGTAATATGCCTGAACCTTCTGCCTGATATTCTATTTGATTGTCTGCAATCTACCTCAACCTTCTGTTAGATTGTCTGCAATCTACCTCAACCTTCTGCCTGCTATTCTATTTGTCTGCAATATGCCTCAACCTTCTGCCTTATATTCTATTTGATTGTCTGCAATCTACCTCAACCTTCTTCCTGTGATTCTATCTGATTGTCTGCAATCTGCCTGAGATTCTATTTGATTATATAAAATCTGTCTCAGCCCTTCTGCCTGAGATTCTATTTGATTGTCTGCACTCTGTCTCAACCTTCTGCCTGAGATTCTATTTGATTGTCTGTAATGTGTCTCAACCTTCTACCTGAGATTCTATTTGATTATCTGAAATCTGCCTCAACGTTCCGAATGAGATTCTATTTGAGTGTCTGTAATGTGTCTCAACCTTCTGCCTAAGATTCTATTTGATTATCTGAAATCTGCCTCAACCTTCTGCCTGTGATTCTACTTGATTGTCTGTAATCTGCCTCAGCCTTTTGCCTGCTATTCTACTTGATTGTCTGCAATCTGTCTCAACTTTCTGTCTGCAATTATATGTGATTGTCTGCACTCTGTCTCAACCTTCTGCTTGAGATTCTATTTGATTGTCTGTAATGTGTCTCAACCTTCTACCTGAGATTCTATTTGATTATCTGAAATCTGCCTCAACGTTACGAATGAGATTCTATTTGATTGTCTGTAATGTGTCTCAACCTTCTGTCAGTGATTCTATTTGATAGTCTGCAATCTACCTCAATCTTCTGCCTGCCATTCTATTTGTCTGTAATATGCCTGAACCTTCTGCCTGATATTCTATTTGATTGTCTGCAATCTACCTCAACCTTCTGTTTGATTGTCTGCAATCTACCTCAACCTTCTGCCTGCTATTCTATTTGTCTGCAATATGCCTCAACCTTCTGCCTTATATTCTATTTGATTGTCTGCAATCTACCTCAACCTTCTGCCTGTGATTCTATCTGATTGTCTGCAATCTGCCTGAGATTCTATTTGATTATATAAAATCTGTCTCAGCCCTTCTGCCTGAGATTCTATTTGATTGTCTGCAATCTGCCTCAACCTTCTGCCTGAGATTCTATTTGATTGTCTGCAATCTGCCTCGACCTTCTGCCTGAGATTCTATTTGATTGTCTGCAATCTGCCTCAACTTTCTGCCTTAGATTCTATTTAATTGTCTGCAATCTGTCTCAACCTTCTGCCTGTGATTCTATTTGATTGTCTGCAATCTGCCTCAACCTTCTGCCTGAGTTTCAATTTAATTGTCTGTAACCTGTCTAAATCTTCTGCCTGTGATTCTATTTGATTGTCTGAAATCTGCCTCAACCTTCTGCCTGTGATTCTACTTGATTGTCTGTAATCTGCCTCAGCCTTTTGCCTGCTATTCTACTTGATTGTCTGCAATCTGTCTCAACTTTCTGTCTGCAATTATATGTGATTGTCTGCACTCTGTCTCAACCTTCTGCTTGAGATTCTATTTGATTGTCTGTAATGTGTCTCAACCTTCTACCTGAGATTCTATTTGATTATCTGAAATCTGCCTCAACGTTACGAATGAGATTCTATTTGAGTGTCTGTAATGTGTCTCAACCTTCTGCCTAAGATTCTATTTGATTATCTGAAATCTGCCTCAACCTTCTGCCTGTGATTCTACTTGATTGTCTGTAGTCTGCCTCAGCCTTTTGCCTGCTATTCTACTTGATTGTCTGCAATCTGTCTCAACTTTCTGTCTGCAATTATATGTGATTGTCTGCACTCTGTCTCAACCTTCTGCTTGAGATTCTATTTGATTGTCTGTAATGTGTCTCAACCTTCTACCTGAGATTCTATTTGATTATCTGAAATCTGCCTCAACGTTACGAATGAGATTCTATTTGATTGTCTGTAATGTGTCTCAACCTTCTGTCAGTGATTCTATTTGATAGTCTGCAATCTACCTCAATCTTCTGCCTGCCATTCTATTTGTCTGTAATATGCCTGAACCTTCTGCCTGATATTCTATTTGATTGTCTGCAATCTACCTCAACCTTCTGTTTGATTGTCTGCAATCTACCTCAACCTTCTGCCTGCTATTCTATTTGTCTGCAATATGCCTCAACCTTCTGCCTTATATTCTATTTGATTGTCTGCAATCTACCTCAACCTTCTGCCTGTGATTCTATCTGATTGTCTGCAATCTGCCTGAGATTCTATTTGATTATATAAAATCTGTCTCAGCCCTTCTGCCTGAGATTCTATTTGATTGTCTGCAATCTGCCTCAACCTTCTGCCTGAGATTCTATTTGATTGTCTGCAATCTGCCTCAACCTTCTGCCTGAGATTCTATTTGATTGTCTGCAATCTGCCTCAACTTTCTGCCTTAGATTCTATTTAATTGTCTGCAATCTGTCTCAACCTTCTGCCTGTGATTCTATTTGATTGTCTGCAATCTGCCTCAACCTTCTGCCTGAGTTTCAATTTAATTGTCTGTAACCTGTCTAAATCTTCTGCCTGTGATTCTATTTGATTGTCTGCAATCTGCCTCAACCTTCTGCCTGCTATTCTATTTGATTGTCTGAAATCTGTCTCAACCTTCTGCCTGTGATTCTATTTGATTGTCTGTAATCTGCCTCAATCTTCTGCCTGCCATTCTATTTGTCTGTAATATGCCTGAACCTTCTGCCTGATATTCTATTTGATTGTCTGCAATCTGCCTCAACCTTCTGCCTTTGATTCTGTTTGATTGTCTGCAATCTACCTCAACCTCCCTCCTCATCCTCAACCCCCTCCTCAACCTGCCTCCTCATCCTCAACCTCCCTCCTCATCCTCCTTCCTCAACCCCCCATCCTCAACCCCCCTCCTCAACCCCCTCATCCTCATCCTCTCTCCTCAACCCCCCATCCTCAACCCCCCTCCTCAACCCTCTCATCCTCATCCTCTCTCCTCAACCCCCCATCCTCAACCCCCTCCTCAACCCCCCATCCTCAAACCCCTCCTCAACCTCCCTCCTCAACCCCCCCATCCTCAACCTCCTCCTCAACCTCCCTCCTCAACCCCCCTCCTCAACCCCCTATCCTCATCCTCAATCCCCCATCCTCAACCCCTCCTCAACCCCCTCCTCAACCTCCCTCCTCAACCTCAACCCTCCTCAACCTCAACCCTCCTCAACCATAACCCTCCTCAACCCCAACCCCCCTCCACCCCAACCCCCCTCCTCAACCCCCCTCCTCACCCCCCCTCCTCATCCTCAATCCTCAACCCCCATCCTCAACCCCCTCCTCAACCTCCCAACTCAACCCCCCCATCCTCAACCCCCTCCTCAACCTCCCTCCTCATCCCCCCATCCTCAACCACCCCATTCTTAACCCCCTCCTCAACCTCCCTCCTCAACCCCCCTCCTCAACCCCCCCATCCTCATCCTCAACCCCCTCCTCAACCCACTGCTCAACCCCCTCCTCAACCCCTTCCTCACCCCCCATCCTCAACCCCCCTCCTCAACTCCCCATCCTCATCCTCAACCCCCCATCCTCAACCTTCCTCCTCAACCTCCCTCTTCAACCTCAACCCCCCTCAACCTCCCTCCGCTACCTCAACCCCCTTCAACCCCCCTCCTCAAACTCAACCCCCCTCAACCCCAACCCCCACTTTCAACCCCCTTCTCAACCCCCCATCCTCAACACCCTCCTCAACCCCCCCATCCATCAATCCCCCCATCCTCAACCCCCTACTCAACCCCCGCATCCTCATTCTCAACCCCCATCCTCAACCTCCCTCCTCAACCTCCCTTCTCAACCTCAACCCCCTCAACCTCCCTCCTCAACCTCAACCCCCTCAACCCCCCTCCTCAACCTCAACTCCCCTCAACCTCCCCCCTCAACCCCAACCCCCCTCCTCAACCTAAACCCCCCTAAACCCCCCTCCTCAACCTAAACCCCCCTAAATACCTCCCCCTCTCCCCTCACTTACCTGCTTCTGCTCCGGCCACCGCTTCTTGACCCGGCGCGCATGTGACGTCACATGCGCGCCGCGTCATTAGCATATACCGGGTGCCGCACCCGGTATATGCTAATGACGCGGCGCGCATGTGATTTCACATGCGCGCCGGGTCAAGAAGGAGCGGAAGCTGGAGCAGAAGCAGGTAAGTGAGGGGAGAGGGGGAGGTATTTAGGGGGGGTTAGAATGAGGAGGGGGGTTTAGGTTGAGGAGTGGGGTTGAGGAGGGAGAATGAGGAGGGGGGCTTATAATGAGGAGGGGGGGTTGAGGTTGAGGAGGGGGAGGGAAAGAGATACGGGGGGTTAGAGAGACACAGGGGCGGTAGGGAGACACGTGGGGGTAGAGAGACACGGGGGGGTTAGAGAGACACGGGGGGAGAGTGACTCGAGTATAAGCCGAGAGGGCCCTTTTTAGCCTTAAAAAAAGGGCTGAAAAACTCGGCTTATACTCGAGTATATACGGTTACTTGAATCCCATCTAGTCATGTGTGTCTGGTGAATTTTGGAGTTTTGACTCCCTGAAAAGTTGCCGTTCTGGGTCATTTTATGAAATATTGTATTGTGGCCCGAATGGGTACTAAAGATGAGTTTCTTTGGAATTTATGAATCTTATTACATGAATCTCATCCAGTCATTTGTATCTGGTGAATTGTGTATTTCTGGCTCTCTGGGAAGTTGGCATTCTGGCTCATTTAAATGGCTAATAAAGCATACTATTATAATGGGCCTTTTCTGGCCCGTTGCGTTCCGGCTTTTAAACATTCTGCTGCCATGTTTAGGAAACTTATATGTGGGGGGTTTTAATTATGTAATTAAACATTTTTTTGGGAAACTCAGTCAATAACAGATAAAGTGCACAACTATTAGGTCACTGAAATAATTTTAAAATGGAATTCATATAAATATTAGCATAATTTGTATTTTTCATCAGATATTTTTCAAATACACATTTTGCATGAATTCCTGTGAGGGACTCTCAAGCTTTCTTGGTCAAACCTCCCTTGGGATTTTAAGATTCTTTGTGAGTCTACATCAAATATCATTTTGAGGCCATTGTGTAATCGAGGATTAATTTTATATAAAACAATAGAGAGTCCCAAGCTAGTTATGTTCTAGTTACCCACAAGTAGAACATTGTGGTCTTGATGAAAATTCACTGGCATGAATACACATGTCCTATCCCTCAGTGCGGATCTTGAGTTCTTCAGTGGACTCAACTGGGCACCCTACATAATTGCAGAGCAACATATAGTGTCAGGGATGGGATGATGGAAGCGCAAGCACCCAAACTTTATAAGTGGATTGTCTGTTTATATGTCCCAATCTTGGAGATTCCTGAATGCGTAAGGTTCTGTGATCCTCGATTCTTTGTCTCGTAACTCAGTGTTGATCTCTGTTATCTTGACCCTGGTTTGGTGATGCTAACTATTCAATTGCACAAAACTTACCTTGACCTTCAGCCTGTGATCTTATTTGATTGCCTGAAATCTTCCTCGATCTTCTGCCTGTGATTCTACTTAAGTTTCTGCAATCTGTCTCAACATTCTGCCTGTGATTCTATTTGATTGTCTGCAATCTGCATCAACCTTCTGCCTGAGATTCTTTTTGATTGTCTGCATTCTGTCTCAACCTTCTGCCTTTGTTTCTATTTGATTGTCTGCAAAATGTCTCAACCTTCTGCCTGAGATTCTATTTAATTGTTTGCAATCTGTCTCAACCTTCTGCCTGAGATTCTATTTGATTGTCTGCAATCTGCCTCAACTTTCTGCCTGAGATTCTGTTTGATTATCTGCAAACTGTCTCAACCTTCTGCCTGCTAATCTATTTGATTGTTTGCAATCTTTCTCAACCTTCTGTCTGATATTCGATTTGATTGTCTGCAATCTACCTCAACCTTCTGCCTGTGATTCTATTTGATTGTCTGTAATGTGCCTCAGCCTTCTGCCTGCTATTCTATTTGATTGTCCGCAATCTGTCTCAACCTTCTGTCAGCGATTCTATTTGATAGTCTGCAATCTGCCTCAACCTTCTGCCTGCCATTCTATTTGTCTGTAATATGCCTGAACCTTCTGCCTGAGATTCAATTTAATTGTCTGTAATGTGTCTCAACCTTCTGCCTGTGATTCTATTTGATTGTCTGTAATCTGCCTCAATCTTCTGCCTGCCATTCTATTTGTCTGCAATCTGCCTCAACCTTCTGCCTGTGATTCTGTTTGATTGTCTGCAATCTACCTCAATCTTCTGCCTGCTATTCTATTTGTCTGCAATATGCTTCAACCTTCTGCCTGATATTCTATTTGATTGTCTGCAATCTACCTCAACCTTCTGCCTGTGATTTTATTTGATTGTCTGCAATCTGCCTGAGATTCAATTTAATTGTCTGTAATGTGTCTCAACCTTCTGCCTGTGATTCTATTTGATTGTCTGTAATCTACCTTAATCTTCTGCCTGCCATTCTATTTGTCTGTAATATGCCTGAACCTTCTGCCTGATATTCTATTTGATTGTCTGCAATCTGCCTCAACCTTCTGCCTGTGATTCTGTTTGATTGTCTGCAATCTACCTCAATCTTCTGCCTGCTATTCTATTTGTCTGCAATATGCCCCAACCTTCTGCCTGATATTCTATTTGATTGTCTGCAATCTACCTCAACCTTCTGCCTGTGATTCTATTTGATTGTCTGCAATCTGCCTGAGATTCTATTTAATTATATAAAATCTGTCTCAGCCTTCTGTCTGTGATTCTATTTGATTGTCCGCAATCTGCCTCAACCTTCTGCCTGAGATTCTATTTGATTGTCTGCAATCTGCCTCAACCTTCTGCCTGAGTTTCAATTTAATTGTCTGTAATGTGTCTCAACCTTCTACCTGAGATTCTATTTGATTATCTGAAATCTGCCTCAACCTTCTGAATGAGATTCTATTTGATTGTCCGCAATATGTCTCAACCTTCTGTCAGTGATTCTATTTGATATTCTGCAATCTGCCTCAATCTTCTGCCTGCCATTTTATTTGTCTGTAATATGCCTGAACCTTCTGCCTGATATTCTATTTGTGTGCAATATGCCTCAACCGTCTACCTGCTATTCTATTAATTGTCTGCAATCTGCCTCAGCCTTCTGCCTGCTATTCTATTTGATTTTCTGCAATATGCCAGAGCCTTCTGCCTGAGATTCTATTTGATTGTCTGCAGTCTACCTCAACCTTCTGCCTGTGATTCTGTTTGATTGAATGCAATCTACCTCAACCTTCTGCCTGCTATTCTATTTGCCTGCAATATGCCTCAACCTTCTGCCTGTGATTCTATTTGATTGTCCGCAATCTGTCGCAACCTTCTGTCCGTGTTTCTATTTGATTGTCTACAATCTGCCCCAACCTTCTGCCTGAGATTCTATTTGATTGTCTGCAATCTGCCTCAACCTTCTGCCTGTGATTCTACTTGATTGTCTGTAATCTGCCTCAGCCTTTTGCCTGCTATTCTATTTGATTGTCCTCAATCTGTCTCAACCTTCTGTCAGTGATTCTATTTGATAGTCTGCAATCTGCCTAAACCTTCTGCCTGCAATTCTATTTGTCTGTAATGTGCCTGAACCTTCTGCCTGAGATTCAATTTAATTGTCTGCAATCTACCTGAACCTTCTGCCTGTGATTCTGTTTGATTGTCGGCAATCTACCTCAACCTTCTGCTTGCTATTCTATTTGACTGCAATATGCCTCAACCTTCTGCCTGATATTCTATTTGATTGTCTGCAATCTACCTCAACCTTCTGCCTGTGATTCTGTTTGATTGTCTGCAATCTATCTCAACCTTCTGCTTGCTACTCTATTTGCCTGCAATATGTCTCAACCTTCTGCCTGATATTCTATTTGATTGTCTGCAATCTACCTCAACCTTCTGCCTGTGATTCTATTTGATTGTCTGCAATCTGCCTGAGATTCTATTTAATTATATAAAATCTGTCTCAGCCTTCTGCCTGTGATTCTATTTGATTGTCTGCAATCTGCCTCAACCTTCTGCCTGAGATTCTATTTGATTGTCTGCAATCTGCCTCAACCTTCTGCCTGAGTTTCAATTTAATTGTCTGTAACCTGTCTCAATCTTCTGCCTGTGATTCTATTTGATTATCTGCAATCTGCCTCAACTTTCTGCCTGAGATTCTGTTTGATTATCTGCAAACTGTCTCAACCTTCTGCCTGCTAATCTATTTGATTGTTTGCAATCTTTCTCAACCTTCTGTCTGATATTCGATTTGATTGTCTGCAATCTACCTCAACCTTCTGCCTGTGATTCTATTTGATTGTCTGTAATCTGCCTCAGCCTTCTGCCTGCTATTCTATTTGATTGTCCGCAATCTGTCTCAACCTTCTGTCAGCGATTCTATTTGATAGTCTGCAATCTGCCTCAACCTTCTGCCTGCCATTCTATTTGTCTGTAATATGCCTGAACCTTCTGCCTGAGATTCAATTTAATTGTCTGTAATGTGTCTCAACCTTCTGCCTGTGATTCTATTTGATTGTCTGTAATCTGCCTTAATCTTCTGCCTGCCATTCTATTTGTCTGTAATATGCCTGAACCTTCTGCCTGATATTCTATTTGATTGTCTGCAATCTGCCTCAACCTTCTGCCTGTGATTCTGTTTGATTGTCTGCAATCTACCTCAATCTTCTGCCTGCTATTCTATTTGTCTGCAATATGCCCCAACCTTCTGCCTGATATTCTATTTGATTGTCTGCAATCTACCTCAACCTTCTGCCTGTGATTCTATTTAATTGTCTGCAATCTGCCTGAGATTCTATTTAATTATATAAAATCTGTCTCAGCCTTCTGTCTGTGATTCTATTTGATTGTCCGCAATCTGCCTCAACCTTCTGCCTGAGATTCTATTTGATTGTCTGCAATCTGCCTCAACCTTCTGCCTGAGTTTCAATTTAATTGTCTGTAACCTGTCTCAATCTTCTGCCTGTGATTCTATTTGATTATCTGCAATCTGCCTCAACGTTCTGCCTGAGATTCTATTTGTTTGTCTGCAATCTGCCTCAACCTACTGCCTGAGATTCTATTTCATTGTCTGTAATGTGTCTCAACCTTCTACCTGAGATTCTATTTGATTATCTGAAATCTGCCTCAACCTTCTGAATGAGATTCTATTTGATTGTCCGCAATATGTCTCAACCTTCTGTCAGTGATTCTATTTGATATTCTGCAATCTGCCTCAATCTTCTGCCTGCCATTTTATTTGTCTGTAATATGCCTGAACCGTCTACCTGCTATTCTATTAATTGTCTGCAATCTGCCTCAGCCTTCTGCCTGCTATTCTATTTGATTTTCTGCAATGTGCCAGAGCCTTCTGCCTGAGATTCTATTTGATTGTCTGCAATCTACCTCAACCTTCTGCCTGTGATTCTGTTTGATTGAATGCAATCTACCTCAACCTTCTGCCTGCTATTCTATTTGCCTGCAATATGCCTCAACCTTCTGCCTGTGATTCTATTTGATTGTCCGCAATCTGTCGCAACCTTCTGTCCGTGTTTCTATTTGATTGTCTACAATCTGCCCCAACCTTCTGCCTGAGATTCTATTTGATTGTCTGCAATCTGTCTCAACCTTCTGCCTGTGATTCTACTTGATTGTCTGTAATCTGCCTCAGCCTTTTGCCTGCTATTCTATTTGATTGTCCTCAATCTGTCTCAACCTTCTGTCAGTGATTCTATTTGATAGTCTGCAATCTGCCTAAACCTTCTGCCTGCCATTCTATTTGTCTGTAATGTGCCTGAACCTTCTGCCTGAGATTCAATTTAATTGTCTGCAATCTACCTGAACCTTCTGCCTGTGATTCTGTTTGATTGTCTGCAATCTACCTCAACCTTCTGCTTGCTATTCTATTTGACTGCAATATGCCTCAACCTTCTGCCTGATATTCTATTTGATTGTCTGCAATCTACCTCAACCTTCTGCCTGTGATTCTGTTTGATTGTCTGCAATCTATCTCAACCTTCTGCTTGCTACTCTATTTGCCTGCAATATGTCTCAACCTTCTGCCTGATATTCTATTTGATTGTCTGCAATCTACCTCAACCTTCTGCCTGTGATTCTATTTGATTGTCTGCAATCTGCCTGAGATTCTATTTAATTATATAAAATCTGTCTCAGCCTTCTGTCTGTGATTCTATTTGATTGTCCGCAATCTGCCTCAACCTTCTGCCTGAGATTCTATTTGATTGTCTGCAATCTGCCTCAACCTTCTGCCTGAGTTTCAATTTAATTGTCTGTAACCTGTCTCAATCTTCTGCCTGTGATTCTATTTGATTATCTGCAATCTGCCTTAACGTTCTGCCTGAGATTCTATTTGTTTGTCTGCAATCTGCCTCAACCTACTGCCTGAGATTCTATTTCATTGTCTGTAATGTGTCTCAACCTTCTACCTGAGATTCTATTTGATTATCTGAAATCTGCCTCAACCTTCTGAATGAGATTCTATTTGATTGTCCGCAATATGTCTCAACCTTCTGTCAGTGATTCTATTTGATATTCTGCAATCTGCCTCAATCTTCTGCCTGCCATTTTATTTATCTGTAATATGCCTGAACCTTCTGCCTGATATTCTATGTGATTGTCTGCAATCTCCCTCAACCTTCTGCCTGCTACTCTAATTGTGTGCAATATGCCTCAACCGTCTACCTGCTATTCTATTGATTGTCTGCAATCTGCCTCAGCCTTCTGCCTGCTATTCTATTTGATTTTCTGCAATGTGCCAGAGCCTTCTGCCTGAGATTCTATTTGATTGTCTGCAATCTGCCTCAACCTTCTGCCTGAGATTCTATTTGATTGTCTGCAATCTGTCTTAACCTTCTGTCTTTGATTCCATTTGATTGTCTGCAATCTGTCTCAGCCTTCTGCCTGAGATTCTATTTGATTGTCTGTAATCTGCCTCAGCCTTTTGCCTGATATTCTATTTGATTGTCCGCAATCTGTCTCAACCTTCTGTCAGTGATTCTATTTGATAGTCTGCAATCTGCCTCAATCTTCTGCCTGCCATTCTATTTGTCTGTAATATGCCTGAACCTTCTGCCTGATATTCTATTTGATTGTCTGCAATCTACCTCAACCTTCTGCCTGTGATTCTGCTTGATTGTCTGCAATCTACCTCAACCTTCTGGGTGCTATTCTATTTGTCTGCAATATGCCTCAAGCTTCTGCCTGATATTCTATTTGATTGTCTGCAATCTGTTGCAACCTTCTGTCAGTGTTTCTATTTGATTGTCTGCAATCTGCCCCAACCTTCTGCCTGAGATTCTATTTGGTTGTCTGCAATCTGTCTCAACCTTCTGCCTGTGATTCTTTTTGATTGTCTGCAATCTGTTGCAACCTTCTGTCAGTGTTTCTATTTGATTGTCTGCAATCTGCCCCAACCTTCTGCCTGAGATTCTATTTGGTTGTCTGCAATCTGTCTCAACCTTCTGCCTGTGATTCTTTTTGATTGTCTGCAATCTGCCTCAACCTTCTGCCTGAGTTTCAATTTAATTGACTGTAACCTGTCTCAATCTTCTGCCTGTGATTCTATTTGATTGTCTGCAATCTCCCTCAACCTTCTGCCTGCTACTCTATTTGTGTGCAATATGCCTCACCCGTCTACCTGCTATTCTATTGATTGTCTGCAATCTGCCTCAGCCTTTTGCCTGAAAGTCTATTTGATTATCTGCAATCTGCCTCAACGTTTTGCCTGAGATTCTATTTGATTGTCTGCAATCTGCCTCAACCTTCTGCCTGCTACTCTATTTGTCTGCAATATGCATCAACCGTCTGCCTGCTATTCTATTTGAATTTCTGCAATGTGCCAGAGCCTTCTGCCTGAGATTCTATTTGATTGTCTGCAATCTGCCTCAACCTTCTGCCTGAGATTCTATTTGATTGTCTGCAATCTGTCTCAACCTTCTGTCTTTGATTCCATTTGATTGTCTGCAATCTGTCTCAGCCTTCTGCCTGAGATTCTTTTTGATTGTCTGCAATCTGCCTCAATCTTCTGCCTGCTGTTCTATTTGATTGTCTGCAATCTGTCTCAACCTTCTGCCTTTGTTTCTATTTGATTGTCTGCAATATATCTCAACCTTCTGCCTGATATTCTATTTGATTGTCTGCAATCTACCTCAACCTTCTGCCTGTGATTCTATCTGATTGTCTGCAATCTGCCTGAGATTCTATTTGATTATATAAAATCTGTCTCAGCCCTTCTGCCTGAGATTCTATTTGATTGTCTGCAATCTGCCTCAACCTTCTGCCTGAGATTCTATTTGATTGTCTGCAATCTGCGTCAACTTTCTGCCTTAGATTCTATTTGATTATCTGCAATCTGCATCAACCGTCTGCCTGCTATTCTATTTGATTTTCTGCAATCTGCCTCAACTTTCTGCCTTAGATTCTATTTAATTGTCTGCAATCTGTCTCAACCTTCTGCCTGTGATTCTATTTGATTGTCTGCAATCTGCCACAACCTTCTGCCTGAGTTTCAATTGAATTGCCTGTAACCTGTCTAAATCTTCTGCTTTTGATTCTATTTGATTGTCTGCAATCTGCTTCAACCTTCTGCCTGCTATTCTATTTGATTGTCTGCAATCTGTCTCAACCTTCTGCCTGTGATTCTTTTTGATTGTCTGCAATCTGTTGCAACCTTCTGTCAGTGTTTCTATTTGATTGTCTGCAATCTGCCCCAACCTTCTGCCTGAGATTCTATTTGGTTGTCTGCAATCTGTCTCAACCTTCTGCCTGTGATTCTTTTTGATTGTCTGCAATCTGCCTCAACCTTCTGCCTGAGTTTCAATTTAATTGACTGTAACCTGTCTCAATCTTCTGCCTGTGATTCTATTTGATTGTCTGCAATCTCCCTCAACCTTCTGCCTGCTACTCTATTTGTGTGCAATATGCCTCAGCCGTCTACCTGCTATTCTATTGATTGTCTGCAATCTGCCTCAGCCTTTTGCCTGAAAGTCTATTTGATTATCTGCAATCTGCCTCAACGTTTTGCCTGAGATTCTATTTGATTGTCTGCAATCTGCCTCAACCTTCTGCCTGCTACTCTATTTGTCTGCAATATGCATCAACCGTCTGCCTGCTATTCTATTTGATTTTCTGCAATGTGCCAGAGCCTTCTGCCTGAGATTCTATTTGATTGTCTGCAATCTGCCTCAACCTTCTGCCTGAGATTCTATTTGATTGTCTGCAATCTGTCTCAACCTTCTGTCTTTGATTCCATTTGATTGTCTGCAATCTGTCTCAGCCTTCTGCCTGAGATTCTTTTTGATTGTCTGCAATCTGCCTCAATCTTCTGCCTGCTGTTCTATTTGATTGTCTGCAATCTGTCTCAACCTTCTGCCTTTGTTTCTATTTGATTGTCTGCAATATATCTCAACCTTCTGCCTGATATTCTATTTGATTGTCTGCAATCTACCTCAACCTTCTGCCTGTGATTCTATCTGATTGTCTGCAATCTGCCTGAGATTCTATTTGATTATATAAAATCTGTCTCAGCCCTTCTGCCTGAGATTCTATTTGATTGTCTGCAATCTGCCTCAACCTTCTGCCTGAGATTCTATTTGATTGTCTGCAATCTGCGTCAACTTTCTGCCTTAGATTCTATTTGATTATCTGCAATCTGCATCAACCGTCTGCCTGCTATTCTATTTGATTTTCTGCAATCTGCCTCAACTTTCTGCCTTAGATTCTATTTAATTGTCTGCAATCTGTCTCAACCTTCTGCCTGTGATTCTATTTGATTGTCTGCAATCTGCCACAACCTTCTGCCTGAGTTTCAATTGAATTGCCTGTAACCTGTCTAAATCTTCTGCTTTTGATTCTATTTGATTGTCTGCAATCTGCTTCAACCTTCTGCCTGCTATTCTATTTGATTGTCCGCAATCTGTCTCAACCTTCTGTGAGCGATTCTATTTGATAGTCTGCCATCTGCCTCAACCTTCTGCCTGCCATTCTTTTTGTCTGTAATATGCCTGAACATTCTGCCTGAGATTCAATTTAATTGTCTGTAATGTGTCTCAACCTTCTGCCTGTGATTCTATTTGATTGTCTGTAATCTGCCTCAATCTTCTGCCTGATATTCTATTTGTCTGTAATATGCCTGAGCCTTCTGCCTGATATTCTATTTGATTGTCTGCCATCTGCCTCAACCTTCTGCCTGTGATTCTGTTTGATTGTCTGCAATCTACCTCAATCTTCTGCCTGCTATTCTATTTGTCTGCAATATGCCCCAACCTTCTGCCTGATATTCTATTTGATTGTCTGCAATCTGTCTTAACCTTCTGTCTTTGATTCCATTTGATTGTCTGCAATCTGTCTCAGCCTTCTGCCTGAGATTCTATTTGATTGTCTGTAATCTGCCTCAGCCTTTTGCCTGATATTCTATTTGATTGTCCGCAATCTGTCTCAACCTTCTGTCAGTGATTCTATTTGATAGTCTGCAATCTGCCTCAATCTTCTGCCTGCCATTCTATTTGTCTGTAATATGCCTGAACCTTCTGCCTGATATTCTATTTGATTGTCTGCAATCTACCTCAACCTTCTGCCTGTGATTCTGCTTGATTGTCTGCAATCTACCTCAACCTTCTGGGTGCTATTCTATTTGTCTGCAATATGCCTCAAGCTTCTGCCTGATATTCTATTTGATTGTCTGCAATCTGTTGCAACCTTCTGTCAGTGTTTCTATTTGATTGTCTGCAATCTGCCCCAACCTTCTGCCTGAGATTCTATTTGGTTGTCTGCAATCTGTCTCAACCTTCTGCCTGTGATTCTTTTTGATTGTCTGCAATCTGCCTCAACCTTCTGCCTGAGTTTCAATTTAATTGACTGTAACCTGTCTCAATCTTCTGCCTGTGATTCTATTTGATTGTCTGCAATCTCCCTCAACCTTCTGCCTGCTACTCTATTTGTGTGCAATATGCCTCAGCCGTCTACCTGCTATTCTATTGATTGTCTGCAATCTGCCTCAGCCTTTTGCCTGAAAGTCTATTTGATTATCTGCAATCTGCCTCAACGTTTTGCCTGAGATTCTATTTGATTGTCTGCAATCTGCCTCAACCTTCTGCCTGCTACTCTATTTGTCTGCAATATGCATCAACCGTCTGCCTGCTATTCTATTTGATTTTCTGCAATGTGCCAGAGCCTTCTGCCTGAGATTCTATTTGATTGTCTGTAATGTGTCTCAACCTTCTACCTGAGATTCTATTTGATTATCTGAAATCTGCCTCAACGTTCCGAATGAGATTCTATTTGAGTGTCTGTAATGTGTCTCAACCTTCTGCCTAAGATTCTATTTGATTATCTGAAATCTGCCTCAACCTTCTGCCTGTGATTCTACTTGATTGTCTGTAATCTGCCTCAGCCTTTTGCCTGCTATTCTACTTGATTGTCTGCAATCTGTCTCAACTTTCTGTCTGCAATTATATGTGATTGTCTGCACTCTGTCTCAACCTTCTGCTTGAGATTCTATTTGATTGTCTGTAATGTGTCTCAACCTTCTACCTGAGATTCTATTTGATTATCTGAAATCTGCCTCATCGTTACGAATGAGATTCTATTTGATTGTCTGTAATGTGTCTCAACATTCTGCCTGAGATTCTATTTGATTATCTGTAATCTGCCTCAATAGTCTGCCTGCCATTCTATTTGTCTGTAATATGCCTGAACCTTCTGCCTGATATTCTATTTGATTGTCTGCAATCTACCTCAACCTTCTGTTAGATTGTCTGCAATCTACCTCAACCTTCTGCCTGCTATTCTATTTGTCTGCAATATGCCTCAACCTTCTGCCTTATATTCTATTTGATTGTCTGCAATCTACCTCAACCTTCTTCCTGTGATTCTATCTGATTGTCTGCAATCTGCCTGAGATTCTATTTGATTATATAAAATCTGTCTCAGCCCTTCTGCCTGAGATTCTATTTGATTGTCTGCACTCTGTCTCAACCTTCTGCCTGAGATTCTATTTGATTGTCTGTAATGTGTCTCAACCTTCTACCTGAGATTCTATTTGATTATCTGAAATCTGCCTCAACGTTCCGAATGAGATTCTATTTGAGTGTCTGTAATGTGTCTCAACCTTCTGCCTAAGATTCTATTTGATTATCTGAAATCTGCCTCAACCTTCTGCCTGT
The DNA here is from genome assembly GCA_027410445.1 of Discoglossus pictus. Classification (NCBI taxonomy): domain Eukaryota; kingdom Metazoa; phylum Chordata; class Amphibia; order Anura; family Alytidae; genus Discoglossus; species Discoglossus pictus. Next base: position 230,365,772 of record CM050168.1, on the reverse strand, counting down.
GATTCTACTTGATTGTCTGTAATCTGCCTCAGCCTTTTGCCTGCTATTCTACTTGATTGTCTGCAATCTGTCTCAACTTTCTGTCTGCAATTATATGTGATTGTCTGCACTCTGTCTCAACCTTCTGCTTGAGATTCTATTTGATTGTCTGTAATGTGTCTCAACCTTCTACCTGAGATTCTATTTGATTATCTGAAATCTGCCTCAACGTTACGAATGAGATTCTATTTGATTGTCTGTAATGTGTCTCAACCTTCTGTCAGTGATTCTATTTGATAGTCTGCAATCTACCTCAATCTTCTGCCTGCCATTTTATTTGTCTGTAATATGCCTGAACCTTCTGCCTGATATTCTATTTGATTGTCTGCAATCTACCTCAACCTTCTGTTTGATTGTCTGCAATCTACCTCAACCTTCTGCCTGCTATTCTATTTGTCTGCAATATGCCTCAACCTTCTGCCTTATATTCTATTTGATTGTCTGCAATCTACCTCAACCTTCTGCCTGTGATTCTATCTGATTGTCTGCAATCTGCCTGAGATTCTATTTGATTATATAAAATCTGTCTCAGCCCTTCTGCCTGAGATTCTATTTGATTGTCTGCAATCTGCCTCAACCTTCTGCCTGAGATTCTATTTGATTGTCTGCAATCTGCCTCGACCTTCTGCCTGAGATTCTATTTGATTGTCTGCAATCTGCCTCAACTTTCTGCCTTAGATTCTATTTAATTGTCTGCAATCTGTCTCAACCTTCTGCCTGTGATTCTATTTGATTGTCTGCAATCTGCCTCAACCTTCTGCCTGAGTTTCAATTTAATTGTCTGTAACCTGTCTAAATCTTCTGCCTGTGATTCTATTTGATTGTCTGAAATCTGCCTCAACCTTCTGCCTGTGATTCTACTTGATTGTCTGTAATCTGCCTCAGCCTTTTGCCTGCTATTCTACTTGATTGTCTGCAATCTGTCTCAACTTTCTGTCTGCAATTATATGTGATTGTCTGCACTCTGTCTCAACCTTCTGCTTGAGATTCTATTTGATTGTCTGTAATGTGTCTCAACCTTCTACCTGAGATTCTATTTGATTATCTGAAATCTGCCTCAACGTTACGAATGAGATTCTATTTTTTTTAAATAGTCTTTTATTAGAAGGCAAATGCACAATAAAACATTTAACACAACTGTAGTTAGTCAGTTAAGATATACTAACATGTACAATACAATATTTTCCCATCATAGACTGACTAGGCCTTCCATTTTTCCTTTTTTAGTTATTAAGGTAACATGAGTCACAGTTGACATTTCAATGGAAATAACATAACAAAATGAAAAGAGAGACAGAAAGAAAAAAATAAAAATAAAAATAAATAATAAAAATAAAAAATCAGAAAAGAAAAAGAGAACAACAACACAAGATAAAACATCCAATGAGCACAAATAAAGAAGAGAATGCTATAATTATCAGAATAATTAGCTAGACCATTACACTGCTATCTTCACATAAAGTATAGAGCTTAATCTTGTATATCCACCCCTAAGAGCACACAACACATACCTCGTTAAAGACATCCCAGTACAGCCGACACCCACCTCCACCGCTCTGTCAGCAGATTTCCGGACCCCCCCCTCGCCTCCAGCTCCTCCACCAGGTCTCCTTTGCCAAAGTGTAGATATTGTATGATATGCTATGTTGTCATACTAAGGGAATACTGAATGAAGAAGCCAACCAGGGATCCCAAATTGCTTGGAATTGGGTAATGTCGTCTAGTATGACATAAGTTAACCGCTCATTTATAAGTAAATGATTGATCTTACCAATCACCTCCGTAAAGTTAAGAGTCTCTTTCTTCCAACTCCTGGCTATGTGTGTCTTAGCAGCTAACGCCATTAATTGGTATAGTTTATTCTGCGTTTTAGATAAATCCGTAACACGAATCCCTAGCAAACAAGACTCCATTGAGGGCGTAACTGCCTTGTGGAAGAGTGCGGAGGCTAATTGGGCTAATTGCCCCCAAATTTTCTGAACGGATGGACATGACCACCATGTGTGTATATGATCCCCCATACTTTGGCACCCCCTAAAGCATTTATTGCTCTCTGACGGTTTGAATTTCTGTAATTTGTCAGGTGTACAGTAGACTCTATGCAAAACTTTGATGGACGCCTCCAGTAAGGCCGAATTAAGAGAACCTCTAGAGAGATTGGAGCAGGATTCTGACCATTTACCCCAGTCCCACTCCACCCCAAGATCCCTCTCCCATTGTATAAAATACCTGGGTTTTTGGTCGCTTGTAGAGTTAAGAAAGGTGTCGTAAAGTGAACCCAGAATACCCTTGGTAAGGGGTAGACTTTTACATATAACGGACATCCAGGAGGCCTTAGGATGTCCAAGTTCTCTTGAGGTCTTACTGACCCAGCTCCTAATTTTCAAATAATTATAGAATTCTGTGACAGGTAGGTCGTGGGTTGTACAGAATTGGTCGTATGTCAGCAAGCTATCGCTCAGAAACCAGCTCCCTACGCGGTCCAAGTTTCTAGAAGTCCACCAGAATCTAGAGATGTCATTCGAGTCTGCCAGGATTTGTGGAAAAGACATGACTGACATCATTGGGGATAGTCCTGTAGGGAGTAACCGCCTGGATTTAGAGTTGGCCCACCCCCATGCACGAAGGGTTTGTGAAATCATGGGATTTTGATGGGTTGTGAATGGGGCTAGTTCTTTTGGGATCCATATCAGCTTATCCCAACTGTGGGGGAACATTTGCTGGTTTTCCATAAAAACCCAGGCTGGCTGATGTGTTTTAGAGTGTGCCCTGGGAAGGTGGGCCAATTGAGCGGCTTTAAGATATAGCTTTAAATTCGGGCAAGCAAGTCCTCCTCTATTTTTCTGCCTATACATCACCTGTCTAGAGATACGAGGGCGTTTATTTCCCCATATAAACCTAAACATGTTATTCTGGAACCTGTCAAGGTCTGTAGGTGAGATTGGGATGGGAATGGTTCGAAAGAGATACAGAATTTTGGGTAGAATGCTCATTTTAGCCGCCGCTATGCGACCCGTCCAAGAAATGTTGTAGTTCGTCCATCTCTGCATGTCATCGGTCAAAGATTTGTATATAGGCGGGAAATTAGCCTTATATAGGTCAGCTATATTAGATGTAAGTTTGACTCCTAGGTATTTTACATGGCGTGCGGGCCATACAAAATTATAGTCAGATTTGAGAGAGTCAATCTCTGATTGTGCCATACCCAACCCCATTGCTTCCGTTTTCTCTACATTCAGTTTAAGACCTGAGATATTACTAAATTCGGTTATAGTTGACATAAGAGTTGGGATCGATTGAAGGGGCTTGGTCAAGGTGCATAATATATCGTCAGCAAAAAGAGAGCATTTAAAGTGCTGATGACCCACTGGAATCCCAAAGATGCCTGCATGAGATCTAATCGCCTGTGCAAGAGGTTCCATGGCAAGCGCAAATAGTAGTGGTGAGAGTGGGCACCCCTGTCTGGTCCCTCTTTGAATATGAATATTTGCCCTGCGCTCTCCTGGCAGCTTCAAGTTGGCTGTTGGGGAGTTATAGTAGCTCCTTAGCAAGTTAATGAAACGTCCTCTAAATCCAAACTTGTCAAGTATTTTATATAAATACGGCCATTCGACCGTATCAAAAGCCTTTTCAATGTCCAGAGCTAGAAGACACATTGGAGTATGAGTTTTATGTGCTATATACTGAGAATTTAAGACCCTCCTGACATTGTCCCCTGCTTCTCTGAAAGGGATAAACCCCGCCTGATCCTTATGGATTAAGTCTGGTAAAAATTTAGATATACGGTTAGCCATAATTTTGGCTAAGATCTTGACATCTCCATTAATCAGCGAGATAGGACGATAATTTTTAATCTCTAGATTATCCCTACCCTCCTTAGGAAACACAACTAGATCAGCATGATTTAGTTCAGGGGGCATGGATTCTCCATTCAATATAGCATTGAAGAGGAGCGTTAAATAGGGGGTTAGCAAGTGTTCAAATTTTTTGTAATATAGGTTTGTGAGGCCATCCGGCCCTGGGGATTTACCTAATTTAAGACCTTGGATAGTGGTTCTAACCTCTTCGTGAGAAACCTCCGCATTCAAGTCAGCCAGATGGTGATCTAATAACACTGGAAGGTCCTGAGTGCTAAGAAACGAGTGTATGTCCGCCTCACTGCATTGAGACTGGGAGGAGTAAATTTGTTGATAAAATTTTTGAAATGCCTTTTGAATGTCATTAGGGCTATATGAGATTTGGCCATCAGCCATCCTAATCTGAGTGGTTCTATGTCGTGAAAATTTATTGCTAAGCCTTCTAGCTAAAAGAGAATCCGGCTTATTCGCCTTCCAATAATAAAGATGTTTTGTCCTTCTCATCGCCTGTTCAGTACGATGTGACAGTATACCGTCAAGCTCTAGCCTGGTTTTATCAATTAGCTTACGTCCCGTAGAAGAGGGATTTTGTTGGTTTGATCCCTCCAGTCTCTTTAATGTCGCCGTTAGGTCTGCCTCCTTCTGCCTAAGAGCTTTTCTCTGGGAGGAGGCCAGTTTAATACAGGTTCCCCTGATATAGGCCTTATGGGTGACCCAAAGCCAGCCGGCTCCGGTCTCAGGGGAGACATTAGTCTCAAAAAAGACCCTTAAATCATTGGCTATTGTTTCCCTGCTACTTGGGTTAGATAACAGGGACTCATTCATTCTCCAAGTATAGGGGGGTCGTAGGTTAGGGCCCAAGTCCACCTCAATAAGTACCAGGGAGTGATCCGACCAGGGGCAGGGGACAATGTCCGATTTTAAGATCGAGTCAAATAAAGATGTGCTAGTAAGGAAAGTGTCAATCCGAGAGTAAGTCAAATGGGTTGAAGAAAAAAATGTATATTCTCTATCCCCTGGGTGAAGCCCCCTCCAGGCATCGACCAACCCCAATCTGTTAAGTAGAAGCTTAATCCGTTTTATTTTGTTGGAAAACCTACAGCTAGCAGGGGTCCCTGACCTGTCTAAAGTCGGATCTAAAGTTAGATTTAGATCCCCCCCAATTATCAGTCTACCCAGGTCTTGAGACTCAATCCTCTTCAATAAGGAGATTAGAACCGCGTAGGGAGAGGTTGTAGGAGAGTACAGGGAGACTAGTGTAGTTCTAACCCCCCCAATCGTGCCAGTCACCAGAACATAGTTACCCTCCCCATCTATCTTTGTGTTCTCTACCTGGAAAGGAAAGTTTTTATGTAGCAGAATTGCACACCCCGCTCTCTTAGTGGGAAGAGTGGCCAGGTAGTAGGTGGGATATTCCTTGTGCAAGAATGTAGGCTTGTTGTCCTGGGAGAAGTGGGTTTCCTGCATGAAGATGACTGCCGGTTTGTGTTGTTTATAAAATGTGAAGGCTTTCCTCCTCTTAAAGGGGGAGTTAAATCCCTTCACATTATGGGTTAACAGAGTATACTTAGAGGTAGCCATTGCAAGATAAGAGTAAGACCCTAGCTGTGTGTGTCATTACCTGATAGCTGGTGCCATACCAAGCAAGGCGGGAGGGAGCCCGGAAAGCCAGCTTCTGCCAAGGGAGTCGGATAGCAGCTGCCTGAGATGTCGTCCTGCCCTCAAACAGAGATTTAAATGCAGAAAAGAATAGTGTTAGCTTTAGTCTATTAAGGTAAAAACATTTAAATAAGCAGATAAACAGTGTCAAGTTCACAGTAAGCAGTTCTCTAAGGCTATAACTATGAAGTTGTTGAACTAAAAACATGAAATAACAATCACTTTTAACTAGTACTCCTCCTCCAAGACTCTAAGCAAGGAGAAGAAATCGTCCACTTAAGGTGGGAACACAATCCAGCAGGCTGTACAATCAATGATGAGCTTATAACCTAAACTACACAACCTTTTGAACCAAATCTTAAGGCAAAATAGGTTTACATCTAACATTCTATTTGGCATCAAGAATTACGTTATGAAAGTCCGCTCCAGGTAGGATCTAGTCCGGACGTGAGCTCGCCCTTGGGTCAGCCATTTGACTAGCATCCCCCGTGCAGGCCCTGTGTCCAGCACCCGGACCCCTTGCACTGTCCAGAGTAAGTTTCATTCCCCCCTGAGGGGAAGCGTGTTTACTGTGGACTTGGGCTGCCACCAACGTCCATTGTCTCTTAGGGATAGGCGGTTGAGATTGCTCTTGCCGTGGTTCCTGCAGTTCCCCAGAGTAAAGCTGCAAGCGGTGTAGCACCGACAAGCAGTCCTCCAGTGTACGTGTAGTGTAAGTCGTACCCTTGAAATTGAAGGAAAGGGCAAATGGAAAGTTCCATCGGTACTGAATTTTGTGGTGAAGCAAGATTGTAAGAGCCGGTTTCATTAGCCTCCTTTTGTTGAGGGTGTCAGGGGACAGGTCGGCATAAATCTGCAAAGGGGAGTCGTCCGGGCCCTTAACAGTGTGTAGCTTCCTTGTAGCCGAGAGTAGAGTGTCTCTAGCTTGCTGCCTCAGGAATCTTACAATGACATCTTTCGGAGCATCCGGACTCCTCATGCCTCCTAGAGCCCTATGAGCTCGCTCAATTTCCCACATGCTTTCATCCTGATCAGGAAGAATTGCAGCCACAGTGTCTCTTAGGTATTGGGTTAGATCTTGTATGGCTCTTGGTATGCCGCGGATGCGTATGTTGTGGCGGCGCGAGCGGTTTTCTAGATCCTCTATCTTATCTGCGAGTTCAGAAACCTGGTAAGTGTTTTGAGCTATCGATGTCCTGTCCTTTTCCTGAGCGTCCGCCAATTGGTCAGTCATATCTTCCAAAAGTTGGGTACGCTGGCCCAATTCCCTCAGATCCTGTCTCAGGGGATCAATCGCCTTAGCCAAGAGTCTTTCAATTGTAGCCACAGCCTTGTCTGATAGGTCTAATTGCTGGTGGGGTCCCTTGGGCCGCCCTTCCTGATCTGAGTCTTCAGAGCGTTCAGAGAGAGAGTCTGCCAAGGGTGGACGCTGGGTCGCTCTTGGCTGAAAATGATCCTGTATACCCTTGGCCGGGGTGACTCGCTTGGGCTTCGGCATCTTGGCCTTGAGGTTGAGACTGTCGGCAAAATTCCCGCTGTGAAATCAATATGCAGGGTGCGAGGAGCTAGTGCAGTGAGCGCTGGGCTCAACCATCTATTGCCTCCGCCAAGGGTGGTATGCCAGTTCCATATGTGTAAGGAAGATGTCTGCTAGAAGAATTGCTGGATTATGTCCCCATTTAGCTCTTAGCCCATGGTAGGGGCGTGCCCTTCAGTCAGGTCCAGCAGTTGCCTGGAACTCCTGAAGCAATCTCTATATGGCAATGAGAGTCAGGATTGCCAACAAATTCCAGGGATACTGAGTCAGCTTATTGGAGCCAGCTTGATGATCGTAGCTTCTCAGGCGCCAATTTGAGTAAGGCAAGATACTGTTGAACTCTGCGTGCAGCATGCGGCGGCTGGTATACCAGCTCTGCTCTCAATGAAAGTACTGTATTCACCTGCTTGTTATTCACTGATAGCCAAAGTCTTGCTGCAATACTCCCAATGGCCGCCAGGCGGCAGTGCAGCTAAAGATATGCAAACAGTTCAACACAGTCCATGGACAGAATGCACTTACACAATCATTACACAGACCCTTAAGGATTCAACAGTCCTGTGCATTCACTTGAAGGCATATAAAGATAGTATTAAGTAATGTGTAAAGGCAGGCTCTTGTAAAAAGGAGCAAGGGTATGAGAAATGGTCCCAGTGAGACTCCCACTTCAATTAGCTCTTACACAGTCCTCCTGTACAGTCCACTTGAGGGGGGCAGAATAAAAAAACAGCAGAAAATAGAGGGCACACTTGCCTTGATGCCTCTGTGCTGGGTCTGTTAAGGCTTCTCTCTCTCTCCCTGGGCAAGAAGGGGTGCAGCCTGCCAGAGATAGCATGTGTGGCTGTTGCCTGGCTAGGAGGTGATGTTTCCCCACCCCCGTTGTTGTTGGGGAAGAGATGCCCCGGGTGTTTATGTGGGCCAACGCCCCAAGATGGCGGTCCCGCCGGGTTCCTGCCGCAGCTGTGCCTGCTCCCCCTCTGCTGCCCCACTCCTACCTTGCTCAGGCGGGTAAAGGGCCTCCAGGCCGCTTCCAGGGTGCAGGGGACAGCTCAATGTCCCGGATCACGGGGGGCAGCTCCCGCCGCCTCGCCCCGACACTCCACTTCCGCCGGCAGCCACAGGCTTAGTGGGACCGGAGCACCCGGGCTATCAGTGCTGTCCTGCTCCTTCAGGACCCGGGTGCACAGGATCGGAGGTCTCCAGAGCCCTGCGACCAGCTTTGCAGCAGCCTCACAGGCCCTTGTAGGCCAGATCTCCCGCAGCTCCCGGGATCGTGCTCTGACCCCCCGTGTCACAGATCAAAATGCTCCTTGATGAGAGCAGATGAGGTTAGAGTGGTTTTGGGGCCAATTGGGGTAAAATTTTGCCCAAAATTCGGGCTTTACAGAGCTCTTTCAAGCAGAGCTCCTGCGTGGCACGTCTGCACAGTTTGCCCAGTAGCCACGCCCCCAATGAGATTCTATTTGAGTGTCTGTAATGTGTCTCAACCTTCTGCCTAAGATTCTATTTGATTATCTGAAATCTGCCTCAACCTTCTGCCTGTGATTCTACTTGATTGTCTGTAGTCTGCCTCAGCCTTTTGCCTGCTATTCTACTTGATTGTCTGCAATCTGTCTCAACTTTCTGTCTGCAATTATATGTGATTGTCTGCACTCTGTCTCAACCTTCTGCTTGAGATTCTATTTGATTGTCTGTAATGTGTCTCAACCTTCTACCTGAGATTCTATTTGATTATCTGAAATCTGCCTCAACGTTACGAATGAGATTCTATTTGATTGTCTGTAATGTGTCTCAACCTTCTGTCAGTGATTCTATTTGATAGTCTGCAATCTACCTCAATCTTCTGCCTGCCATTCTATTTGTCTGTAATATGCCTGAACCTTCTGCCTGATATTCTATTTGATTGTCTGCAATCTACCTCAACCTTCTGTTTGATTGTCTGCAATCTACCTCAACCTTCTGCCTGCTATTCTATTTGTCTGCAATATGCCTCAACCTTCTGCCTTATATTCTATTTGATTGTCTGCAATCTACCTCAACCTTCTGCCTGTGATTCTATCTGATTGTCTGCAATCTGCCTGAGATTCTATTTGATTATATAAAATCTGTCTCAGCCCTTCTGCCTGAGATTCTATTTGATTGTCTGCAATCTGCCTCAACCTTCTGCCTGAGATTCTATTTGATTGTCTGCAATCTGCCTCGACCTTCTGCCTGAGATTCTATTTGATTGTCTGCAATCTGCCTCAACTTTCTGCCTTAGATTCTATTTAATTGTCTGCAATCTGTCTCAACCTTCTGCCTGTGATTCTATTTGATTGTCTGCAATCTGCCTCAACCTTCTGCCTGAGTTTCAATTTAATTGTCTGTAACCTGTCTAAATCTTCTGCCTGTGATTCTATTTGATTGTCTGCAATCTGCCTCAACCTTCTGCCTGCTATTCTATTTGATTGTCTGAAATCTGTCTCAACCTTCTGCCTGTGATTCTATTTGATTGTCTGTAATCTGCCTCAATCTTCTGCTTGCCATTCTATTTGTCTGTAATATGCCTGAACCTTCTGCCTGATATTCTATTTGATTGTCTGCAATCTGCCTCAACCTTCTGCCTTTGATTCTGTTTGATTGTCTGCAATCTACCTCAACCTCCCTCCTCATCCTCAACCCCCTCCTCAACCTGCCTCCTCATCCTCAACCTCCCTCCTCATCCTCCTTCCTCAACCCCCCATCCTCAACCCCCCTCCTCAACCCCCTCATCCTCATCCTCTCTCCTCAACCCCCCATCCTCAACCCCCCTCCTCAACCCTCTCATCCTCATCCTCTCTCCTCAACCCCCCATCCTCAACCCCCTCCTCAACCCCCCATCCTCAAACCCCTCCTCAACCTCCCTCCTCAACCCCCCCATCCTCAACCTCCTCCTCAACCTCCCTCCTCAACCCCCCTCCTCAACCCCCTATCCTCATCCTCAATCCCCCATCCTCAACCCCTCCTCAACCCCCTCCTCAACCTCCCTCCTCAACCTCAACCCTCCTCAACCTCAACCCTCCTCAACCATAACCCTCCTCAACCCCAACCCCCCTCCACCCCAACCCCCCTCCTCAACCCCCCTCCTCACCCCCCCTCCTCATCCTCAATCCTCAACCCCCATCCTCAACCCCCTCCTCAACCTCCCAACTCAACCCCCCCATCCTCAACCCCCTCCTCAACCTCCCTCCTCATCCCCCCATCCTCAACCACCCCATTCTTAACCCCCTCCTCAACCTCCCTCCTCAACCCCCCTCCTCAACCCCCCCATCCTCATCCTCAACCCCCTCCTCAACCCACTGCTCAACCCCCTCCTCAACCCCTTCCTCACCCCCCATCCTCAACCCCCCTCCTCAACTCCCCATCCTCATCCTCAACCCCCCATCCTCAACCTTCCTCCTCAACCTCCCTCTTCAACCTCAACCCCCCTCAACCTCCCTCCGCTACCTCAACCCCCTTCAACCCCCCTCCTCAAACTCAACCCCCCTCAACCCCAACCCCCACTTTCAACCCCCTTCTCAACCCCCCATCCTCAACACCCTCCTCAACCCCCCCATCCTCAATCCCCCCATCCTCAACCCCCTACTCAACCCCCGCATCCTCATTCTCAACCCCCATCCTCAACCTCCCTCCTCAACCTCCCTTCTCAACCTCAACCCCCTCAACCTCCCTCCTCAACCTCAACCCCCTCAACCCCCCTCCTCAACCTCAACTCCCCTCAACCTCCCCCCTCAACCCCAACCCCCCTCCTCAACCTCAACCCCCCTCAACCCCCCTCCTCAACCTAAACCCCCCTAAATACCTCCCCCTCTCCCCTCACTTACCTGCTTCTGCTCCGGCCACCGCTTCTTGACCCGGCGCGCATGTGACGTCACATGCGCGCCGCGTCATTAGCATATACCGGGTGCCGCACCCGGTATATGCTAATGACGCGGCGCGCATGTGATTTCACATGCGCGCCGGGTCAAGAAGGAGCGGAAGCTGGAGCAGAAGCAGGTAAGTGAGGGGAGAGGGGGAGGTATTTAGGGGGGGTTAGAATGAGGAGGGGGGTTTAGGTTGAGGAGTGGGGTTGAGGAGGGAGAATGAGGAGGGGGGCTTATAATGAGGAGGGGGGGTTGAGGTTGAGGAGGGGGAGGGAAAGAGATACGGGGGGTTAGAGAGACACAGGGGCGGTAGGGAGACACGTGGGGGTAGAGAGACACGGGGGGGTTAGAGAGACAAGGGGGGGAAAGTGACTCGAGTATAAGCCGAGAGGGCCCTTTTTAGCCTTAAAAAAAGGGCTGAAAAACTCGGCTTATACTCGAGTATATACGGTTACTTGAATCCCATCTAGTCATGTGTGTCTGGTGAATTTTGGAGTTTTGACTCCCTGAAAAGTTGCCGTTCTGGGTCATTTTATGAAATATTGTATTGTGGCCCGAATGGGTACTAAAGATGAGTTTCTTTGGAATTTATGAATCTTATTACATGAATCTCATCCAGTCATTTGTATCTGGTGAATTGTGTATTTCTGGCTCTCTGGGAAGTTGGCATTCTGGCTCATTTAAATGGCTAATAAAGCATACTATTATAATGGGCCTTTTCTGGCCCGTTGCGTTCCGGCTTTTAAACATTCTGCTGCCATGTTTAGGAAACTTATATGTGGGGGGTTTTAATTATGTAATTAAACATTTTTTTGGGAAACTCAGTCAATAACAGATAAAGTGCACAACTATTAGGTCACTGAAATAATTTTAAAATGGAATTCATATAAATATTAGCATAATTTGTATTTTTCATCAGATATTTTTCAAATACACATTTTGCATGAATTCCTGTGAGGGACTCTCAAGCTTTCTTGGTCAAACCTCCCTTGGGATTTTAAGATTCTTTGTGAGTCTACATCAAATATCATTTTGAGGCCATTGTGTAATCGAGGATTAATTTTATATAAAACAATAGAGAGTCCCAAGCTAGTTATGTTCTAGTTACCCACAAGTAGAACATTGTGGTCTTGATGAAAATTCACTGGCATGAATACACATGTCCTATCCCTCAGTGCGGATCTTGAGTTCTTCAGTGGACTCAACTGGGCACCCTACATAATTGCAGAGCAACATATAGTGTCAGGGATGGGATGATGGAAGCGCAAGCACCCAAACTTTATAAGTGGATTGTCTGTTTATATGTCCCAATCTTGGAGATTCCTGAATGCGTAAGGTTCTGTGATCCTCGATTCTTTGTCTCGTAACTCAGTGTTGATCTCTGTTATCTTGACCCTGGTTTGGTGATGCTAACTATTCAATTGCACAAAACTTACCTTGACCTTCAGCCTGTGATCTTATTTGATTGCCTGAAATCTTCCTCGATCTTCTGCCTGTGATTCTACTTAAGTTTCTGCAATCTGTCTCAACATTCTGCCTGTGATTCTATTTGATTGTCTGCAATCTGCATCAACCTTCTGCCTGAGATTCTTTTTGATTGTCTGCATTCTGTCTCAACCTTCTGCCTTTGTTTCTATTTGATTGTCTGCAAAATGTCTCAACCTTCTGCCTGAGATTCTATTTAATTGTTTGCAATCTGTCTCAACCTTCTGCCTGAGATTCTATTTGATTGTCTGCAATCTGCCTCAACTTTCTGCCTGAGATTCTGTTTGATTATCTGCAAACTGTCTCAACCTTCTGCCTGCTAATCTATTTGATTGTTTGCAATCTTTCTCAACCTTCTGTCTGATATTCGATTTGATTGTCTGCAATCTACCTCAACCTTCTGCCTGTGATTCTATTTGATTGTCTGTAATGTGCCTCAGCCTTCTGCCTGCTATTCTATTTGATTGTCCGCAATCTGTCTCAACCTTCTGTCAGCGATTCTATTTGATAGTCTGCAATCTGCCTCAACCTTCTGCCTGCCATTCTATTTGTCTGTAATATGCCTGAACCTTCTGCCTGAGATTCAATTTAATTGTCTGTAATGTGTCTCAACCTTCTGCCTGTGATTCTATTTGATTGTCTGTAATCTGCCTCAATCTTCTGCCTGCCATTCTATTTGTCTGCAATCTGCCTCAACCTTCTGCCTGTGATTCTGTTTGATTGTCTGCAATCTACCTCAATCTTCTGCCTGCTATTCTATTTGTCTGCAATATGCTTCAACCTTCTGCCTGATATTCTATTTGATTGTCTGCAATCTACCTCAACCTTCTGCCTGTGATTTTATTTGATTGTCTGCAATCTGCCTGAGATTCAATTTAATTGTCTGTAATGTGTCTCAACCTTCTGCCTGTGATTCTATTTGATTGTCTGTAATCTACCTTAATCTTCTGCCTGCCATTCTATTTGTCTGTAATATGCCTGAACCTTCTGCCTGATATTCTATTTGATTGTCTGCAATCTGCCTCAACCTTCTGCCTGTGATTCTGTTTGATTGTCTGCAATCTACCTCAATCTTCTGCCTGCTATTCTATTTGTCTGCAATATGCCCCAACCTTCTGCCTGATATTCTATTTGATTGTCTGCAATCTACCTCAACCTTCTGCCTGTGATTCTATTTGATTGTCTGCAATCTGCCTGAGATTCTATTTAATTATATAAAATCTGTCTCAGCCTTCTGTCTGTGATTCTATTTGATTGTCCGCAATCTGCCTCAACCTTCTGCCTGAGATTCTATTTGATTGTCTGCAATCTGCCTCAACCTTCTGCCTGAGTTTCAATTTAATTGTCTGTAATGTGTCTCAACCTTCTACCTGAGATTCTATTTGATTATCTGAAATCTGCCTCAACCTTCTGAATGAGATTCTATTTGATTGTCCGCAATATGTCTCAACCTTCTGTCAGTGATTCTATTTGATATTCTGCAATCTGCCTCAATCTTCTGCCTGCCATTTTATTTGTCTGTAATATGCCTGAACCTTCTGCCTGATATTCTATTTGTGTGCAATATGCCTCAACCGTCTACCTGCTATTCTATTAATTGTCTGCAATCTGCCTCAGCCTTCTGCCTGCTATTCTATTTGATTTTCTGCAATATGCCAGAGCCTTCTGCCTGAGATTCTATTTGATTGTCTGCAGTCTACCTCAACCTTCTGCCTGTGATTCTGTTTGATTGAATGCAATCTACCTCAACCTTCTGCCTGCTATTCTATTTGCCTGCAATATGCCTCAACCTTCTGCCTGTGATTCTATTTGATTGTCCGCAATCTGTCGCAACCTTCTGTCCGTGTTTCTATTTGATTGTCTACAATCTGCCCCAACCTTCTGCCTGAGATTCTATTTGATTGTCTGCAATCTGCCTCAACCTTCTGCCTGTGATTCTACTTGATTGTCTGTAATCTGCCTCAGCCTTTTGCCTGCTATTCTATTTGATTGTCCTCAATCTGTCTCAACCTTCTGTCAGTGATTCTATTTGATAGTCTGCAATCTGCCTAAACCTTCTGCCTGCAATTCTATTTGTCTGTAATGTGCCTGAACCTTCTGCCTGAGATTCAATTTAATTGTCTGCAATCTACCTGAACCTTCTGCCTGTGATTCTGTTTGATTGTCGGCAATCTACCTCAACCTTCTGCTTGCTATTCTATTTGACTGCAATATGCCTCAACCTTCTGCCTGATATTCTATTTGATTGTCTGCAATCTACCTCAACCTTCTGCCTGTGATTCTGTTTGATTGTCTGCAATCTATCTCAACCTTCTGCTTGCTACTCTATTTGCCTGCAATATGTCTCAACCTTCTGCCTGATATTCTATTTGATTGTCTGCAATCTACCTCAACCTTCTGCCTGTGATTCTATTTGATTGTCTGCAATCTGCCTGAGATTCTATTTAATTATATAAAATCTGTCTCAGCCTTCTGTCTGTGATTCTATTTGATTGTCCGCAATCTGCCTCAACCTTCTGCCTGAGATTCTATTTGATTGTCTGCAATCTGCCTCAACCTTCTGCCTGAGTTTCAATTTAATTGTCTGTAACCTGTCTCAATCTTCTGCCTGTGATTCTATTTGATTGTCTGCAATCTGCCTCAACTTTCTGCCTGAGATTCTGTTTGATTATCTGCAAACTGTCTCAACCTTCTGCCTGCTAATCTATTTGATTGTTTGCAATCTTTCTCAACCTTCTGTCTGATATTCGATTTGATTGTCTGCAATCTACCTCAACCTTCTGCCTGTGATTCTATTTGATTGTCTGTAATCTGCCTCAGCCTTCTGCCTGCTATTCTATTTGATTGTCCGCAATCTGTCTCAACCTTCTGTCAGCGATTCTATTTGATAGTCTGCAATCTGCCTCAACCTTCTGCCTGCCATTCTATTTGTCTGTAATATGCCTGAACCTTCTGCCTGAGATTCAATTTAATTGTCTGTAATGTGTCTCAACCTTCTGCCTGTGATTCTATTTGATTGTCTGTAATCTGCCTTAATCTTCTGCCTGCCATTCTATTTGTCTGTAATATGCCTGAACCTTCTGCCTGATATTCTATTTGATTGTCTGCAATCTGCCTCAACCTTCTGCCTGTGATTCTGTTTGATTGTCTGCAATCTACCTCAATCTTCTGCCTGCTATTCTATTTGTCTGCAATATGCCCCAACCTTCTGCCTGATATTCTATTTGATTGTCTGCAATCTACCTCAACCTTCTGCCTGTGATTCTATTTGATTGTCTGCAATCTGCCTGAGATTCTATTTAATTATATAAAATCTGTCTCAGCCTTCTGTCTGTGATTCTATTTGATTGTCCGCAATCTGCCTCAACCTTCTGCCTGAGATTCTATTTGATTGTCTGCAATCTGCCTCAACCTTCTGCCTGAGTTTCAATTTAATTGACTGTAACCTGTCTCAATCTTCTGCCTGTGATTCTATTTGATTGTCTGCAATCTGCCTCAACCTTCTGCCTGAGATTCTATTTGATTGTCTGCAATCTGCCTCAACCTTCTGCCTGAGATTCTATTTCATTGTCTGTAATGTGTCTCAACCTTCTACCTGAGATTCTATTTGATTATCTGAAATCTGCCTCAACCTTCTGAATGAGATTCTATTTGATTGTCCGCAATATGTCTCAACCTTCTGTCAGTGATTCTATTTGATATTCTGCAATCTGCCTCAATCTTCTGCCTGCCATTTTATTTGTCTGTAATATGCCTGAACCGTCTACCTGCTATTCTATTAATTGTCTGCAATCTGCCTCAGCCTTCTGCCTGCTATTCTATTTGATTTTCTGCAATGTGCCAGAGCCTTCTGCCTGAGATTCTATTTGATTGTCTGCAATCTACCTCAACCTTCTGCCTGTGATTCTGTTTGATTGAATGCAATCTACCTCAACCTTCTGCCTGCTATTCTATTTGCCTGCAATATGCCTCAACCTTCTGCCTGTGATTCTATTTGATTGTCCGCAATCTGTCGCAACCTTCTGTCCGTGTTTCTATTTGATTGTCTACAATCTGCCCCAACCTTCTGCCTGAGATTCTATTTGATTGTCTGCAATCTGTCTCAACCTTCTGCCTGTGATTCTACTTGATTGTCTGTAATCTGCCTCAGCCTTTTGCCTGCTATTCTATTTGATTGTCCTCAATCTGTCTCAACCTTCTGTCAGTGATTCTATTTGATAGTCTGCAATCTGCCTAAACCTTCTGCCTGCCATTCTATTTGTCTGTAATGTGCCTGAACCTTCTGCCTGAGATTCAATTTAATTGTCTGCAATCTACCTGAACCTTCTGCCTGTGATTCTGTTTGATTGTCTGCAATCTACCTCAACCTTCTGCTTGCTATTCTATTTGACTGCAATATGCCTCAACCTTCTGCCTGATATTCTATTTGATTGTCTGCAATCTACCTCAACCTTCTGCCTGTGATTCTGTTTGATTGTCTGCAATCTATCTCAACCTTCTGCTTGCTACTCTATTTGCCTGCAATATGTCTCAACCTTCTGCCTGATATTCTATTTGATTGTCTGCAATCTACCTCAACCTTCTGCCTGTGATTCTATTTGATTGTCTGCAATCTGCCTGAGATTCTATTTAATTATATAAAATCTGTCTCAGCCTTCTGTCTGTGATTCTATTTGATTGTCCGCAATCTGCCTCAACCTTCTGCCTGAGATTCTATTTGTCTGCAATATGCCCCAACCTTCTGCCTGATATTCTATTTGATTGTCTGCAATCTACCTCAACCTTCTGCCTGTGATTCTATTTGATTGTCTGCAATCTGCCTCAACCTTCTGCCTGTGATTCTGTTTGATTGTCTGCAATCTACCTCAATCTTCTGCCTGCTATTCTATTTGTCTGCAATATGCCCCAACCTTCTGCCTGATATTCTATTTGATTGTCTGCAATCTACCTCAACCTTCTGCCTGTGATTCTATTTGATTGTCTGCAATCTGCCTGAGATTCTATTTAATTATATAAAATCTGTCTCAGCCTTCTGTCTGTGATTCTATTTGATTGTCCGCAATCTGCCTCAACCTTCTGCCTGAGATTCTATTTGATTGTCTGCAATCTGCCTCAACCTTCTGCCTGAGTTTCAATTTAATTGTCTGTAACCTGTCTCAATCTTCTGCCTGTGATTCTATTTGATTATCTGCAATCTGCCTCAACGTTCTGCCTGAGATTCTATTTGTTTGTCTGCAATCTGCCTCAACCTACTGCCTGAGATTCTATTTCATTGTCTGTAATGTGTCTCAACCTTCTACCTGAGATTCTATTTGATTATCTGAAATCTGCCTCAAGCTTCTGCCTGATATTCTATTTGATTGTCTGCAATCTGTTGCAACCTTCTGTCAGTGTTTCTATTTGATTGTCTGCAATCTGCCCCAACCTTCTGCCTGAGATTCTATTTGGTTGTCTGCAATCTGTCTCAACCTTCTGCCTGTGATTCTTTTTGATTGTCTGCAATCTGCTTCAACCTTCTGCCTGAGTTTCAATTTAATTGACTGTAACCTGTCTCAATCTTCTGCCTGTGATTCTATTTGATTGTCTGCAATCTCCCTCAACCTTCTGCCTGCTACTCTATTTGTGTGCAATATGCCTCAGCCGTCTACCTGCTATTCTATTGATTGTCTGCAATCTGCCTCAGCCTTTTGCCTGAAAGTCTATTTGATTATCTGCAATCTGCCTCAACGTTTTGCCTGAGATTCTATTTGATTGTCTGCAATCTGCCTCAACCTTCTGCCTGCTACTCTATTTGTCTGCAATATGCATCAACCGTCTGCCTGCTATTCTATTTGATTTTCTGCAATGTGCCAGAGCCTTCTGCCTGAGATTCTATTTGATTGTCTGCAATCTGCCTCAACCTTCTGCCTGAGATTCTATTTGATTGTCTGCAATCTGTCTCAACCTTCTGCCTTTGTTTCTATTTGATTGTCTGCAATATATCTCAACCTTCTGCCTGATATTCTATTTGATTGTCTGCAATCTACCTCAACCTTCTGCCTGTGATTCTATCTGATTGTCTGCAATCTGCCTGAGATTCTATTTGATTATATACAATCTGTCTCAGCCCTTCTGCCTGAGATTCTATTTGATTGTCTGCAATCTGCCTCAACCTTCTGCCTGAGATTCTATTTGATTGTCTGCAATCTGCGTCAACTTTCTGCCTTAGATTCTATTTGATTATCTGCAATCTGCATCAACCGTCTGCCTGCTATTCTATTTGATTTTCTGCAATCTGCCTCAACTTTCTGCCTTAGATTCTATTTAATTGTCTGCAATCTGTCTCAACCTTCTGCCTGTGATTCTATTTGATTGTCTGCAATCTGCCACAACCTTCTGCCTGAGTTTCAATTGAATTGCCTGTAACCTGTCTAAATCTTCTGCTTTTGATTCTATTTGATTGTCTGCAATCTGCTTCAACCTTCTGCCTGCTATTCTATTTGATTGTCCGCAATCTGTCTCAACCTTCTGTGAGCGATTCTATTTGATAGTCTGCCATCTGCCTCAACCTTCTGCCTGCCATTCTTTTTGTCTGTAATATGCCTGAACATTCTGCCTGAGATTCAATTTAATTGTCTGTAATGTGTCTCAACCTTCTGCCTGTGATTCTATTTGATTGTCTGTAATCTGCCTCAATCTTCTGCCTGCCATTCTATTTGTCTGTAATATGCCTGAGCCTTCTGCCTGATATTCTATTTGATTGTCTGCCATCTGCCTCAACCTTCTGCCTGTGATTCTGTTTGATTGTCTGCAATCTACCTCAATCTTCTGCCTGCTATTCTATTTGTCTGCAATATGCCCCAACCTTCTGCCTGATATTCTATTTGATTGTCTGCAATCTACCTCAACCTTCTGCCTGTGATTTTATTTGATTGTCTGCAATCTGCCTGAGATTCTAGTTGATTCTATAAAATCTGTATCAGCCCTTCTGCCTGTGATTCTATTTGATTGTCCGCAATCTGTCGCAACCTTCTGTCAGTGTTTCTATTTGATTGTCTGCAATCTGCCTGAGATTCTATTTGATTATATAAAATCTGTCTCAGCCCTTCTGCCTGTGATTCTATTTGATTGTCCGCAATCTGTCTCAACCTTCTGCCTGAGATTCTATTTGATTGTCTGTAATGTGTTTCAACCTTCTGCCTGATATTCTATTTGATTGTCTGCAATCTGTTGCAACCTTCTGCCTGCCATTCTTTTTGTCTGTAATATACCTGAACATTCTGCCTGAGATTCAATTTAATTGTCTGTAATGTGTCTGAACCTTCTGCCTGTGATTCTATTTGATTGTCTGTAATCTGCCTCAATCTTCTGCCTGCCATTCTATTTGTCTGTAATATGCCTGAACCTTCTGCCTGATATTCTATTTGATTGTCTGCCATCTGCCTCAACCTTCTGCCTGTGATTCTGTTTGATTGTCTGCAATCTACCTCAATCTTCTGCCTGCTATTCTATTTGTCTGCAATATGCCCCAACCTTCTGCCTGATATTCTATTTGATTGTCTGCAATCTACCTCAACCTTCTGCCTGTGATTTTATTTGATTGTCTGCAATCTGCCTGAGATTCTATTTGATTCTATAAAATCTGTATCAGCCCTTCTGCCTGTGATTCTATTTGATTGTCCGCAATCTGTCGCAACCTTCTGTCAGTGTTTCTATTTGATTGTCTGCAATCTGCCTGAGATTCTATTTGATTATATAAAATCTGTCTCAGCCCTTCTGCTTGTGATTCTATTTGATTGTCCGCAATCTGTCTCAACCTTCTGCCTGAGATTCTATTTGATTGTCTGTAATGTGTTTCAACCTTCTGCCTGATATTCTATTTGATTGTCTGCAATCTGTTTCAACCTTCTGTCAGTGTTTCTATTTGATTGTCTGCAATCTGCCCCAACCTTCTGCCTGAGATTCTATTTGGCTGTCTGCAATCTGTCTCAACCTTCTGCCTGTGATTCTTTTTGATTGTCTGCAATCTGCCTCAACCTTCTGCCTGAGTTTCAATTTAATTGACTGTAACCTGTCTCAATCTTCTGCCTGTGATTCTATTTGATTGTCTGCAATCTCCCTCAACCTTCTCCCTGCTACTCTATTTGTGTGCAATATGCCTCAGCCGTCTACCTGCTATTCTATTGATTGTCTGCAATCTGCCTCAGCCTTCTGCCTGAGAGTCTATTTGATTATCTGCAATTTGCCTCAACGTTTTGCCTGAGATTCTATTTGATTGTCTGCAATCTGCCTCAACCTTCTGCCTGCTACTCTATTTGTCTGCAATATGCATCAACCGTCTGCCTGCTATTCTATTTGATTTTCTGCAATGTGCCAGAGCCTTCTGCCTGAGATTCTATTTGATTGTCTGCAATCTGCCTCAACCTTCTACCTGAGATTCTATTTGATTGTCTGCAATCTGTCTCAACCTTCCGTCTTTGATTCCATTTGATTGTCTGCAATCTGTTTCAGCCTTCTGCCTGAGATTCTTTTTGATTGTCTGCAATCTGCCTCAATCTTCTGCCTGCTGTTCTATTTGATTGTCTGCAATGTGTCTCAACCTTCTGCCTTTGTTTCTATTTGATTGTCTGCAATATATCTCAACCTTCTGCCTGATATTCTATTTGATTGTCTGCAATCTACCTCAACCTTCTGCCTGTGATTCTATCTGATTGTCTGCAATCTGCCTGAGTTTCTATTTGATTATATAAAATCTGTCTCAGCCCTTCTGCCCGAGATTCTATTTGATTGTCTGAAATGTGCCTCAGCCTTCTGCCTGAGATTCTATTTGATTGTCTGCAATCTGCCTCAACTTTCTGCCTTAGATTCTATTTAATTGTCTGCAATCTGTCTCAACCTTCTGCCTGTGATTCTATTTGATTGTCTGCAATCTGCCACAACCTTCTGCCTGAGTTTCAATTTAATTGCCTGTAATCTGTCTAAATCTTCTGCTTTTGATTCTATTTGATTGTCTGCAATCTGCTTCAACCTTCTGTGTGCGATTCTATTTGATAGTCTGCCATCTGCCTCATCCTTCTGCCTGCCATTCTTTTTGTCTGTAATATGCCTGAACATTCTGCCTGAGATTCAATTTAATTGTCTGTAATGTGTCTGAACCTTCTGCCTGTGATTCTATTTGATTGTCTGTAATCTGCCTCAATCTTCTGCCTGCCATTCTATTTGTCTGTAATATGCCTGAACCTTCTGCCTGATATTCTATTTGATTGTCTGCAATCTGCCTCAACCTTCTGCCTGTGATTCTGTTTGATTGTCTGCGATCTACCTCAATCTTCTGCCTGCTATTCTATTTGTCTGCAATATGCCCCAACCTTCTGCCTGATATTCTATTTGATTGTCTGCAATCTACCTCAACCTTCTGCCTGTGATTTTATTTGATTGTCTGCAATCTGCCTGAGATTCTATTTGATTCTATAAAATCTGTATCAGCCCTTCTGCCTGTGATTCTATTTGATTGTCCGCAATCTGTCGCAACCTTCTGTCAGTGTTTCTATTTGATTGTCTGCAATCTGCCTGAGATTCTATTTGATTATATAAAATCTGTCTCAGCCCTTCTGCCTGTGATTCTATTTGATTGTCCGCAATCTGTCTCAACCTTCTGCCTGTGATTCTACTTGATTGTCTGTAATCTCCCTCAGCCTTTTGCCTGCTATTCTATTTGATTGTCCTCAATCTGTCTCAACCTTCTGTCAGTGATTCTATTTGATAGTCTGCAATCTGCCTCAACCTTCTGCCTGCCATTCTATTTGTCTGTTATATGCCTGAACCTTCTGCCTGAGATTCAATTTAATTGTCTGCAATCTACCTGAACCTTCTGCCTGCTATTCTATTTGACTGCAATATGCCTCAACCTTCTGCCTGATATTCTATTTGATTGTCTGCAATCTACCACAACCTTCTGCCTGTGAATCTGTTTGATTGTGTGCAATCTACTTCAACCTTCTGCCTGCTATTCTATTTGCCTGCAATATGCCTCAACCTTCTGCCTGATATTCTATTTGATTGTCTGCAATGTACCTCAACCTTCTGCCTGTGATTCTATTTGATTGTCTGCAATCTGCCTGAGATTCTATTTAATTATATAAAATCTGTCTCAGCCTTCTGCCTGTGATTCTATATGATTGTCCGCAATCTGTCGCAACCTTCTGTCAGTGTTTCTGTTTGATTGTCTACAATCTGCCCCAACCTTCTGCCTGAGATTCTATTTGATTGTCTGCAATCTGCCTCAACCTTCTGCCTGAGTTTCAATTTAATTGTCTGTAACCTGTCTCAATCTTCTGCCTGTGATTCAATTTGATTATCTGCAATCTGCCTCAACGTTCTGCCTGAGATTCTATTTGATTGTCTGCAATCTGCCTCAACCTACTGCCTGAGATTATATTTGATTGTCTGCAATCTGCCTCAACCATCTGCCTTAGATTCTATTTGATTGTCTGGAATCTGTCTCAACCTTCTGCCTTTGATTCCATTTGATTGTCTGCAGTCTGTCTAAGCCTTCTGCCTGAGATTCTATTTGATTGTCTGTAATCTGCCTCAGCTTTCTGCCTGAGATTCTGTTTGATTATCTGCAAACTGTCTCAACCTTCTGCCTGCTATTCTATTTGATTGTTTGCAATCTTTCTCAACCTTCTGTCTGATATTCGATTTGATTGTCTGCAATCTACCTCAACCTTCTGCCTGTGCTTCTACTTGATTTTCTGTAATCTGCCTCAGCCTTCTGCCTGCTATTCTATTTGATTGTCCGCAATCTGTCTCAACCTTCTGTCAGCAATTCTATTTGATAGTCTGCAATCTGCGTCAACCTTCTGCCTGCCATTCTATTTGTCTGTAATATGTCTGAACCTTCTGCCTGAGATTCAATTTAATTGTCTGTAATGTGTCTCAACCTTCTGCCTGTGATTCTATTTGATTGTCTGTAATCTGCCTCAATCTTCTGCCTGCCATTCAATTTGTCTGTAATATGCCTGAACCTTCTGCCTGATATTCTTTTTGATTGTCTGCAATCTGCCTCAACCTTCTGCCTGTGATTCTGTTTGATTGTCTGCAATCTACCTCAATCTTCTGCCTGCTATTCTTTTTGTCTGCAATATGCCTCAACCTTCTGCCTGATATTCTATTTGATTGTCTGCAATCTACCTCAACCTTCTGCCTGTGAATTTATTTGATTGTCTGCAATCTGCCTGAGATTCTATTTGATTCTATAAAATCTGTATCAGCCCTTCTGCCTGTGATTCTATTTGATTGTCCGCATTCTGTCGCAACCTTTTGTCAGTGTTTCTATTTGATTGTCTGCAATATGCCTGAGATTCTATTTGATTATATAAAATCTGTCTCAGCCCTTCTGCCTGTGATTCTATTTGATTGTCCGCAATCTGTCTCAACCTTCTGCCTGAGATTCTATTTGATTGTCTATAATGTGTTTCAACCTTCTGCCTGTGATTCTGTTTGATTGTCTGCAATCTATCTCAACCTTCTGCTTGCTACTCTATTTGCCTGCAATATGTCTCAACCTTTTGCCTGATATTCTATTTGATTGTCTGCAATCTACCTCAACCTTCTGCCTGTGATTCTATTTGATTGTCTGCAATCTGCCTGAGATTCTATTTAATTATATAAAATCTGTCTCAGCCTTCTGTCTGTGATTCTATTTGATTGTCCGCAATCTGCCTCAACCTTCTGCCTGAGATTCTATTTGATTGTCTGCAATCTGCCTCAACCTTCTGCCTGAGTTTCAATTTAATTGTCTGTAACCTGTCTCAATCTTCTGCCTGTGATTCTATTTGATTATCTGCAATCTGCCTCAACTTTCTGCCTGAGATTCTGTTTGATTATCTGCAAACTGTCTCAACCTTCTGCCTGCTAATCTATTTGATTGTTTGCAATCTTTCTCAACCTTCTGTCTGATATTCGATTTGATTGTCTGCAATCTACCTCAACCTTCTGCCTGTGATTCTATTTGATTGTCTGTAATCTGCCTCAGCCTTCTGCCTGCTATTCTATTTGATTGTCCGCAATCTGTCTCAACCTTCTGTCAGCGATTCTATTTGATAGTCTGCAATCTGCCTCAACCTTCTGCCTGCCATTCTATTTGTCTGTAATATGCCTGAACCTTCTGCCTGAGATTCAATTTAATTGTCTGTAATGTGTCTCAACCTTCTGCCTGTGATTCTATTTGATTGTCTGTAATCTGCCTTAATCTTCTGCCTGCCATTCTATTTGTCTGTAATATGCCTGAACCTTCTGCCTGATATTCTATTTGATTGTCTGCAATCTGCCTCAACCTTCTGCCTGTGATTCTGTTTGATTGTCTGCAATCTACCTCAATCTTCTGCCTGCTATTCTATTTGTCTGCAATATGCCCCAACCTTCTGCCTGATATTCTATTTGATTGTCTGCAATCTACCTCAACCTTCTGCCTGTGATTCTATTTGATTGTCTGCAATCTGCCTGAGATTCTATTTATTTATATAAAATCTGTCTCAGCCTTCTGTCTGTGATTCTATTTGATTGTCCGCAATCTGCCTCAACCTTCTGCCTGAGATTCTATTTGATTGTCTGCAATCTGCCTCAACCTTCTGCCTGAGTTTCAATTTAATTGTCTGTAACCTGTCTCAATCTTCTGCCTGTGATTCTATTTGATTATCTGCAATCTGCCTCAACGTTCTGCCTGAGATTCTATTTGTTTGTCTGCAATCTGCCTCAACCTACTGCCTGAGATTCTATTTCATTGTCTGTAATGTGTCTCAACCTTCTACCTGAGATTCTATTTGATTATCTGAAATCTGCCTCAACCTTCTGAATGAGATTCTATTTGATTGTCCGCAATATGTCTCAACCTTCTGTCAGTGATTCTATTTGATATTCTGCAATCTGCCTCAATCTTCTGCCTGCCATTTTATTTGTCTGTAATATGCCTGAACCTTCTGCCTTATATTCTATTTGATTGTCTGCAATCTCCCTCAACCTTCTGCCTGCTACTCTATTTGTGTGCAATATGCCTCAACCGTCTACCTGCTATTCTATTAATTGTCTGCAATCTGCCTCAGCCTTCTGCCTGCTATTCTATTTGATTTTCTGCAATGTGCCAGAGCCTTCTGCCTGAGATTCTATTTGATTGTCTGCAATCTACCTCAACCTTCTGCCTGTGATTCTGTTTGATTGAATGCAATCTACCTCAACCTTCTGCCTGCTATTCTATTTGCCTGCAATATGCCTCAACCTTCTGCCTGTGATTCTATTTGATTGTCCGCAATCTGTCGCAACCTTCTGTCCGTGTTTCTATTTGATTGTCTACAATCTGCCCCAACCTTCTGCCTGAGATTCTATTTGATTGTCTGCAATCTGCCTCAACCTTCTGCCTGTGATTTTACTTGATTGTCTGTAATCTGCCTCAGCCTTTTGCCTGCTATTCTATTTGATTGTCCTCAATCTGTCTCAACCTTCTGTCAGTGATTCTATTTGATAGTCTGCAATCTGCCTAAACCTTCTGCCTGCCATTCTATTTGTCTGTAATGTGCCTGAACCTTCTGCCTGAGATTCAATTTAATTGTCTGCAATCTACCTGAACCTTCTGCCTGTGATTCTGTTTGATTGTCTGCAATCTACCTCAACCTTCTGCTTGCTATTCTATTTGACTGCAATATGCCTCAACCTTCTGCCTGATATTCTATTTGATTGTCTGCAATCTACCTCAACCTTCTGCCTGTGATTCTGTTTGATTGTCTGCAATCTATCTCAACCTTCTGCTTGCTACTCTATTTGCCTGCAATATGTCTCAACCTTCTGCCTGATATTCTATTTGATTGTCTGCAATCTACCTCAACCTTCTGCCTGTGATTCTATTTGATTGTCTGCAATCTGCCTGAGATTCTATTTAATTATATAAAATCTGTCTCAGCCTTCTGTCTGTGATTCTATTTGATTGTCCGCAATCTGCCTCAACCTTCTGCCTGAGATTCTATTTGATTGTCTGCAATCTGCCTCAACCTTCTGCCTGAGTTTCAATTTAATTGTCTGTAACCTGTCTCAATCTTCTGCCTGTGATTCTATTTGATTATCTGCAATCTGCCTCAACGTTCTGCCTGAGATTCTATTTGTTTGTCTGCAATCTGCCTCAACCTACTGCCTGAGATTCTATTTCATTGTCTGTAATGTGTCTCAACCTTCTACCTGAGATTCTATTTGATTATCTGAAATCTGCCTCAACCTTCTGAATGAGATTCTATTTGATTGTCCGCAATATGTCTCAACCTTCTGTCAGTGATTCTATTTGATATTCTGCAATCTGCCTCAATCTTCTGCCTGCCATTTTATTTGTCTGTAATATGCCTGAACCTTCTGCCTGATATTCTATTTGATTGTCTGCAATCTCCCTCAACCTTCTGCCTGCTACTCTAATTGTGTGCAATATGCCTCAACCGTCTACCTGCTATTCTATTGATTGTCTGCAATCTGCCTCAGCCTTCTGTCTGCTATTCTATTTGATTTTCTGCAATGTGCCAGAGCCTTCTGCCTGAGATTCTATTTGATTGTCTGCAATCTGCCTCAACCTTCTGCCTGAGATTCTATTTGATTGTCTGCAATCTGTCTTAACCTTCTGTCTTTGATTCCATTTGATTGTCTGCAATCTGTCTCAGCCTTCTGCCTGAGATTCTATTTGATTTTCTGTAATCTGCCTCAGCCTTTTGCCTGATATTCTATTTGATTGTCCGCAATCTGTCTCAACCTTCTGTCAGTGATTCTATTTGATAGTCTGCAATCTGCCTCAATCTTCTGCCTGCCATTCTATTTGTCTGTAATATGCCTGAACCTTCTGCCTGATATTCTATTTGATTGTCTGCAATCTACCTCAACCTTCTGCCTGTGATTCTGCTTGATTGTCTGCAATCTACCTCAACCTTCTGGGTGCTATTCTATTTGTCTGCAATATGCCTCAAGCTTCTGCCTGATATTCTATTTGATTGTCTGCAATCTGTTGCAACCTTCTGTCAGTGTTTCTATTTGATTGTCTGCAATCTGCCCCAACCTTCTGCCTGAGATTCTATTTGGTTGTCTGCAATCTGTCTCAACCTTCTGCCTGTGATTCTTTTTGATTGTCTGCAATCTGCCTCAACCTTCTGCCTGTGATTCTATTTGATTGTCTGCAATCTCCCTCAACCTTCTGCCTGCTACTCTATTTGTGTGCAATATGCCTCAGCCGTCTACCTGCTATTCTATTGATTGTCTGCAATCTGCCTCAGCCTTTTGCCTGAAAGTCTATTTGATTATCTGCAATCTGCCTCAACGTTTTGCCTGAGATTCTATTTGATTGTCTGCAATCTGCCTCAACCTTCTGCCTGCTACTCTATTTGTCTGCAATATGCATCAACCGTCTGCCTGCTATTCTATTTGATTTTCTGCAATGTGCCAGAGCCTTCTGCCTGAGATTCTATTTGATTGTCTGCAATCTGCCTCAACCTTCTGCCTGAGATTCTATTTGATTGTCTGCAATCTGTCTCAACCTTCTGTCTTTGATTCCATTTGATTGTCTGCAATCTGTCTCAGCCTTCTGCCTGAGATTCTTTTTGATTGTCTGCAATCTGCCTCAATCTTCTGCCTGCTGTTCTATTTGATTGTCTGCAATCTGTCTCAACCTTCTGCCTTTGTTTCTATTTGATTGTCTGCAATATATCTCAACCTTCTGCCTGATATTCTATTTGATTGTCTGCAATCTACCTCAACCTTCTGCCTGTGATTCTATCTGATTGTCTGCAATCTGCCTGAGATTCTATTTGATTATATAAAATCTGTCTCAGCCCTTCTGCCTGAGATTCTATTTGATTGTCTGCAATCTGCCTCAACCTTCTGCCTGAGATTCTATTTGATTGTCTGCAATCTGCGTCAACTTTCTGCCTTAGATTCTATTTGATTATCTGCAATCTGCATCAACCGTCTGCCTGCTATTCTATTTGATTTTCTGCAATCTGCCTCAACTTTCTGCCTTAGATTCTATTTAATTGTCTGCAATCTGTCTCAACCTTCTGCCTGTGATTCTATTTGATTGTCTGCAATCTGCCACAACCTTCTGCCTGAGTTTCAATTGAATTGCCTGTAACCTGTCTAAATCTTCTGCTTTTGATTCTGATTGTCTGCAATCTGCTTCAACCTTCTGCCTGCTATTCTATTTGATTGTCCGCAATCTGTCTCAACCTTCTGTGAGCGATTCTATTTGATAGTCTGCCATCTGCCTCAACCTTCTGCCTGCCATTCTTTTTGTCTGTAATATGCCTGAACATTCTGCCTGAGATTCAATTTAATTGTCTGTAATGTGTCTCAACCTTCTGCCTGTGATTCTATTTGATTGTCTGTAATCTGCCTCAATCTTCTGCCTGCCATTCTATTTGTCTGTAATATGCCTGAGCCTTCTGCCTGATATTCTATTTGATTGTCTGCCATCTGCCTCAACCTTCTGCCTGTGATTCTGTTTGATTGTCTGCAATCTACCTCAATCTTCTGCCTGCTATTCGTCTGCAATATGCCCCAACCTTCTGCCTGATATTCTATTTGATTGTCTGCAATCTACCTCAACCTTCTGCCTGTGATTTTATTTGATTGTCTGCAATCTGCCTGAGATTCTATTTGATTCTATAAAATCTGCATCAGCCCTTCTGCCTGTGATTCTATTTGATTGTCCGCAATCTGTCGCAACCTTCTGTCAGTGTTTCTATTTGATTGTCTGCAATCTGCCTGAGATTCTATTTGATTATATAAAATCTGTCTCAGCCCTTCTGCCTGTGATTCTATTTGATTGCCTGCAATCTGTCTCAACCTTCTGCCTGAGATTCTATTTGATTGTCTGTAATGTGTTTCAACCTTCTGCCTGATATTCTATTTGATTGTCTGCAATCTGTTGCAACCTTCTGCCTGCCATTCTTTTTGTCTGTAATATACCTGAACATTCTGCCTGAGATTCAATTTAATTGTCTGTAATGTGTCTGAACCTTCTGCCTGTGATTCTATTTGATTGTCTGTAATCTGCCTCAATCTTCTGCCTGCCATTCTATTTGTCTGTAATATGCCTGAACCTTCTGCCTGATATTCTATTTGATTGTCTGCCATCTGCCTCAACCTTCTGCCTGTGATTCTGTTTGATTGTCTGCAATCTACCTCAATCTTCTGCCTGCTATTCTATTTGTCTGCAATATGCCCCAACCTTCTGCCTAATATTCTATTTGATTGTCTGCAATCTACCTCAACCTTCTGCCTGTGATTTTATTTGATTGTCTGCAATCTGCCTGAGATTCTATTTGATTCTATAAAATCTGTATCAGCCCTTCTGCCTGTGATTCTATTTGATTGTCCGCAATCTGTCGCAACCTTCTGTCAGTGTTTCTATTTGATTGTCTGCAATCTGCCTGAGATTCTATTTGATTATATAAAATCTGTCTCAGCCCTTCTGCTTGTGATTCTATTTGATTGTCCGCAATCTGTCTCAACCTTCTGCCTGAGATTCTATTTGATTGTCTGTAATGTGTTTCAACCTTCTGCCTGATATTCTATTTGATTGTCTGCAATCTGTTTCAACCTTCTGTCAGTGTTTCTATTTGATTGTCTGCAATCTGCCCCAACCTTCTGCCTGAGATTCTATTTGGCTGTCTGCAATCTGTCTCAACCTTCTGCCTGTGATTCTTTTTGATTGTCTGCAATCTGCCTCAACCTTCTGCCTGAGTTTCAATTTAATTGACTGTAACCTGTCTCAATCTTCTGCCTGTGATTCTATTTGATTGTCTGCAATCTCCCTCAACCTTCTCCCTGCTACTCTATTTGTGTGCAATATGCCTCAGCCGTCTACCTGCTATTCTATTGATTGTCTGCTATCTGCCTCAGCCTTCTGCCTGAGAGTCTATTTGATTATCTGCAATTTGCCTCAACGTTTTGCCTGAGATTCTATTTGATTGTCTGCAATCTGCCTCAACCTTCTGCCTGCTACTCTATTTGTCTGCAATATGCATCAACCGTCTGCCTGCTATTCTATTTGATTTTCTGCAATGTGCCAGAGCCTTCTGCCTGAGATTCTATTTGATTGTCTGCAATCTGCCTCAACCTTCTGCCTGAGTTTCAATTTAATTGTCTGTAACCTGTCTCAATCTTCTGCCTGTGATTCTATTTGATTATCTGCAATCTGCCTCAACGTTCTGCCTGAGATTCTATTTGTTTGTCTGCAATCTGCCTCAACCTACTGCCTGAGATTCTATTTCATTGTCTGTAATGTGTCTCAACCTTCTACCTGAGATTCTATTTGATTATCTGAAATCTGCCTCAACCTTCTGAATGAGATTCTATTTGATTGTCCGCAATATGTCTCAACCTTCTGTCAGTGATTCTATTTGATATTCTGCAATCTGCCTCAATCTTCTGCCTGCCATTTTATTTGTCTGTAATATGCCTGAACCTTCTGCCTGATATTCTATTTGATTGTCTGCAATCTCCCTCAACCTTCTGCCTGCTACTCTAATTGTGTGCAATATGCCTCAACCGTCTACCTGCTATTCTATTGATTGTCTGCAATCTGCCTCAGCCTTCTGTCTGCTATTCTATTTGATTTTCTGCAATGTGCCAGAGCCTTCTGCCTGAGATTCTATTTGATTGTCTGCAATCTGCCTCAACCTTCTGCCTGAGATTCTATTTGATTGTCTGCAATCTGTCTTAACCTTCTGTCTTTGATTCCATTTGATTGTCTGCAATCTGTCTCAGCCTTCTGCCTGAGATTCTATTTGATTGTCTGTAATCTGCCTCAGCCTTTTGCCTGATATTCTATTTGATTGTCCGCAATCTGTCTCAACCTTCTGTCAGTGATTCTATTTGATAGTCTGCAATCTGCCTCAATCTTCTGCCTGCCATTCTATTTGTCTGTAATATGCCTGAACCTTCTGCCTGATATTCTATTTGATTGTCTGCAATCTACCTCAACCTTCTGCCTGTGATTCTGCTTGATTGTCTGCAATCTACCTCAACCTTCTGGGTGCTATTCTATTTGTCTGCAATATGCCTCAAGCTTCTGCCTGATATTCTATTTGATTGTCTGCAATCTGTTGCAACCTTCTGTCAGTGTTTCTATTTGATTGTCTGCAATCTGCCCCAACCTTCTGCCTGAGATTCTATTTGGTTGTCTGCAATCTGTCTCAACCTTCTGCCTGTGATTCTATTTGATTGTCTGCAATCTGCCTCAACCTTCTGCCTGTGATTCTATTTGATTGTCTGCAATCTCCCTCAACCTTCTGCCTGCTACTCTATTTGTGTGCAATATGCCTCAGCCGTCTACCTGCTATTCTATTGATTGTCTGCAATCTGCCTCAGCCTTTTGCCTGAAAGTCTATTTGATTATCTGCAATCTGCCTCAACGTTTTGCCTGAGATTCTATTTGATTGTCTGCAATCTGCCTCAACCTTCTGCCTGCTACTCTATTTGTCTGCAATATGCATCAACCGTCTGCCTGCTATTCTATTTGATTTTCTGCAATGTGCCAGAGCCTTCTGCCTGAGATTCTATTTGATTGTCTGCAATCTGCCTCAACCTTCTGCCTGAGATTCTATTTGATTGTCTGCAATCTGTCTCAACCTTCTGTCTTTGATTCCATTTGATTGTCTGCAATCTGTCTCAGCCTTCTGCCTGAGATTCTTTTTGATTGTCTGCAATCTGCCTCAATCTTCTGCCTGCTGTTCTATTTGATTGTCTGCAATCTGTCTCAACCTTCTGCCTTTGTTTCTATTTGATTGTCTGCAATATATCTCAACCTTCTGCCTGATATTCTATTTGATTGTCTGCAATCTACCTCAACCTTCTGCCTGTGATTCTATCTGATTGTCTGCAATCTGCCTGAGATTCTATTTGATTATATAAAATCTGTCTCAGCCCTTCTGCCTGAGATTCTATTTGATTGTCTGCAATCTGCCTCAACCTTCTGCCTGAGATTCTATTTGATTGTCTGCAATCTGCGTCAACTTTCTGCCTTAGATTCTATTTGATTATCTGCAATCTGCATCAACCGTCTGCCTGCTATTCTATTTGATTTTCTGCAATCTGCCTCAACTTTCTGCCTTAGATTCTATTTAATTGTCTGCAATCTGTCTCAACCTTCTGCCTGTGATTCTATTTGATTGTCTGCAATCTGCCACAACCTTCTGCCTGAGTTTCAATTGAATTGCCTGTAACCTGTCTAAATCTTCTGCTTTTGATTCTGATTGTCTGCAATCTGCTTCAACCTTCTGCCTGCTATTCTATTTGATTGTCCGCAATCTGTCTCAACCTTCTGTGAGCGATTCTATTTGATAGTCTGCCATCTGCCTCAACCTTCTGCCTGCCATTCTTTTTGTCTGTAATATGCCTGAACATTCTGCCTGAGATTCAATTTAATTGTCTGTAATGTGTCTCAACCTTCTGCCTGTGATTCTATTTGATTGTCTGTAATCTGCCTCAATCTTCTGCCTGCCATTCTATTTGTCTGTAATATGCCTGAGCCTTCTGCCTGATATTCTATTTGATTGTCTGCCATCTGCCTCAACCTTCTGCCTGTGATTCTGTTTGATTGTCTGCAATCTACCTCAATCTTCTGCCTGCTATTCGTCTGCAATATGCCCCAACCTTCTGCCTGATATTCTATTTGATTGTCTGCAATCTACCTCAACCTTCTGCCTGTGATTTTATTTGATTGTCTGCAATCTGCCTGAGATTCTATTTGATTCTATAAAATCTGCATCAGCCCTTCTGCCTGTGATTCTATTTGATTGTCCGCAATCTGTCGCAACCTTCTGTCAGTGTTTCTATTTGATTGTCTGCAATCTGCCTGAGATTCTATTTGATTATATAAAATCTGTCTCAGCCCTTCTGCCTGTGATTCTATTTGATTGCCTGCAATCTGTCTCAACCTTCTGCCTGAGATTCTATTTGATTGTCTGTAATGTGTTTCAACCTTCTGCCTGATATTCTATTTGATTGTCTGCAATCTGTTGCAACCTTCTGCCTGCCATTCTTTTTGTCTGTAATATACCTGAACATTCTGCCTGAGATTCAATTTAATTGTCTGTAATGTGTCTGAACCTTCTGCCTGTGATTCTATTTGATTGTCTGTAATCTGCCTCAATCTTCTGCCTGCCATTCTATTTGTCTGTAATATGCCTGAACCTTCTGCCTGATATTCTATTTGATTGTCTGCCATCTGCCTCAACCTTCTGCCTGTGATTCTGTTTGATTGTCTGCAATCTACCTCAATCTTCTGCCTGCTATTCTATTTGTCTGCAATATGCCCCAACCTTCTGCCTAATATTCTATTTGATTGTCTGCAATCTACCTCAACCTTCTGCCTGTGATTTTATTTGATTGTCTGCAATCTGCCTGAGATTCTATTTGATTCTATAAAATCTGTATCAGCCCTTCTGCCTGTGATTCTATTTGATTGTCCGCAATCTGTCGCAACCTTCTGTCAGTGTTTCTATTTGATTGTCTGCAATCTGCCTGAGATTCTATTTGATTATATAAAATCTGTCTCAGCCCTTCTGCTTGTGATTCTATTTGATTGTCCGCAATCTGTCTCAACCTTCTGCCTGAGATTCTATTTGATTGTCTGTAATGTGTTTCAACCTTCTGCCTGATATTCTATTTGATTGTCTGCAATCTGTTTCAACCTTCTGTCAGTGTTTCTATTTGATTGTCTGCAATCTGCCCCAACCTTCTGCCTGAGATTCTATTTGGCTGTCTGCAATCTGTCTCAACCTTCTGCCTGTGATTCTTTTTGATTGTCTGCAATCTGCCTCAACCTTCTGCCTGAGTTTCAATTTAATTGACTGTAACCTGTCTCAATCTTCTGCCTGTGATTCTATTTGATTGTCTGCAATCTCCCTCAACCTTCTCCCTGCTACTCTATTTGTGTGCAAT
Source organism: Discoglossus pictus (assembly GCA_027410445.1). Lineage (NCBI taxonomy): Eukaryota > Metazoa > Chordata > Amphibia > Anura > Alytidae > Discoglossus > Discoglossus pictus. The sequence goes on along the minus strand of CM050168.1, from coordinate 230,331,369 downwards.
ATGCCTCAGCCGTCTACCTGCTATTCTATTGATTGTCTGCTATCTGCCTCAGCCTTCTGCCTGAGAGTCTATTTGATTATCTGCAATTTGCCTCAACGTTTTGCCTGAGATTCTATTTGATTGTCTGCAATCTGCCTCAACCTTCTGCCTGCTACTCTATTTGTCTGCAATATGCATCAACCGTCTGCCTGCTATTCTATTTGATTTTCTGCAATGTGCCAGAGCCTTCTGCCTGAGATTCTATTTGATTGTCTGCAATCTGCCTCAACCTTCTACCTGAGATTCTATTTGATTGTCTGCAATCTGTCTCAACCTTCCGTCTTTGATTCCATTTGATTGTCTGCAATCTGTTTCAGCCTTCTGCCTGAGATTCTTTTTGATTGTCTGCAATCTGCCTCAATCTTCTGCCTGCTGTTCTATTTGATTGTCTGCAATCTGTCTCAACCTTCTGCCTTTGTTTCTATTTGATTGTCTGCAATATATCTCAACCTTCTGCCTGATATTCTATTTGATTGTCTGCAATCTACCTCAACCTTCTGCCTGTGATTCTATCTGATTGTCTGCAATCTGCCTGAGTTTCTATTTGATTATATAAAATCTGTCTCAGCCCTTCTGCCCGAGATTCTATTTGATTGTCTGAAATGTGCCTCAGCCTTCTGCCTGAGATTCTATTTGATTGTCTGCAATCTGCCTCAACTTTCTGCCTTAGATTCTATTTAATTGTCTGCAATCTGTCTCAACCTTCTGCCTGTGATTCTATTTGATTGTCTGCAATCTGCCACAACCTTCTGCCTGAGTTTCAATTTAATTGCCTGTAATCTGTCTAAATCTTCTGCTTTTGATTCTATTTGATTGTCTGCAATCTGCTTCAACCTTCTGTGAGCGATTCTATTTGATAGTCTGCCATCTGCCTCATCCTTCTGCCTGCCATTCTTTTTGTCTGTAATATGCCTGAACATTCTGCCTAAGATTCAATTTAATTGTCTGTAATGTGTCTCAACCTTCTGCCTGTGATTCTATTTGATTGTCTGTAATCTGCCTCAATCTTCTGCCTGCCATTCTATTTGTCTGTAATATGCCTGAACCTTCTGCCTGATTTTCTATTTGATTGTCTGCAATCTGCCTCAACCTTCTGCCTGTGATTCTGTTTGATTGTCTGCAATCTACCTCAATCTTCTGCCTGCTATTCTATTTGTCTGCAATATGCCCCAACCTTCTGCCTGATATTCTATTTGATTGTCTGCAATCTACCTCAACCTTCTGCCTGTGATTTTATTTGATTGTCTGCAATCTGCCTGAGATTCTATTTGATTCTATAAAATCTGTATCAGCCCTTCTGCCTGTGATTCTATTTGATTGTCCGCAATCTGTCGCAACCTTCTGTCAGTGTTTCTATTTGATTGTCTGCAATCTGCCTGAGATTCTATTTGATTATATAAAATCTGTCTCAGCCCTTCTGCCTGTGATTCTATTTGATTGTCCGCAATCTGTCTCAACCTTCTGCCTGAGATTCTATTTGATTGTCTGTAATGTGTTTCAACCTTCTGCCTGAGATTCTATTTGATTATCTGAAATCTGCCTCAACCTTCTGCCTGTGATTCTACTTGATTGTCTGTAATCTCCCTCAGCCTTTTGCCTGCTATTCTATTTGATTGTCCTCAATCTGTCTCAACCTTCTGTCAGTGATTCTATTTGATAGTCTGCAATCTGCCTCAACCTTCTGCCTGCCATTCTATTTGTCTGTTATATGCCTGAACCTTCTGCCTGAGATTCAATTTAATTGTCTGCAATCTACCTGAACCTTCTGCCTGCTATTCTATTTGACTGCAATATGCCTCAACCTTCTGCCTGATATTCTATTTGATTGTCTGCAATCTACCACAACCTTCTGCCTGTGAATCTGTTTGATTGTGTGCAATCTACTTCAACCTTCTGCCTGCTATTCTATTTGCCTGCAATATGCCTCAACCTTCTGCCTGATATTCTATTTGATTGTCTGCAATGTACCTCAACCTTCTGCCTGTGATTCTATTTGATTGTCTGCAATCTGCCTGAGATTCTATTTAATTATATAAAATCTGTCTCAGCCTTCTGCCTGTGATTCTATATGATTGTCCGCAATCTGTCGCAACCTTCTGTCAGTGTTTCTATTTGATTGTCTACAATCTGCCCCAACCTTCTGCCTGAGATTCTATTTGATTGTCTGCAATCTGCCTCAACCTTCTGCCTGAGTTTCAATTTAATTGTCTGTAACCTGTCTCAATCTTCTGCCTGTGATTCAATTTGATTATCTGCAATCTGCCTCAACGTTCTGCCTGAGATTCTATTTGATTGTCTGCAATCTGCCTCAACCTACTGCCTGAGATTATATTTCATTGTCTGCAATCTGCCTCAACCATCTGCCTTAGATTCTATTTGATTGTCTGGAATCTGTCTCAACCTTCTGCCTTTGATTCCATTTGATTGTTTGCAGTCTGTCTAAGCCTTCTGCCTGAGATTCTATTTGATTGTCTGTAATCTGCCTCAGCTTTCTGCCTGAGATTCTGTTTGATTATCTGCAAACTGTCTCAACCTTCTGCCTGCTATTCTATTTGATTGTTTGCAATCTTTCTCAACCTTCTGTCTGATATTCGATTTGATTGTCTGCAATCTACCTCAACCTTCTGCCTGTGCTTCTACTTGATTTTCTGTAATCTGCCTCAGCCTTCTGCCTGCTATTCTATTTGATTGTCCGCAATCTGTCTCAACCTTCTGTCAGCAATTCTATTTGATAGTCTGCAATCTGCGTCAACCTTCTGCCTGCCATTCTATTTGTCTGTAATATGTCTGAACCTTCTGCCTGAGATTCAATTTAATTGTCTGTAATGTGTCTCAACCTTCTGCCTGTGATTCTATTTGATTGTCTGTAATCTGCCTCAATCTTCTGCCTGCCATTCAATTTGTCTGTAATATGCCTGAACCTTCTGCCTGATATTCTTTTTGATTGTCTGCAATCTGCCTCAACCTTCTGCCTGTGATTCTGTTTGATTGTCTGCAATCTACCTCAATCTTCTGCCTGCTATTCTTTTTGTCTGCAATATGCCTCAACCTTCTGCCTGATATTCTATTTGATTGTCTGCAATCTACCTCAACCTTCTGCCTGTGAATTTATTTGATTGTCTGCAATCTGCCTGAGATTCTATTTGATTCTATAAAATCTGTATCAGCCCTTCTGCCTGTGATTCTATTTGATTGTCCGCATTCTGTCGCAACCTTTTGTCAGTGTTTCTATTTGATTGTCTGCAATCTGCCTGAGATTCTATTTGATTATATAAAATCTGTCTCAGCCCTTCTGCCTGTGATTCTATTTGATTGTCCGCAATCTGTCTCAACCTTCTGCCTGAGATTCTATTTGATTGTCTATAATGTGTTTCAACCTTCTGCCTGAGATTCTATTTGATTATCTGAAATCTGCCTCAACCTTCTGCCTGTGATTCTACTTGATTGTCTGTAATCTCCCTCAGCCTTTTGCCTGCTATTCTATTTGATTGTCCTCAATCTGTCTCAACCTTCTGTCAGTGATTCTATTTGATAGTCTGCAATCTGCCTCAACCTTCTGCCTGCCATTCTATTTGTCTGTTATATGCCTGAACCTTCTGCCTGAGATTCAATTTAATTGTCTGCAATCTACCTGAACCTTCTGCCTGCTATTCTATTTGACTGCAATATGCCTCAACCTTCTGCCTGATATTCTATTTGATTGTCTGCAATCTACCACAACCTTCTGCCTGTGAATCTGTTTGATTGTGTGCAATCTACTTCAACCTTCTGCCTGCTATTCTATTTGCCTGCAATATGCCTCAACCTTCTGCCTGATATTCTATTTGATTGTCTGCAATGTACCTCAACCTTCTGCCTGTGATTCTATTTGATTGTCTGCAATCTGCCTGAGATTCTATTTAATTATATAAAATCTGTCTCAGCCTTCTGCCTGTGATTCTATATGATTGTCCGCAATCTGTCGCAACCTTCTGTCAGTGTTTCTATTTGATTGTCTACAATCTGCCCCAACCTTCTGCCTGAGATTCTATTTGATTGTCTGCAATCTGCCTCAACCTTCTGCCTGAGTTTCAATTTAATTGTCTGTAACCTGTCTCAATCTTCTGCCTGTGATTCTATTTGATTATCTGCAATCTGCCTCAACGTTCTGCCTGAGATTCTATTTGATTGTCTCCAATCTGCCTCAACCTACTGCCTGAGATTATATTTGATTGTCTGCAATCTGCCTCAACCATCTGCCTTAGATTCTATTTGATTGTCTGGAATCTGTCTCAACCTTCTGCCTTTGATTCCATTTGATTGTCTGCAGTCTGTCTAAGCCTTCTGCCTGAGATTCTATTTGATTGTCTGTAATCTGCCTCAGCTTTCTGCCTGAGATTCTGTTTGATTATCTGCAATCTGTCTCAACCTTCTGCCTGCTATTCTATTTGATTGTTTGCAATCTTTCTCAACCTTCTGTCTGATATTCGATTTGATTGTCTGCAATCTACCTCAACCTTCTGCCTGTGCTTCTACTTGATTTTCTGTAATCTGCCTCAGCCTTCTGCCTGCTATTCTATTTGATTGTCCGCAATCTGTCTCAACCTTCTGTCAGCAATTCTATTTGATAGTCTGCAATCTGCGTCAACCTTCTGCCTGCCATTCTATTTGTCTGTAATATGTCTGAACCTTCTGCCTGAGATTCAATTTAATTGTCTGTAATGTGTCTCAACCTTCTGCCTGTGATTCTATTTGATTGTCTGTAATCTGCCTCAATCTTCTGCCTGCCATTCAATTTGTCTGTAATATGCCTGAACCTTCTGCCTGATATTCTTTTTGATTGTCTGCAATCTGCCTCAACCTTCTGCCTGTGATTCTGTTTGATTGTCTGCAATCTACCTCAATCTTCTGCCTGCTATTCTTTTTGTCTGCAATATGCCTCAACCTTCTGCCTGATATTCTATTTGATTGTCTGCAATCTACCTCAACCTTCTGCCTGTGAATTTATTTGATTGTCTGCAATCTGCCTGAGATTCTATTTGATTCTATAAAATCTGTATCAGCCCTTCTGCCTGTGATTCTATTTGATTGTCCGCAATCTGTCGCAACCTTCTGTCAGTGTTTCTATTTGATTGTCTGCAATCTGCCTGAGATTCTATTTGATTATATAAAATCTGTCTCAGCCCTTCTGCCTGTGATGCTATTTGTTTGTCCGCAATCTGTCTCAACCTTCTGCCTGAGATTATATTTGATTTTCTGTAATGTGTTTAAACCTTCTGCCTGAGATTCTATTTGATTATCTGAAATCTGCCTCAACCTTCTGCCTGCTACTCTATTTGTGTGCAATATGCCTCAACCGTCTACCTGCTATTCTATTGATTGTCTGCAATCTGCCTCAGCCTTCTGCCTGAGATTCTATTTGATTATCTGCAATCTGCCTCAACGTTTTGCCTGAGATTCTATTTGATTGTCTGCAATCTGCCTCAACCTTCTGCCTGCTACTCTATTTGTCTGCAATATGCATCAACCGTCTGCCTGCTATTCTATTAGATTTTCTGCAATGTGCCAGAGCCTTCTGCCTGAGATTCTATTTGATTGTCTGCAATCTGTCAACCTTCTGTCTTTGATTCCATTTGATTGTCTGCAATCTGTCTCAGCCTTCTGCCTGAGATTCTTTTTGATTGTCTGCAATCTGCCTCAATCTTCTGCCTGCTGTTCTATTTGATTGTCTGCAATCTGTCTCAACCTTCTGCCTTTGTTTCTATTTGATTGTCTGCAATATGTCTCAACCTTCTGCCTGATATTCTATTTGATTGTCTGCAATCTACCTCAACCTTCTGCCTGTGATTCTATCTGATTGTCTGCAATCTGCCTGAGATTCTATTTGATTATATAAAATCTGTCTCAGCCCTTCTGCCTGAGATTCTATTTGATTGTCTGCAATCTGCCTCAACCTTCTGCCTGAGATTCTATTTGATTGTCTGCAATCTGCCTCAAGTTTCTGCCTTAGATTCTATTTGATTATCTGCAATCTGCATCAAACGTCTTCCTGCTATTCTATTTGATTTTCTGCAATGTGCCTCAGCCTTCTGCCTGTGATTCTATTTGATTGTCTGCAATCTGCCTCAACCTTCTGACTGAGATTCTATTTGATTGTCTGCAATCTGCCTCAACTTTCTGCCTTAGATTCTATTTAATGGTCTGCAATCTGTCTCAATCTTCTGCCTGTGATTCTATTTGATTGTCTGCAATCTGCCTCAACCTTCTGCCTGAGTTTCAATTTAATTGACTGTAACCTGTCTCAATCTTCTGCCTGTGATTCTATTTGATTGTCTGCAATCTGCCTCAACCTTCTGCCTGCTATTCTATTTGATTGTCCGCAATCTGTCTCAACCTTCTGTCAGCGATTCTATTTGATAGTCTGCCATCTGCCTCAACCTTCTGCCTGCCATTCTTTTTGTCTGTAATATGCCTGAACCTTCTGCCTGAGATTCAATTTTATTGTCTGTAATGTGTCTAAACCTTCTGCCTGTGATTCTATTTGATTGTCTGCAATCTGCATCAACCTTCTGCCTGTGATTCTGTTTGATTGTCTGCAATCTACCTCAATCTTCTACCTGCTATTCTATTTGTCTGCAATATGCCCCAACCTTCTGCCTGATATTCTATTTGATTGTCTGCAATCTACCTCAACCTTCTGCCTGTGATTTTATTTGATTGTCTGCAATCTGCCTGAGATTCTCTTTGATTCTATAAAATCTGTATCAGCCCTTCTGCCTGTGATTCTATTTGATTGTCCGCAATCTGTCGCAACCTTCTGTCAGTGTTTCTATTTGATTGTCTGCAATCTGCCTGAGATTCTATTTGATTATATAAAATCTGTCTCAGCCCTTCTGCCTGTGATTCTATTTGATTGTCCGCAATCTGTCTCAACCTTCTGCCTGAGATTCTATTTGATTGTCTGTAATGTGTTGCAACCTTCTGCCTGAGATTCTATTTGATTGTCTGTAATCTGCCTCAGCCTTTTGCCTGCTATTCTATTTGATTGTCCTCAAACTGTCTCAACCTTCTGTCAGTGATTCTATTTGATAGTCTGCAATCTGCCTCAACCTTCTGCCTGCCATTCTATTTGTCTGTAATATGCCTGAACCTTCTGCCTGAGATTCAATTTAATTGTCTGCAATCTACCTGAACCTTCTGCCTGCGATTCTGTTTGATTGTCTGCAATCTACCTCAACCTTCTGCCTGCTATTCTATTTGACTGCAATATGCCTCAACCTTCTGCCTAATATTCTATTTGATTGTCTGCAATCTACCTCAACCTTCTGCTTGTGAATCTGTTTGATTGTCTGCAATCTACCTCAACCTTCTGCCTGCTATTCTATTTGATTGTCTGCAATCTACCTCAAACTTCTGCCTGTAATTCTATTTGATTGTCTGCAATCTGCCTGAGATTCTATTTGATTATATAAAATCTGTATTAGCCCTTCTGCCTGTGATTCTATTTGATTGTCCGCAATCTGTCGCAACCTTCTGTCAGTGTTTCTATTTGATTGTCTGCAATCTGCCTCAAACTTCTGCCTGAGATTCTATTTCATTGTCTGTAATTTGTCTGAACCTTCTTACTAAGATTCTATTTGATTATCTGAAATCTGCCTCAACCTTCTGAATGAGATTCTATTTGATTGTCCGCAATATGTCTCAACCTTCTGTCAGTGATTCTATTTGATATTCTGCAATCTGCCTCAATCTTCTGCCTGCCATTTTATTTGTCTGTAATATGCCTGAACCCTCTGCCTGATATTCTATTTGATTGTCTGCAATCTCCCTCAACCTTCTGCCTGCTACTCTATTTGTGTGCAATATGCCTCAACCGTCTACCTGCTATTCTATTGATTGTCTGCAATCTGCCTCAGCCTTCTGCCTGCTATTCTATTTGATTTTCTGCAATGTGCCAGAGCCTTCTGCCTGAGATTCTAATTGATTGTCTGCAATCTGCCTCAACCTTCTGCCTGAGATTCTATTTGATTGTCTGCAATCTGTCTTAACCTTCTGTCTTTGATTCCATTTGATTGTCTGCAATCTGTCTCAGCCTTCTGCCTGAGATTCTATTTGATTGTCTGTAATCTGCCTCAGCCTTTTGCCTGATATTCTATTTGATTGTCCGCAATCTGTCTCAACCTTCTGTCAGTGATTCTATTTGATAGTCTGCAATCTGCCTCAATCTTCTGCCTGCCATTCTATTTGTCTGTAATATGCCTGAACCTTCTGCCTTATATTCTATTTGATTGTCTGCAATCTACCTCAACCTTCTGCCTGTGATTCTGCTTGATTGTCTGCAATCTACCTCAACCTTCTGCGTGCTATTCTATTTGTCTGCAATATGCCTCAACCTTCTGCCTGATATTCTATTTGATTGTCTGCAATCTGTTGCAACCTTCTGTCAGTGTTTCTATTTGATTGTCTGCAATCTGTTGCAACCTTCTGTCAGTGTTTCTATTTGATTGTCTGCAATCTGCCCCAACCTTCTGCCTGAGATTCTATTTGGTTGTCTGCAATCTGTCTCAACCTTCTGCCTGTGATTCTTTTTGATTGTCTGCAATCTGCCTCAACCTTCTGCCTGTGATTCTATTTGATTGTCTGCAATCTCCCTCAACCTTCTGCCTGCTACTCTATTTGTGTGCAATATGCCTCAGCCGTCTACCTGCTATTCTATTGATTGTCTGCAATCTGCCTCAGCCTTCTGCCTGAGAGTCTATTTGATTTTCTGCAATCTGTCTCAACGTTTTGCCTGAGATTCTATTTGATTGTCTGCAATCTGCCTCAACCTTCTGTCTGAGTTTCAATTTAATTGACTGTAACCTGTCTCAATCTTCTGCCTGTGATTCTATTTGATTGTCTGCAATCTGCCTCAACCTTCTGCCTGCTATTCTATTTGATTGTCCGCAATCTGTCTCAACCTTCTGTCAGTGGTTCTATTTGATAGTCTGCAATCTGCCTCAACCTTCTGCCTGCCATTCTTTTTGTCTGTAATATGCCTGAACCTTCTGCCTGAGATTCAATTTAATTGTCTGTAATGTGTCTAAACCTTCTGCCTGTGATTCTATTTGATTGTCTGTAATCTGCCTCAATCTTCTGCCTGCCATTCTATTTGTCTGTAATATGCCTGAACCTTCTGCCTGAGATTCTATTTGATTGTCTGCAATCTGCATCAACCTTCTGCCTGTGATTCTGTTTGATTGTTTGTAATCTGCCTCAATCTTCTGCCTGCCATTCTATTTGTCTGTAATATCCCTGAGCCTTCTGCCTGATATTCTATTTGACTGTCTGCAATCTGCATCAACCTTCTGCCTGTGATTCTGTTTGATTGTCTGCAATCTACCTCAATCTTCTACCTGCTATTCTATTTGTCTGCAATATGCCCCAACCTTCTGCCTGATATTCTATTTGATTGTCTGCAATCTACCTCAACCTTCTGCCTGTGATTTTATTTGATTGTCTGCAATCTGCCTGAGATTCTATTTGATTATATAAAATCTGTCTCAGCCCTTCTGCCTGTGATTCTATTTGATTGTCCGCAATCTGTCTCAACCTTCTGCCTGAGATTCTATTTGATTGTCTGTAATGTGTTGCAACCTTGTGCCTGAGATTCTATTTGATTGTCTGTAATCTGCCTCAGCCTTTTGCCTGCTATTCTATTTGATTGTCCTCAAACTGTCTCAACCTTCTGTCAGTGATTCTATTTGATAGTCTGCAATCTGCCTCAACCTTCTGCCTGCCATTCTATTTGTCTGTAATATGCCTGAACCTTCTGCCTGAGATTCAATTTAATTGTCTGCAATCTACCTGAACCTTCTGCCTGTGATTCTGTTTGATTGTCTGCAATCTACCTCAACCTTCTGCCTGTGATTCTGTTTGACTGCAATATGCCTCAACCTTCTGCCTGATATTCTATTTGATTGTCTGCAATCTACCTCAACCTTCTGCCTGTGAATCTGTTTGATTGTCTGCAATCTACCTCAACCTTCTGCCTGCTATTCTATTTGCCTGCAATATGCCTCAACCTTCTGCCTGATATTCTATTTGATTGTCTGCAATCTACCTCAACCTTCTGCCTGTGATTCTATTTGATTGTCTGCAATCTGCCTGAGATTCTATTTAATTATATAAAATCTGTCTCAGCCTTCTGCCTGTGATTCTATTTGATTGTCCGCAATCTGTCGCAACCTTCTGTCAGTGTTTCTATTTGATTGTCTACAATCTACCCCAACCTTCTGCCTGAGATTCTATTTGATTGTCTGCAATCTGCCTCAACCTTCTGCCTGAGTTTCAATTTAATTGTCTTTAACCTGTCTCAATCTTCTGCCTGTGATTCTATTTGATTATCTGCAATCTGCCTCAACGTTCTGCCTGAGATTATATTTGATTGACTGCAATCTGCCTCAACCATCTGCCTTAGATTCTATTTGATTGTCTGGAATCTGTCTCAACCTTCTGCCTTTGATTCCATTTGATTGTCTGCAGTCTGTCTCAGCCTTCTGCCTAAGATTCTATTTGATTGTCTGTAATCTGCCTCAGCTTTCTGCCTGAGATTCTGTTTGATTAACTGCAAACTGTCTCAACCTTCTGACTGCTATTCTATTTGATTGTTTGCAATCTTTCTCAACCTTCTGTCTGATATTCGATTTGATTGTCTGCAATCTTCCTCAACCTTCTGACTGTGCTTCTATTTGATTGTCTGTAATCTGCCTCAGCCTTCTGCCTGCTATTCTATTTGATTGTCCGCAATCTGTCTCAACCTTCTGTCAGCAATTCTATTTGATAGTCTGCAATCTGCGTCAACCTTCTGCCTGCCATTCTATTTGTCTGTAATATGCCTGAACCTTCTGCCTGAGATTCAATTTAATTGTCTGTAATGTGTCTCAACCTTCTGCCTGTGATTCTATTTGATTGTCTGTAATCTGCCTCAATCTTCTGCCTGCCATTCTATTTGTCTGTAATATGCCTGAACCTTCTGCCTGTGATTCTGTTTGATTGTCTGCAATCTACCTCAATCTTCTGCCTGCTATTCTATTTGTCTGCAGTATGCCTCAACCTTCTGCCTGATATTCTATTTGATTGTCTGCAATCTACCTCAACCTTCTGCCTGTGAATTTATTTGATTGTCTGCAATCTGCCTGAGATTCTATTTGATTCTATAAAATCTGTATCAGCCCTTCTGCCTGTGATTCTATTTGATTGTCCGCAATCTGTCGCAACCTTCTGTCAGTGTTTTTATTTGATTGTCTGCAATCTGCCTGAGATTCTATTTGATTATATAAAATCTGTCTCAGCTCTTCTGCCTGTGATTCTATTTGATTGTCCGCACTCTGTCTAAACCTTCTGCCTGAGATTCTATTTGATTATATAAAATCTGTCTCAGCTCTTCTGCCTGTGATTCTATTTGATAGTCTGCAATCTGCCTCAACCTTCTGCCTGCCATTCTATTTGTCTGTAATATGCCTGAACCTTCTGCCTGAGATTCAATTTAATTGTCTACAATCTACCTGAACCTTCTGCCTGTGATTCGGTTTGATTGTCTGCAATCTACCTCAACCTTCTGCCTGCTATTCTATTTGACTGCAATATGCCTCAACCTTCTGCCTGATATTCTATTTGATTGTCTGCAATCTACCTCAACCTTCTGCCTGTGATTCTGTTTGATTGTCTGCAATCTACCTCAACCTTCTGCCTGCTATTCTATTTGCCTGCAATATGCCTCAGCCTTCTGCCTGATATTCTATTTGATTGTCTGCAATCTACCTCAACCTTCTGCCTGTGATTCTATTTGATTGTCTGCAATCTACCTCAACCTTCTGCCTGTGATTCTATTTGATTGTCTGCAATCTGCCTGAGATTCTATTTAATTATATAAAATCTGTCTCAGCCTTCTGCCTGTGATTCTATTTGATTGTCCGCAATCTGTCGCAACCTTCTGTCAGTGTTTCTATTTGATTGTCTACAATCTGCCCCAACCTTCTGCCTGAGATTCTATTTGATTGTCTGCAATCTGCCTCAACCTTCTGCCTGTGATTCTACTTGATTGTCTGTAATCTGCCTCAGCCTTTTGCCTATTCTATTTGATTGTCCTCAATCTGTCTCAAACTTCTGTCAGTGATTTTATTGGATAGTCTGCCAGCTGCCTCAACCTTCTGCCTGCATTCTATTTGCCTGTAATATGCCTGAACCTTCTGCCTGAGATTCAATTTAATTGTCTGCAATCTACCTAAACCTTCTGCCTGTGATTCTGTTTGATTGTCTGCAATCTACCTCAACCTTCTGCCTGTGATTCTATTTGATTGTCTGCAATCTGCCTGAGATTCTATTTAATTATATAAAATCTGTCTCAGCCTTCTGCCTGTGATTCTATTTGATTGTCCGCAATCTGTCGCAACTTTCTGTCAGTGTTTCTATTTGATTGTCTACAATCTGCCCCAACCTTCTGCCTGAGATTCTATTTGATTGTCTGCAATCTGCCTCAACCTTCTGCCTGAGTTTCAATTTAATTGTCTGTAACCTGTCTCAATCTTCTGCCTGTAATTCTATTCGATTATCTGCAATCTGCCTCAACGATCTGACTGAGATTCTATTTGATTGTCTGCAATCTGCCTCAACCTACTGCCTGAGATTCTATTTGATTGTCTGCAATCTGCCTCAACCATCTGCCTTAGATTCTATTTGATTGTCTGGAATCTGTCTCAACCTTCTGCCTTTGATTCCATTTGATTTACTGCAGTCTGTCTCAGCCTTCTGCCTGAGATTCTGTTTGATTGTCTGTAATCTGCCTCAATCTTCTGCCTGCCATTCTATTTGTCTGTAATATGCTTTAACCTTCTGCCTGATATTCTATTTGATTGTCTGCTATCTACCTCAACCTTCTGTTTGATTGTCTGCAATCTACCTCAACCTCCTGCCTGCTATTCTATTTGTCAGCAATATGCCTCAACCTTCTGCCTGATATTCTATTTGATTGTCTGCAATCTACCTCAAACTTCTGCCTGTAATTCTATTTGATTGTCTGCAATCTGCCTGAGATTCTATTTGATTATATAAAATCTGTCTCAGTCCTTCTGCCTGTGATTCTATTTGATTGTCCTCAATCTGTCGCAACATTCTGTCAGTGTTTCTATTTGATTGTCTGCAATCTGCCTCAACCTTCTACCTGAGATTCTATTTGATTATCTGAAATCTGCCTCAACCTTCTGAATGAGATTCTATTTAATTGTCTGTAATGTGTCTCAACCTTCTGCCTGTGATTCTACTTGATTGTCTGTAATCTGCCTCAACCTTTTGCCTAATATTCTATTTGATTGTCCGCAATATGTCTCAACCTTCTGTCAGTGATTCTATTTGATAGTCTGCAATCTGCCTCAATCTTCTGCCTGCCATTCTATTTGTCTGTAATATGCCTGAACCTTCTGCCTGATATTCTATTTGATTGTCTGCAATCTCCCTCAACCTTCTGCCTGCTACTCTATTTGTGTGCAATATGCCTCAACCGTCTACCTGCTATTCTATTGATTGTCTGCAATCTGCCTCAGCCTTCTGCCTGCTATTCTATTTGATTTTCTGCAATGTGCCAGAGCCTTCTGCCTGAGATTCTATTTTATTGTCTGTAATCTGTCTCAACCTTCTGTCTTTGATTCCCATTGATTGTCTGCAATCTGTCTCAGCCTTCTGCCTGAGATTATTTTTGATTGTCTGCAATCTGCCTCAATCTTCTGCCTGCTGTTCTATTTGATTGTCTGCAATCTGTCTCAACCTTCTGTCTTTGATTCCATTTGATTGTCTGCAATCTGTCTCAGCCTTCTGCCTGATATTCTATTTGATTGTCCGCAATCTGTCTCAACCTTCTGCCTGATATTCTATTTAATTGTCTGCAATCTACCTCAACCTTGTGCCTGTGATTCTGCTTGATTGTCTGCAATCTACCTCAACCTTCTGCCTGCTATTCTGTTTGTCTGCAATATGCCTTAACCTTCTGCCTGATATTCTATTTGATTGTCTGCAATCTGTTGCAACCTTCAGTCAGTGTTTCTATTTGATTGTCTGCAATCTGCCCCAACCTTCTGCCTGAGATTCTATTTGGTTGTCTGCAATCTGTCTCAACCTTCTGCCTGTGATTCTTTTTGATTGTCTGCAATCTGCCTCAACCTTCTGCCTGAGTTTCAATTTAATTGACTGTAACCTGTCTCAATCTTCTGCCTGTGATTCTATTTGATTGTCTGCAATCTCCCTCAACCTTCTGCCTGCTACTCTATTTGTGTGCAATATGCCTCAACCGTCTACCTGCTATTCTATTGATTGTCTGCGATCTGCCTCAGCCTTCTGCCTGAGATTCTATTTGATTATCTGCAATCTGCCTCAACGTTTTGCCTGAGATTCTATTTGATTGTCTGCAATCTGCCTCAACCTTCTGACTGCTACTCTATTTGTCCGCAATATGCCTCAACCGTCTACCTGCTATTCTATTGATTGTCTGCAATCTGCCTCAGCCTTCTGCCTGAGTTTCTATTTGATTGTCTGCAATCTGTCTCAACCTTCTGTCTTTGATTCCATTTGATTGTCTGCAATCTGTCTCAGCCTTCTGCCTGAGATTAAACATTTTTTTGGAAAGTCAGTCAATAACAGATAAAGTGCACAACTATTAGGTCACTGAAATAATTTTCAAATGGAATTCATATAAATATTAGCATAATTTGTATTTTTCATCAGATATTTTTCAAATACACATTTTGCATGAATTCATGTGAGGGACTCTCAAGCTTTCTGGGTCACACCTCCCTTGGGATTTTAAGATTCTTTATGAGTCTTCATCAAATATAATTTTGAGACCATTGTGTAATCCAGGATTAATTTTATATAAAACAATAGAGAGTCCCAAGCTATGTTCTAGTTACCCACAAGTAGAACATTGTGGTCTTGATGAAAATTCACTGGCATGAATACACATGTCCTATCCCTCAGTGAGGATCTTGAGTTCTTCAGTGGACTCAACTGGGCACCCTACATAATTGCAGAGCAACATATAGTGTGAGGGATGGGATGATGATAGCGCAAGCGCCCAAACTTTATAAGGGGATTGTCTGTTTATATGTCCCAATCTTGGAGATTCCTGAATGCGTAAGGTTCTGTGATCCTCGATTCTTTGTCTCGTAACTCAGTGTTGATCTCTGTTATCTTGACCCTGGTTTGGTGATGCTAACTATTCAATTGCACAAAACTTACCTTGACCTTCAGCCTGTGATCTGGGTCAAACCTCCCTTGGGATTTTAAAATTCTGTGATTCTATTTGATTGTCTGTAATCTGCCTCAATCTTCGGCCAGCCATTCTCTTTGTCTGTAATATGCCTGAACCTTCTGTCTGATATTCTATTTGATTGTCTGCAATCTACCTCAACCTTCTGCCTGGGATTTTGTTTGATTGTTTGCAATCTAGCTCAACCTCCCTCCTCATCCTCAACCCCCTCCTCAACCTCCCTCCTCATCCTCAACCTCCCTCCTCATCCTCCTTCCTCAACCCCCCATCCTCAACCCCCCTCCTCAACCCCCCCATCCTTATCCTCTCTCCTCAACCCCCCATCCTCAACCCCCTCCTCAACCCCCCATCCTCAATCCCCTCCTCAACCTCCCTCCTCAACCCCCCATCCTCAACCCCCTCCTCAACCTCCATCCTCAATCCCCCTCCTCAACACCCCCATCCTCATCCTCAACCCCCCATCCTCAACCCCCTCCTCAACCCCCTCCTCAACCTCCCTCCTCAACCTCAACCCTCCTCGACATCAACCCTCCTCAACCATAACCCTCCTCAACCCCAACCCCCCTCAACCCCAACCCCCCTCCTCAAGCCCCCTCCTCATCCCCTCTCCTTATCCTCAATCCTCAACCCCCCATCCTCAACCCCCTCCTCAACCTCCCAACTCAACCCCCCCATCCTGAACCCCCTCCTCAACCTCCCTCCTCAACTTCCCATCCTTAACCCCCATCCTTAACCCCCTCCTCAACCTCCCTCCTCAACCCCCCTCCTCAACCCCCCCATCCTCATCCTCCCTCCTCAACCCCCCATCCTCATCCTCAACCCCCTCCTCAACCCCCTCCTTAACCCACTCCTCAACTGCCTCCTCAACCCCCTCCTCAGCCCCCCCATCCTCAACCCCCCTCCTCAAACCCCCCATCCTCAACCCCCCTCCTTAACCCCCCCATCCTCATCCTCAACCCCCCATCCTCAACCTTCCTCCTCAACCTCCCTCCTCAACCTCAACCCCCTTCAACCTCTCTCCGCAACCTTAATCCCCCTCAACCCCCCTCCTCAAACTCAACCCCCCTCAACCCCAACCCCCACCGTCAACCCCCTCCTCAACCCCCCCATCCTCAACCCCCCATCCTCAACCCCCCATACTCATTCTCAACCCCCATCCTCAACCTCCCTCCTTAACCTCAACCCCCTCAACCTCCCTCCTCAACCTCAACCCCCCTCAACCCCCCTCCTCAACCTCAACTCCCCTCAACCTCCCCCCTCAACCAAACTTTATAAGTGGATTGTCTGTTTATATGTCCCAATCTTGGAGATTCCTGAATGCGTAAGGTTCTGTGATCCTCGATTCTTTGTCTCGTAACTCAGTGTTGATCTCTGTTATCTTGACCCTGGTTTGGTGATGCTAACTATTCAATTGCACAAAACTTACCTTGACCTTCAGCCTGTGATCTTATTTGATTGCCTGAAATCTTCCTCGATCTTCTGCCTGTGATTCTAGTTAAGTTTCTGCAATCTGTCTCAACATTCTGCCTGTGATTCTAATTGATTGTCTGCAATCTGCATCAACCTTCTGCCTGAGATTCTATTTGATTGTCTGCAATTTGTCTCAAACTTCTGCCTTTATTTCTATTTGATTGTCTGCAATATGTCTCAACCTTCTGCCTGAGATTCTATTTGATTGTCTACAATCTGTCTCAACCTTCTGCCTGAGATTCTATTTGATTGTCTGCAATCTGCCTCAACTTTCAGCCTGAGATTCTGTTTGATTATCTGCAAACTGTCTCAACCTTCTGCCTGCTATTCTATTTGATTGTTTGCAATCTTTCTCAACTTCTGTCTGATATTCGATTTGATTGTCTGCAATCTACCTCAACCTTCTGCCTGTGATTCTATTTGATTATATAAAATCTGTCTCAGCCCTTCTGCCTGTGATTCTATTTGATTGTCCGGAATCTGTCGCAACCTTCTGTCAGTGTTTCTATTTGATTGTCTGCAATCTGCCCCAACCTTCTGCCTGAGATTCTATTTGGTTGTCTGCAATCTGTCTCAACCTTCTTCCTGTGATTCTTTTTGATTGTCTGCAATCTGCCTCAACCTTCTGCCTGAGTTTCAATTTAATTGACTGTAACCTTCTGCCTGTGATTCTATTTGATTATATAAAATCTGTCTCAGCCCTTTTGCCTGTGATTCTATTTGATTGTCCGCAATCTGTCGCAACCTTCTAACAGTGTTTCTATTTGATTGTCTGCAATCTGCCCCAACCTTCTGCCTGAGATGCTATTTGGTTGTCTGCAATCTGTCTCAACCTTCTGAATGAGATTCTATTTGATTGTCTGCAATCTACCTCAACCTTCTGTTTGATTGTCTGCAATCTACCTCAACCTTCTGCCTGCTATTCTATTTGTCTGCAATATGCCTGAACCGTCTGCCTGCTATTCTATTTGATTGTCTGCAATATGTCTCAACCTTCTGCCTGGGATTCTATTTGATTGTCTGCAATCTGCCTCAACCTTCTGCCTGCTATTCTATTTGATTGTCTGCAATCTACCTCAACCTTCTGTTTGATTGTCTGCAATCTACCTCAACCTTCTGCCTGCTATTCTATTTGTCTGCAATATGCCTCAACCGTCTGCCTGCTATTCTATTTGATTGTCTGCAATCTGTCTCAACCTTCTGCCTGGGATTCTATTTGATTGTCTGCAATCTGCCTCAACTTTCTGCCTTAGATTCTATTTGATTGTCTGCAATCTGTCTCAACCTTCTGCCCGCTATTCTATTTGATTTTCTGCAATCTGTCTCAACCTTCTGTCTGTTATTATATTTGATTGTCTGCAATCTGTATCAATCTTCGGCCTGAGATTCTATTTGATTGTCTGCAAATTTATCTCCACCTTCTGCCTGTGATTCTATTTGATTGTCTGCAATCTCCCTCAACCTTCTGCCTGCTACTCTATTTGTCTGCAATATGCCTCAACCGTCTACCTGCTATTCTATTGATTGTCTGCAATCTGCCTCAGCCTTTTGCCTGAGATTCTATTTGATTATCTGCAATCTGCCTCAACGTTCTTCCTGAGATTCTATTTGATTGTCTGCAATCTGCCTCAACCTTCTGCCTGCTACTCTATTTGTCTGCAATATGCCTCAACCGTCTACCTGCTATTCTATTTGATTGTCTGCAGTCTGCCTCAGCCTTCTACCTGAGATTCTATTTGATTATCTGCAATCTGCCTCAACGTTCTGCCTGAGATTCTATTTGATTGTCTGCAATCTGCCTCAACGTTCTGCCTAGATTCTATTTGATTGTATGCAATCTGCCTCAACCTTCTGCCTGAGATTCTATTTGATTGTCTGCAATCTGCCTCAACCATCTGCCATAGATTCTATTTAATTGTCTGGAATCTGTCTCAACCTTCTGACCTTGATTCCATTTGATTGTCTGCAATCTGTCTCAGCCTTCTGCCTGATATTCTATTTGATTGTCTGCAATCTTCCTCAACCTTCTGCCTGCTATTCTATTTGATTGTCTGCAATCTACCTCAACCTTCTGTTTGATTGTCTGCAATCTACCTCAACCTTCTGCCTGCTATTCTATTTGTCTGCAATATGCCTCAACCTTCTGTCTGCTATTCTATTTGACTGTGTGCAATCTGCCTCAACCGTCTGCCTGCTATTCTATTTGATTATCTGCAATCTGTCTCAACCTTCTGCCTGAGATTATTTTTGGTTGTCTGCAATCTGTCTCAACCTTCTGCCTGTGATTCTTTTTGATTGTCTGCAATCTGCCTCAACCTTCTGCCTGAGTTTCAATTTAATTGACTGTAACCTGTCTCAATCTTCTACCTGTGATTCTATTTGATTGTCTGCAATTTCCCTCAACCTTCTGCCTGCTACTCTATTTGTCTGCAATATGCCTCAACCATCTACCTGCTTTTCTATTTGATTGTCTGCAATCTGCCTCAGCCTTCTGCCTGAGATTCTATTTGATTATCTGCAATCTGCCTCAACGTTCTGCCTGAGATTCTATTTGATTGTCTGCAATCTGTCTCAACCTTCTGCCTGAGATTCTTTTTGGTTGTCTGCAATCTGTCTCAACCTTCTGCCTGTGATTCTTTTTGATTGTCTGCAATCTGCCTCAACCTTCTGCCTGAGTTTCAATTTAATTGACTGTAACCTGTCTCAATCGTCTGCCTGTGATTCTATTTGATTGTCTGAAATCTCCCTCAACCTTCTGCCTGCTACTCTATATGTCTGCAATATGCCTCAACCTTCTACCTGCTATTCTATTTGACTGTCTGCAATCTGCCTCAGCCTTCTATCTGAGATTCTATTTGATTATCTGCAATCTGTCTCAATTTTCTGCCTGAGATTCTATTTGATTGTCTGCAATCTGCCTCAACTTTCTGCCTGAGATTCTATTTGATTGTCCGCAATCTTCCTCAACCATTTGCCTTAGATTCTATTTGATTGTCTGGAATCTGCCTCAGCCTTCTGCCTGAGATTCTCTTTGATTGTCTGCAATCTGCCTCAACTTTCTGCCTGAGATTCTATTTGATTGTCTGCAATCTGCCTCAACCTTCTACCTGCTATTCTATTTGACTGTCTGCAATCTGCCTCAGCCTTCTATCTGAGATTCTATTTGATTATCTGCAATCTGTCTCAATTTTCTGCCTGAGATTCTATTTGATTGTCTGCAATCTGCCTCAACTTTCTGCCTGAGATTCTATTTGATTGTCCGCAATCTTCCTCAACCATTTGCCTTAGATTCTATTTGATTGTCTGCAGTCTGCCTCAGCCTTCTACCTGAGATTCTATTTGATTGTCTGCAATCTGCCTCAACTTTCTGCCTGAGATTCTATTTGATTGTCCGCAATCTTCCTCAACCATTTGCCTTAGATTCTATTTGATTGTCTGGAATCTGCCTCAGCCTTCTGCCTGAGATTCTCTTTGATTGTCTGCAATCTGCCTCAACTTTCTGCCTGAGATTCTATTTGATTGTCCGCAATCTTCCTCAACCATTTGCCTTAGATTCTATTTGATTGTCTGGAATCTGCCTCAACCTTCTGCCTGAGATTCTATTTGATTGCCTCAACCATCTGCCTAAGATTCTATTTGATTGTCTGCAATCTGCCTCAACCTTCTGCCTGCTGTTCTATTTGATTGTCTGAAATCTGTGTCAATCTTCTGCCTGTGACTCTATTTAATTGTCTGTAATCTGCCTCAATCTTCTGCCTGCCATTCTATTTGTTTGTAATATACCTGAACCTTCTGCCTGATATTCTATTTGATTGTCTGCAATCTACGTCAACCTTCTGTTTGATTGTCTGCAATCTACGTCAACCTTCTGCCTGCTATTCTATTTTTCTGCAATATGCCTCAACCTTCTGCCTGATATTCTATTTGATTGTCTGCAATCTACCTCAACCTTCTGCCTGTGATTCTATCTAATTGTCTGCAATCTGCCTGAGATTCTATTTGATTATATAAAATCTGTCTCAGCCCTTCTGCCTGAGATTCTATTGATTGTCTGCAATCTGCCTCAACTTTCTGCCTGAGATTTTATTTGATTGTCTGCAATCTGCCTCAACTTTCTGCCTTAGATTCTATTTGATTGTCCGCAATCTGTCTCAACCTTCTGCCTCTGATTTTATTTAATTGTCTGCAATCTGCCTCAACCTTCTGCCCGAGTTTCAATTTAATTGTCTGCAATCTGTCTCAATCTTCTGCCTGAGATTCTATTTGATTGTCTGCAATCTGCCTCAACCTTCTGCCTGCTATTCTATTTGATTGTCTGCAATTTACCTCAACCTTCTGTTTGATTGTCTGCAATCTACCTCAACCTTCTGCCTGCTATTCTATTTGTCTGCAATATGCCTCAACCGTCTGCCTGCTATTCTATTTGATTGTCTGCAATCTGTCTCAACCCTCTGCCTGGGATTCTATTTGATTGTCTGCAATCTGCCTCAACTTTCTGCCTTAGATTCTATTTGATTGTCTGCAATCTGTCTCAAACATCTGCCCGCTATTCTATTTGATTTTCTGCAATCTGTCTCAACCTTCTTTCTGTTATTATATTTGATTGTCTGCAATCTGTATCAATCTTCGGCCTGAGATTCTATTTGATTGTCTGCAAATTCATCTCCACCTTCTGCCTGTGATTCTATTTGATTGTCTGCAATCTGCCTCAACCTTCTGCCTGCTACTCTATTTGTCTGCAATATGCCTCAACCGTCTACCTGCTATGCTATTTGATTGTCTGCAATCTGCCTCAGCCTTCTGCCTGGGATTCTATTTGATTATCTGCAATCTGCCTCAACGTTCTGCCTGCTATTCTATTTGATTGTCTGCAATCTACCTCAGCTTTCTGCCGGTGATTCTATTTGATTGTCTGGAATCTCCCTCAATCTTCTGCCTGAGATTCTATTTGATTATCTGAAATCTGCATCAACCTTCTGCCAGTGATTCTACTTGATTGTCTGCAATCTGCCTCAACCTTCTGCCTGAGATTCTATTTAATTGTCTGCAATCTGCCTCAACCATCTGCCTTAGATTCTATTTGATTGTCTGGAATCTGCCTCAACCTTCTGTCTGAGATTCTATTTGATTGTCTGGAATCTGTCTCAACCTTCTGCCTTTGATTCCATTTGATTGTCTGCAATCTGTCTCAGCCTTCTGCCTGATATTCTATTTGATTGTCTGCAATCTGCCTCAACCTTCTGCCTGCTATTCTATTTGATTGTCTGCAATCTACCTCAACCTTCTGTTTGATTGTCTGCAATCTACCTCAACCTTCTGTTTGATTGTCTGCAATCTGCCTCAACCTTCTGCCTGCTACTCTATTTGTCTGCAATATGCCTCAACCGTCTACCTGCTATTCTATTTGATTGTCTGCAATCTACCTCAGCTTTCTGCCGGTGATTCTATTTGATTGTCTGGAATCTCCCTCAATCTTCTGCCTGAGATTCTATTTGATTATCTGAAATCTGCATCAACCTTCTGCCAGTGATTCTACTTGATTGTCTGCAATCTGCCTCAACCTTCTGCCTGAGATTCTATTTAATTGTCTGCAATCTGTCTCAACCTTCTGCCTGTGGTTCTATTTGATTGTCTGCAATCTGCCACAACCTTCTACCTGAGATTCGATTTGTCTGCAATCTGTCTCAACCTTCTGCCTGTGATTCTATTTGATTGCCTGCAATCTGTCTCAACCTTCTGCCTGCTATGCTATTTGTCTGCAATCTGCCTCAACCTTCTGCCTGCTATTCTATTTGATTGTCTGCAATCTGCCTCAGCCTTCTGCCTGAGATTCTATTTGATTATCTGCAATCTGCCTCAACGTTCTGCCTGAGATTCTATTTGATTGTCTGCAATCTGTCTCAACCTTCTGCCTGAGATTCTTTTTGGTTGTCTGCAATCTGTCTCAACCTTCTGCCTGTGATTCTTTTTGATTGTCTGCAATCTGCCTCAACCTTCTGCCTGAGTTTCAATTTAATTGACTGTAACCTGTCTCAATCTTCTGCCTGTGATTCTATTTGATTGTCTGCAATCTCCCTCAACCTTCTGCCTGCTACTCTATATGTCTGCAATATGCCTCAACCTTCTACCTGCTATTCTATTTGACTGTCTGCAATCTGCCTCAGCCTTCTATCTGAGATTCTATTTGATTATCTGCAATCTGTCTCAATTTTCTGCCTGAGATTCTATTTGATTGTCTGCAATCTGCCTCAACTTTCTGCCTGAGATTCTATTTGATTGTCCGCAATCTTCCTCAACCATTTGCCTTAGATTCTATTTGATTGTCTGGAATCTGCCTCAGCCTTCTGCCTGAGATTCTCTTTGATTGTCTGCAATCTGCCTCAACTTTCTGCCTGAGATTCTATTTGATTGTCCGCAATCTTCCTCAACCATTTGCCTTAGATTCTATTTGATTGTCTGGAATCTGCCTCAACCTTCTGCCTGAGATTCTATTTGATTGCCTCAACCATCTGCATTAGATTCTATTTGATTGTCTGCAATCTGCCTCAACCTTCTGCCTGCTGTTCTATTTGATTGTCTGAAATCTGTGTCAATCTTCTGCCTGTGACTCTATTTAATTGTCTGTAATCTGCCTCAATCTTCTGCCTGCCATTCTATTTGTCTGTAATATACCTGAACCTTCTGCCTGATATTCTATTTGATTGTCTGCAATCTACGTCAACCTTCTGTTTGATTGTCTGCAATCTACGTCAACCTTCTGCCTGCTATTCTATTTTTCTGCAATATGCCTCAACCTTCTGCCTGATATTCTATTTGATTGTCTGCAATCTACCTCAACCTTCTGCCTGTGATTCTATCTAATTGTCTGCAATCTGCCTGAGATTCTATTTGATTATATAAAATCTGTCTCAGCCCTTCTGCCTGAGATTCTATTGATTGTCTGCAATCTGCCTCAACTTTCTGCCTGAGATTTTATTTGATTGTCTGCAATCTGCCTCAACTTTCTGCCTTAGATTCTATTTGATTGTCTGCAATCTGTCTCAACCTTCTGCCTCTGATTTTATTTAATTGTCTGCAATCTGCCTCAACCTTCTGCCCGAGTTTCAATTTAATTCAATTTAATCTGTCTCAATCTTCTGCCTGAGATTCTATTTGATTGTCTGCAATCTGCCTCAACCTTCTGCCTGCTATTCTATTTGATTGTCTGCAATCTACCTCAACCTTCTGTTTGATTGTCTGCAACCTACCTCAACCTTCTGCCTGCTATTCTATTTGTCTGCAATATGCCTCAACCGTCTGCCTGCTATTCTATTTGATTGTGTGCAATCTGTCTCAACCTTCTGCCTGGGATTCTATTTGATTGTCTGCAATCTGCCTCAACTTTCTGCCTTAGATTCTATTTGATTGTCTGCAATCTGTCTCAAACTTCTGCCCGCTATTCTATTTGATTTTCTGCAATCTGTCTCAACCTTCTGTCTGTTATTA
Organism: Discoglossus pictus; assembly: GCA_027410445.1. Lineage (NCBI taxonomy): Eukaryota > Metazoa > Chordata > Amphibia > Anura > Alytidae > Discoglossus > Discoglossus pictus. The sequence continues at coordinate 230,307,098 of CM050168.1, read as the reverse complement.
TATTTGATTGTCTGCAATCTGTATCAATCTTCGGCCTGAGATTCTATTTGATTGTCTGCAAATTCATCTCTACCTTCTGCCTGTGATTCTATTTGATTGTCTGCAATCTGCCTCAACCTTCTGCCTGCTACTCTATTTGTCTGCAATATGCCTCAACCGTCTACCTGCTATGCTATTTGATTGTCTGCAATCTGCCTCAGCCTTCTGCCTGGGATTCTATTTGATTATCTGCAATCTGCCTCAACGTTCTGCCTGAGATTCTATTTGATTGTCTGCAATCTGCCTCAACCATCTGCCTTAGATTCTATTTGATTGTCTGGAATCTGCCTCAACCTTCTGTCTGAGATTCTATTTGATTGTCTGGAATCTGTCTCAACCTTCTGCCTTTGATTCCATTTGATTGTCTGCAATCTGTCTCAGCCTTCTGCCTGCTATTCTATTTGATTGTCTGCAATCTACCTCAACCTTCTGTTTGATTGTCTGCAATCTACCTCAACCTTCTGTTTGATTGTCTGCAATCTGCCTCAACCTTCTGCCTGCTACTCTATTTGTCTGCAATATGCCTCAACCGTCTACCTGCTATTCTATTTGATTGTCTGCAATCTACCTCAGCTTTCTGCCGGTGATTCTATTTGATTGTCTGCAATCTCCCTCAATCTTCTGCCTGAGATTCTATTTGATTATCTGAAATCTGCATCAACCTTCTGCCTGTGATTCTACTTGATTGTCTGCAATCTGCCTCAACCTTCTGCCTGAGATTCTATTTAATTGTCTACAATCTGTCTCAACCTTCTGCCTGTGGTTCTATTTGATTGTCTGCAATCTGCCACAACCTTCTACCTGAGATTCGATTTGTCTGCAATCTGTCTCAACCTTCTGCCTGTGATTCTATTTGATTGCCTGCAATCTGTCTCAACCTTCTGCCTGCTATGCTATTTGTCTGCAATCTGCCTCAACCTTCTGCCTGAGATTCTATTTGATTGTCTGCAATCTGCCTCAACCATCTGCCTTTGATTCTGTTTTATTGTCTGCAATCTGTCTCAACCTTCTGCCTCAGATTCTATCTGATTGGCTGCAATCTGCCCCAACCTTCTGACTGAGATTCTATTTGATTGTCTGCAATTTGCCTCAACCTTTTGCTTTTGATTACATTTGATTGTCTGTAATCTGTCTCAGCCTTCTTCCTGAGATTCTTTTCGATTGTCTGCAATCTGCCTCGACCTTCTGTCAGTGATTCTATTTAATTGTCTGCAATCTCCCTCAACCTTCTGCCTGAGATTCTATTTGATTATTTGAAATCTGCATCAACCTTCTGCCTGTGGTTCTATTTGATTGTCTGCAATCTGCCTCAGTCTTTTGCCTGAGATTCTATTTGATTGTCTGCATTCTGCCTGAGATTCAATTTGATTATATAAAATCTGTCTCAGCCCTTCTGCCTGTGATTCTATTTGATTGTCCGCAATCTGCCTCAACCTTCTGCCTGAGTTTCAAATTAATTGTCTGTAACGTGTCTCAATCTTCTGCCTGTGATTCTATTTGATTGTCTGCAATCTGCCCCAACCTTCTGCCTGCTACTCTATTTGTCTGCAATATGCCTCAACCGTCTACCTGCTATTCTATTTGATTGTCTGCAATCTGCATCAGCCTTCTGCCTGAGATTCTATTTGATTATCTGCAATCTGTCTCAACGTTCTGCCTGAGATTCTATTTCATTGTCTGCAATCTGCCTCAACCATCTGCCTTAGATTCTATTTGATTGTCTGGAATCTGCTTCAACCTTCTGTCTAAGATTCTATTTGATTGTCTGCAATCTGCCTCAACCATCTGCCTTAGATTCTATTTGATTGACTAGAATCTGTCTCAACCTTCTGCCTTTGATTCCATTTGATTGTCTGCAATCTATCTCAGCCTTCTGCCTGATATTCTATTTGATTGTCTGCAATCTGCCTCAACCTTCTGCCTGTAATTCTATTTGATTGTCTGCAATCTACCTCAACCTTCTGTTTGATTGTCTGCAATCTACCTCAACCTTCTGCCTGCTATTTTATTTGTCTGCAATATGCCTCAACCGTCTGCCTGCTATTCTATTTGATTGTCTGCAAATTTATCTCCACCTTCTGCCTGTGATTCTATTTGATTGTCTGCAATCTGCTTCAACCTTCTGCCTGCTACTCTATTTGTCTGCAATATGCCTCAACCGTCTAACTCCTATTCGATTTGATTGTCTGCAATCTGCCTCAGCCTTCTGCCTGAGATTCTGTTTGATTATCTGCAATCTGTCTCAACGTTCTGCCTGAGATTCTATTTGATTGTCTGCAATCTGCCTCAACCATCTGCCTTAGATTCTATTTGATTGTCTGCAATCTGCCTCAACCATCTGCCTTAGATTCTATTTGATTGACTAGATTCTGTCTCAACCTTCTGCCTTTGATTCTATTTGATTGTCTGCAATCTGTCTCAGCCTTCTGCCTGTTATTCTATTTGATTGTCTGCAATCTGCATCAACCTTCTGCCTGCTATTCTATTTGATTGTCTGCAATCTACCTCAACCTTCTGTTTGATTGTCTGCAATCTGCCTCAACCATCTGCCTTAGATTCTATTGGATTGTTTGGAATCTGTCTCAACCTTCTGCCTTTGATTCCATTTGATTGTCTGCAATCTGTCTCAGCCTTCTGCCTGATATTCTATTTGATTGTCTGCAATCTGCATCAGCCTTCTGCCTGAGATTCTATTTGATTATCGGCAATCTGTCTCAACCTTCTGCCTGTGATTCTATTTGATTGTCTGCAATCTGCCTCAACCATCTGCCTTAGATTCTATTTGATTGTCTGGAATCTGCTTCAACCTTCTGTCTGAGATTCTATTTGATTGTCTGCAATCTGCCTCAACCATCTGCCTTAGATTCTATTTGATTGACTAGAATCTGTCTCAACCTTCTGCCTTTGATTCCATTTGATTGTCTGCAATCTATCTCAGCCTTCTGCCTGATATTCTATTTGATTGTCTGCAATCTGCCTCAACCTTCTGCCTGTAATTCTATTTGATTGTCTGCAATCTACCTCAACCTTCTGTTTGATTGTCTGCAATCTACCTCAACCTTCTGCTTGCTATTTTATTTGTCTGCAATATGCCTCAACCATCTGCCTGCTATTCTATTTGATTGTCTGCAATCTGTCTCAACCTTCTGCCTGGGATTCTATTTGATTGTCTGCAATCTGCCTTAACTTTCTGCCTTAGATTCTATTTGATTGTCTGCAATCTGTCTCAACCTTCTGCCCGCTATTCTATTTGATTTTCTGCAATCGTTCTCAACCTTCTGTCTGTTATTATATTTGATTGTCCTCAATCTGTATTAATCTTCGGCCTGCTACTCTATTTGTCTACAATATGCCTCAACTGTCTACCTGCTATTCTATTTGATTGTCTGTAATCTGCCTCAGCCTTCTGCCTGAGATTCTATTTGATTATCTGCAATCTGCCTCAACGTTCTGCCTGAGATTTTATTTGATTGTCTGCAATCTGCCTCAACCTTCTGCCTGCTACTCTATTTGTCTGCAATATGCCTCAACCGTCTACCTGCTATTCTATTTGATTGTCTGCAATCTGCCTCAGCCTTCTGCCTGAGATTCTATTTGATTATCTGCAATCTGCCTCAGCGTTCTGCTTGAGACTCTATGTGATTGTCTGCAATCTTCCTCAACCATCTTCCTTAGATTATATTTGATTGTCTGGAATCTGCCTCAACCTTCTGCCTGAGATTCTATTTGATTGTCTGCAATCTGCCTCAACCATGTGCCTTAGATTATATTTGATTGTCTGCAATCTGCCATAACCATGTGCCTTAGATTCTATTTGATTGTCTGCAATCTGCCTCAACCTTCTGCCTGCTATTCTATTTGATTGTCTGAAATCTGTCTCAACCTTCTGCCTGTGATTCTATTTGATTGTTTGTAATCTGCCTCAATCTTCTGCCTGCCATTCTATTTGTCTGTAATATGCCTGAACCTTCTGCCTGATATTTTATTTGATTGTCTGCAATTTACCTCAACCTTCTGTTTGATTGTCTGCAATCTACCTCAACCTTCTGCCTGCTATTCTATTTGTCTGCAATATGCCTCAACCTTCTGCCTGATATTCTATTTGATTGTCTGCAATCTACCTCAACCTTCTGCCTGTGATTCTATCTGATTGTCTGCAATCTGCCTGAGATTCTATTTGATTATATAAATCTGTCTCAGCCCTTCTGTCTGAGATTCTATTTGATTGTCTGCAATCTGCCTCAACCTTCTGCCTAAGGTTCTATTTGATTTTTGCCTTAGATTCTATTTGATTGTATGCAATCTGTCTCAACCATCTGCCTTTGATTATGTTTTATTGTCTGCAATCTGTCTCAACCTTCTGCCTCAGATTCTATTTGATTGGCTGCAATCTGCCCCAACCTTCTGACTGAGATTCTATTTTATTGTCTGCAATGTGCCTCAACCTTTTGCCTTTGATTACATTTGATTGTCTGTAATCTGTCTCAGCCTTCTGCCTGAGATTCTTTTCGATTGTCTGCAATCTGCCTCAACCTTCTGTCAGTGATTCTACTTGATTGTCTGCAATCTGGCTCAACCTTCTGTCTGAGATTCTATTTAATTGTCTGCAATCTGTTTCAACCTTCTGCCTGTGGTTCCATTTGATTGTCTGCAATCTGCCTCAGCCTTTTGCTGAGATTCTATTTGATTGTCTGCAATCTGCCTGAGATTCTATTTGATTATATAAAATCTGTCTCAGCCCTTCTGCCTGTGATTCTATTTGATTGTCCGCAATCTATCGCAACCTTCTGTCAGTCTTTCTATTTGATTGTCTGCAATATGCCTCAAACTTCTGCTTGTGATTCTATTTGATTGTCTGCAATCTGCCTCAACCATCTGTCTTGGATTCTATTTGATTGTCTGGAATCTGTCTCAACCTTCTGCCTTTGATTCCATTTGATTTTCTGCAATCTTTCTCAGCCTTCTGTCTGAGATTCTATTTGATTTTCTACAATCTACCTCAACCTTCTGTTTGATTGTCTGCAATCTACCTCAACCTTCTGCCTGCTATTCTATTTGTCTGCAATATGCCTCAAACTTCTGCCTGAGATTCTATTTGATTGTTTGCAATCTGCCTCAACCTCTGCCTGTGATTCTATTTGATTATCTGCAATCTGCCTCAACCTTCTGCCCGAGTTTCAATTTAATTGTCTGTAACCTGTCTCAATCTTCTGCCTGTGATTCTATTTGATTGTCTGCAATGTGCCTCAGCCTTCTGCCTGAGATTCTATTTGATTGTCTGCAATCTGCCTCAACCTTGTGCTTAAGATTCTGTTTGATTGTCTGCAATCTGCCTCAACTTTCTGCCTTAGATTCTATTTGATTGTCTGCAATCTGTCTCAACCTTCTGCCTGTGATTCTATTTGATTGTCTGCAATCTGCCTCAACCTTCTGCCTGTGATTCTATTTGATTGTGTGTAATCTGCCTCAATCTTCTGCCTGCCATTCTATTTGTCTGTAATATGCCTCAACCTTCTGCCTGCTATTTTATTTGTCTGCAATATGCCTCAACCTTCTGCCTGTGATTCTATTTGATTGTCTGCAATCTGCCTCAACCTTCTGCCTGCTACTCTATTTGTCTGCAATCTGTCTCCACCTTCTGCCTGTGATTCTATTTGATTGTCTGCAATCTGCCTCAGCCTTCTGACTGAGATTCTATTTGATTGTCTGCAATCTGCCTCAACCTTCTGACTGAGATTCTATTTGATTGTCTGCAATCTGCCTCAACCTTCTGCCTGAGATTCTATTTGATTGTCTGCAATCTACCTGAACTTTCTGCCTTAGATTGTATTTGATTGTCTGCAATCTGCCTCAACCATGTGCCTTAGATTCTATTTGATTGTCTGCAATCTGCCTCAACCTTCTGCCTGCTATTCTATTTGATTGTCTGAAATCTGTCTCAACCTTCTGCCTGTGATTCTATTTGATTGTTTGTAATCTGCCTTAATCTTCTGCCTGCCATTCTATTTGTCTGTAATATGCCTGAACCTTCTGCCTGATATTTTATTTGATTGTCTGCAATCTACCTCAACCTTCTGTTTGATTGTCTGCAATCTACCTCAACCTTCTGCCTGTGATTCTATCTGATTGTCTACAATCTGCCTGAGATTCAATTTGATTATATAAATCTGTCTCAGCCCTTCTGCCTGAGATTCTATTTGATTGTCTGCAATCTGCCTCAACCTTCTGCCTGAGGTTCTATTTGATTTTTGCCTTAGATTCTATTTGATTGTATGCAATCTGTCTCAACCATCTGCCTTTGATTATGTTTTATTGTCTGCAATCTGTCTCAACCTTCTGCCTCAGATTCTATTTGATTGGCTGCAATCTGCCCCAACCTTCTGACTGAGATTCTATTTGATTGTCTGCAATGTGCCTCAACCTTTTGCCTTTGATTACATTTGATTGTCTGTAATCTGTCTCAGCCTTCTGCCTGAGATTCTTTTCGATTGTCTGCAATCTGCCTCAACCTTCTGTCAGTGATTCTACTTGATTGTCTGCAATCTGCCTCAACCTTCTGTCTGAGATTCTATTTAATTGTCTGCAATCTGTTTCAACCTTCTGCCTGTGGTTCCATTTGATTGTCTGCAATCTGCCTCAGCCTTTTGCTGAGATTCTATTTGATTGTCTGCAATCTGCCTGAGATTCTATTTGATTATATAAAATCTGTCTCAGCCCTTCTGCCTGTGATTCTATTTGATTGTCCGCAATCTGTCGCAACCTTCTGTCAGTCTTTCTATTTGATTGTCTGCAATATGCCTCAAACTTCTGCCTGAGATTCTATTTGATTGTCTGCAGTCTGCCTCAACCTTCTGCCCGAGTTTCAATTTAATTGTCTGTAACCTGTCTCAATCTTCTGCTTGTGATTCTATTTGATTGTCTGCAATCTGCCTCAACCATCTGCCTTGGATTCTATTTGATTGTCTGCAATCTGCCTCAACCTTCTGCCTTCTATTCTATTTGATTGTCTGAAATCTGTCTCAACCTTCTGCCTGTGATTCTATTTGATTGTCTGTAATCTGCCTCAATCTTCTGCCTGCCATTCTATTTGTCTGTAATATGCCTCAACCTTCTGCCTGCTATTTTATTTGTCTGCAATATGCCTCAACCTTCTGCCTCATATATTATATTTGATTGTCTGCAATCTACCTCAACCTTCTGCCTGTGATTCTATTTGATTGTCTGGAATCTGCCTCAACCTTCTGCCTGCTACTCTATTTGTCTGCAATCTGTCTCCACCTTCTGCCTGTGATTCTATTTGATTGTCTGCAATCTGCCTCAACCTTCTGACTGAGATTCTATTTGATTGTCTGAAATCTGCCTCAACCTTCTGACTGAGATTCTATTTGATTGTCTGCAATCTGCCTCAACCTTCTGCCTGAGATTCTATTTGATTGTCTGCAATCTGCCTGAACTTTCTGCCTTAGATTCTATTTGATTGTCTGCAATCTGTCTCAACCTTCTGCCTGTGATTCTACTTGATTGTCTGCAATCTGCCTAAACCGTCTGCCTGAGATTCTATTTGATTGTCTGCAATCTGCCTCAACTTTCTGCCTTAGATTCTATTTGATTGTCTGCAATCTGTCTCAACCTTCTGCCTGTGATTCTATTTGATTGTCTGCAATCTGCCTCAACCTTCTGCCTGTGATTCTATTTGATTGTCTGCAATCTACCTCAACCTTCTGCCTGCTATTCTATTTGTCTGCAATATGCCTCAACCTTCTGCCTGCTATTTTATTTGTCTGCAATATGCCTCAACCTTCTGCCTGATATTCTATTTGATTGTCTGCAATCTACCTGAACCTTCTGCCTGTGATTCTATTTGATGGTCTGCAATCTGTCTCCACCTTCTGCCTGTGATTCTATTTGATTGTCTGCAATCTGCCTCAACCTTCTGACTGAGATTCTATTTGATTGTCTGCAATCTGCCTCAACCTTCTGCCTGAGATTCTATTTGATTGTCTGCAATCTGCCTCAACTTTCTGCCTTAGATTCTATTTGATTGTCTGCAATCTGTCTCAACCTTCTGCCTCTGATTTTATTTAATTGTCTGCAATCTGCCTCAACCTTCTGTCTGCTATTCTGTTTGATTGTCTGCAATCTGCCTCAACCTTCTGTCTCCTATTCTATTTGATTGTCTGCAATCTACCTCAACCTTCTGCCTGAGATTCTATTTGATTTTCTGAAATCTCTGAACCTTTTGCCTGAAATTCTATTTGATTGTCTGCAATCTGCCTCAACCTTCTGTCTGCTATTCTATTTGATTGTCTGCAATCTGCCTCAACCATCTGCCTTAGATTCTATTTGATTGTCTGGAATCTGCTTCAACCTTCTGTCTGAGATTCTATTTGATTGTCTGCAATCTGCCTCAACCATCTGCCTTAGATTCTATTTGATTGACTAGAATCTGTCTCAACCTTCTGCCTTTGATTCCATTTGATTGTCTGCAATCTATCTCAGCCTTCTGCCTGATATTCTATTTGATTGTCTGCAATCTGCCTCAACCTTCTGCCTGTAATTCTATTTGATTGTCTGCAATCTACCTCAACCTTCTGTTTGATTGTCTGCAATCTACCTCAACCTTCTGCTTGCTATTTTATTTGTCTGCAATATGCCTCAACCGTCTGCCTGCTATTCTATTTGATTGTCTGCAATCTGTCTCAACCTTCTGCCTGGGATTCTATTTGATTGTCTGCAATCTGCCTTAACTTTCTGCCTTAGATTCTATTTGATTGTCTGCAATCTGTCTCAACCTTCTGCCCGCTATTCTATTTGATTTTCTGCAATCGTTCTCAACCTTCTGTCTGTTATTATATTTGATTGTCCTCAATCTGTATTAATCTTCGGCCTGCTACTCTATTTGTCTACAATATGCCTCAACTGTCTACCTGCTATTCTATTTGATTGTCTGCAATCTGCCTCAGCCTTCTGCCTGAGATTCTATTTGATTATCTGCAATCTGCCTCAACGTTCTGCCTGAGATTTTATTTGATTGTCTGCAATCTGCCTCAACCTTCTGCCTGCTACTCTATTTGTCTGCAATATGCCTCAACCGTCTACCTGCTATTCTATTTGATTGTCTGCAATCTGCCTCAGCCTTCTGCCTGAGATTCTATTTGATTATCTGCAATCTGCCTCAGCGTTCTGCCTGAGACTCTATGTGATTGTCTGCAATCTTCCTCAACCATCTTCCTTAGATTATATTTGATTGTCTGGAATCTGCCTCAACCTTCTGCCTGAGATTCTATTTGATTGTCTGCAATCTGCCTCAACCATGTGCCTTAGATTATATTTGATTGTCTGCAATCTGCCATAACCATGTGCCTTAGATTCTATTTGATTGTCTGCAATCTGCCTCAACCTTCTGCCTGCTATTCTATTTGATTGTCTGAAATCTGTCTCAACCTTCTGCCTGTGATTCTATTTGATTGTTTGTAATCTGCCTCAATCTTCTGCCTGCCATTCTATTTGTCTGTAATATGCCTGAACCTTCTGCCTGATATTTTATTTGATTGTCTGCAATTTACCTCAACCTTCTGTTTGATTGTCTGCAATCTACCTCAACCTTCTGCCTGCTATTCTATTTGTCTGCAATATGCCTCAACCTTCTGCCTGATATTCTATTTGATTGTCTGCAATCTACCTCAACCTTCTGCCTGTGATTCTATCTGATTGTCTGAAATCTGCCTGAGATTCTATTTGATTATATAAATCTGTCTCAGCCCTTCTGTCTGAGATTCTATTTGATTGTCTGCAATCTGCCTCAACCTTCTGCCTAAGGTTCTATTTGATTTTTGCCTTAGATTCTATTTGATTGTATGCAATCTGTCTCAACCATCTGCCTTTGATTATGTTTTATTGTCTGCAATCTGTCTCAACCTTCTGCCTCAGATTCTATTTGATTGGCTGCAATCTGCCCCAACCTTCTGACTGAGATTCTATTTTATTGTCTGCAATGTGCCTCAACCTTTTGCCTTTGATTACATTTGATTGTCTGTAATCTGTCTCAGCCTTCTGCCTGAGATTCTTTTCGATTGTCTGCAATCTGCCTCAACCTTCTGTCAGTGATTCTACTTGATTGTCTGCAATCTGGCTCAACCTTCTGTCTGAGATTCTATTTAATTGTCTGCAATCTGTTTCAACCTTCTGCCTGTGGTTCCATTTGATTGTCTGCAATCTGCCTCAGCCTTTTGCTGAGATTCTATTTGATTGTCTGCAATCTGCCTGAGATTCTATTTGATTATATAAAATCTGTCTCAGCCCTTCTGCCTGTGATTCTATTTGATTGTCCGCAATCTATCGCAACCTTCTGTCAGTCTTTCTATTTGATTGTCTGCAATATGCCTCAAACTTCTGCTTGTGATTCTATTTGATTGTCTGCAATCTGCCTCAACCATCTGTCTTGGATTCTATTTGATTGTCTGGAATCTGTCTCAACCTTCTGCCTTTGATTCCATTTGATTTTCTGCAATCTTTCTCAGCCTTCTGTCTGAGATTCTATTTGATTTTCTACAATCTACCTCAACCTTCTGTTTGATTGTCTGCAATCTACCTCAACCTTCTGCCTGCTATTCTATTTGTCTGCAATATGCCTCAAACTTCTGCCTGAGATTCTATTTGATTGTTTGCAATCTGCCTCAACCTCTGCCTGTGATTCTATTTGATTATCTGCAATCTGCCTCAACCTTCTGCCCGAGTTTCAATTTAATTGTCTGTAACCTGTCTCAATCTTCTGCCTGTGATTCTATTTGATTGTCTGCAATGTGCCTCAGCCTTCTGCCTGAGATTCTATTTGATTGTCTGCAATCTGCCTCAACCTTGTGCTTAAGATTCTGTTTGATTGTCTGCAATCTGCCTCAACTTTCTGCCTTAGATTCTATTTGATTGTCTGCAATCTGTCTCAACCTTCTGCCTGTGATTCTATTTGATTGTCTGCAATCTGCCTCAACCTTCTGCCTGTGATTCTATTTGATTGTGTGTAATCTGCCTCAATCTTCTGCCTGCCATTCTATTTGTCTGTAATATGCCTCAACCTTCTGCCTGCTATTTTATTTGTCTGCAATATGCCTCAACCTTCTGCCTGTGATTCTATTTGATTGTCTGCAATCTGCCTCAACCTTCTGCCTGCTACTCTATTTGTCTGCAATCTGTCTCCACCTTCTGCCTGTGATTCTATTTGATTGTCTGCAATCTGCCTCAGCCTTCTGACTGAGATTCTATTTGATTGTCTGCAATCTGCCTCAACCTTCTGACTGAGATTCTATTTGATTGTCTGCAATCTGCCTCAACCTTCTGCCTGAGATTCTATTTGATTGTCTGCAATCTACCTGAACTTTCTGCCTTAGATTGTATTTGATTGTCTGCAATCTGCCTCAACCATGTGCCTTAGATTCTATTTGATTGTCTGCAATCTGCCTCAACCTTCTGCCTGCTATTCTATTTGATTGTCTGAAATCTGTCTCAACCTTCTGCCTGTGATTCTATTTGATTGTTTGTAATCTGCCTTAATCTTCTGCCTGCCATTCTATTTGTCTGTAATATGCCTGAACCTTCTGCCTGATATTTTATTTGATTGTCTGCAATCTACCTCAACCTTCTGTTTGATTGTCTGCAATCTACCTCAACCTTCTGCCTGTGATTCTATCTGATTGTCTACAATCTGCCTGAGATTCAATTTGATTATATAAATCTGTCTCAGCCCTTCTGCCTGAGATTCTATTTGATTGTCTGCAATCTGCCTCAACCTTCTGCCTGAGGTTCTATTTGATTTTTGCCTTAGATTCTATTTGATTGTATGCAATCTGTCTCAACCATCTGCCTTTGATTATGTTTTATTGTCTGCAATCTGTCTCAACCTTCTGCCTCAGATTCTATTTGATTGGCTGCAATCTGCCCCAACCTTCTGACTGAGATTCTATTTGATTGTCTGCAATGTGCCTCAACCTTTTGCCTTTGATTACATTTGATTGTCTGTAATCTGTCTCAGCCTTCTGCCTGAGATTCTTTTCGATTGTCTGCAATCTGCCTCAACCTTCTGTCAGTGATTCTACTTGATTGTCTGCAATCTGCCTCAACCTTCTGTCTGAGATTCTATTTAATTGTCTGCAATCTGTTTCAACCTTCTGCCTGTGGTTCCATTTGATTGTCTGCAATCTGCCTCAGCCTTTTGCTGAGATTCTATTTGATTGTCTGCAATCTGCCTGAGATTCTATTTGATTATATAAAATCTGTCTCAGCCCTTCTGCCTGTGATTCTATTTGATTGTCCGCAATCTGTCGCAACCTTCTGTCAGTCTTTCTATTTGATTGTCTGCAATATGCCTCAAACTTCTGCCTGAGATTCTATTTGATTGTCTGCAGTCTGCCTCAACCTTCTGCCCGAGTTTCAATTTAATTGTCTGTAACCTGTCTCAATCTTCTGCTTGTGATTCTATTTGATTGTCTGCAATCTGCCTCAACCATCTGCCTTGGATTCTATTTGATTGTCTGCAATCTGCCTCAACCTTCTGCCTGCTATTCTATTTGATTGTCTGAAATCTGTCTCAACCTTCTGCCTGTGATTCTATTTGATTGTCTGTAATCTGCCTCAATCTTCTGCCTGCCATTCTATTTGTCTGTAATATGCCTCAACCTTCTGCCTGCTATTTTATTTGTCTGCAATATGCCTCAACCTTCTGCCTCATATATTATATTTGATTGTCTGCAATCTACCTCAACCTTCTGCCTGTGATTCTATTTGATTGTCTGGAATCTGCCTCAACCTTCTGCCTGCTACTCTATTTGTCTGCAATCTGTCTCCACCTTCTGCCTGTGATTCTATTTGATTGTCTGCAATCTGCCTCAACCTTCTGACTGAGATTCTATTTGATTGTCTGAAATCTGCCTCAACCTTCTGACTGAGATTCTATTTGATTGTCTGCAATCTGCCTCAACCTTCTGCCTGAGATTCTATTTGATTGTCTGCAATCTGCCTGAACTTTCTGCCTTAGATTCTATTTGATTGTCTGCAATCTGTCTCAACCTTCTGCCTGTGATTCTACTTGATTGTCTGCAATCTGCCTAAACCGTCTGCCTGAGATTCTATTTGATTGTCTGCAATCTGCCTCAACTTTCTGCCTTAGATTCTATTTGATTGTCTGCAATCTGTCTCAACCTTCTGCCTGTGATTCTATTTGATTGTCTGCAATCTGCCTCAACCTTCTGCCTGTGATTCTATTTGATTGTCTGCAATCTACCTCAACCTTCTGCCTGCTATTCTATTTGTCTGCAATATGCCTCAACCTTCTGCCTGCTATTTTATTTGTCTGCAATATGCCTCAACCTTCTGCCTGATATTCTATTTGATTGTCTGCAATCTACCTGAACCTTCTGCCTGTGATTCTATTTGATGGTCTGCAATCTGTCTCCACCTTCTGCCTGTGATTCTATTTGATTGTCTGCAATCTGCCTCAACCTTCTGACTGAGATTCTATTTGATTGTCTGCAATCTGCCTCAACCTTCTGCCTGAGATTCTATTTGATTGTCTGCAATCTGCCTCAACTTTCTGCCTTAGATTCTATTTGATTGTCTGCAATCTGTCTCAACCTTCTGCCTCTGATTTTATTTAATTGTCTGCAATCTGCCTCAACCTTCTGTCTGCTATTCTGTTTGATTGTCTGCAATCTGCCTCAACCTTCTGTCTCCTATTCTATTTGATTGTCTGCAATCTACCTCAACCTTCTGCCTGAGATTCTATTTGATTTTCTGAAATCTCTGAACCTTTTGCCTGAAATTCTATTTGATAGTCTGCAATCTGCCTCAACCTTCTGTCTGCTATTCTATTTGATTGTCTGCAATCTGCCTCAACCATCTGCCTTAGATTCTATTTGATTGTCTGGAATCTGCTTCAACCTTCTGTCTGAGATTCTATTTGATTGTCTGCAATCTGCCTCAACCATCTGCCTTAGATTCTATTTGATTGACTAGAATCTGTCTCAACCTTCTGCCTTTGATTCCATTTGATTGTCTGCAATCTATCTCAGCCTTCTGCCTGATATTCTATTTGATTGTCTGCAATCTGCCTCAACCTTCTGCCTGTAATTCTATTTGATTGTCTGCAATCTACCTCAACCTTCTGTTTGATTGTCTGCAATCTACCTCAACCTTCTGCTTGCTATTTTATTTGTCTGCAATATGCCTCAACCGTCTGTCTGCTATTCTATTTGATTGTCTGCAATCTGTCTCAACCTTCTGCCTGGGATTCTATTTGATTGTCTGCAATCTGCCTTAACTTTCTGCCTTAGATTCTATTTGATTGTCTGCAATCTGTCTCAACCTTCTGCCCGCTATTCTATTTGATTTTCTGCAATCGTTCTCAACCTTCTGTCTGTTATTATATTTGATTGTCCTCAATCTGTATTAATCTTCGGCCTGCTACTCTATTTGTCTACAATATGCCTCAACTGTCTACCTGCTATTCTATTTGATTGTCTGCAATCTGCCTCAGCCTTCTGCCTGAGATTCTATTTGATTATCTGCAATCTGCCTCAACGTTCTGCCTGAGATTTTATTTGATTGTCTGCAATCTGCCTCAACCTTCTGCCTGCTACTCTATTTGTCTGCAATATGCCTCAACCGTCTACCTGCTATTCTATTTGATTGTCTGCAATCTGCCTCAGCCTTCTGCCTGAGATTCTATTTGATTATCTGCAATCTGCCTCAGCGTTCTGCCTGAGACTCTATGTGATTGTCTGCAATCTTCCTCAACCATCTTCCTTAGATTATATTTGATTGTCTGGAATCTGCCTCAACCTTCTGCCTGAGATTCTATTTGATTGTCTGCAATCTGCCTCAACCATGTGCCTTAGATTATATTTGATTGTCTGCAATCTGCCATAACCATGTGCCTTAGATTCTATTTGATTGTCTGCAATCTGCCTCAACCTTCTGCCTGCTATTCTATTTGATTGTCTGAAATCTGTCTCAACCTTCTGCCTGTGATTCTATTTGATTGTTTGTAATCTGCCTCAATCTTCTGCCTGCCATTCTATTTGTCTGTAATATGCCTGAACCTTCTGCCTGATATTTTATTTGATTGTCTGCAATTTACCTCAACCTTCTGTTTGATTGTCTGCAATCTACCTCAACCTTCTGCCTGCTATTCTATTTGTCTGCAATATGCCTCAACCTTCTGCCTGATATTCTATTTGATTGTCTGCAATCTACCTCAACCTTCTGCCTGTGATTCTATCTGATTGTCTGCAATCTGCCTGAGATTCTATTTGATTATATAAATCTGTCTCAGCCCTTCTGTCTGAGATTCTATTTGATTGTCTGCAATCTGCCTCAACCTTCTGCCTAAGGTTCTATTTGATTTTTGCCTTAGATTCTATTTGATTGTATGCAATCTGTCTCAACCATCTGCCTTTGATTATGTTTTATTGTCTGCAATCTGTCTCAACCTTCTGCCTCAGATTCTATTTGATTGGCTGCAATCTGCCCCAACCTTCTGACTGAGATTCTATTTTATTGTCTGCAATGTGCCTCAACCTTTTGCCTTTGATTACATTTGTTTTTCTGTAATCTGTCTCAGCCTTCTGCCTGAGATTCTTTTCGATTGTCTGCAATCTGCCTCAACCTTCTGTCAGTGATTCTACTTGATTGTCTGCAATCTGGCTCAACCTTCTGTCTGAGATTCTATTTAATTGTCTGCAATCTGTTTCAACCTTCTGCCTGTGGTTCCATTTGATTGTCTGCAATCTGCCTCAGCCTTTTGCTGAGATTCTATTTGATTGTCTGCAATCTGCCTGAGATTCTATTTGATTATATAAAATCTGTCTCAGCCCTTCTGCCTGTGATTCTATTTGATTGTCCGCAATCTATCGCAACCTTCTGTCAGTCTTTCTATTTGATTGTCTGCAATATGCCTCAAACTTCTGCTTGTGATTCTATTTGATTGTCTGCAATCTGCCTCAAACATCTGTCTTGGATTCTATTTGATTGTCTGGAATCTGTCTCAACCTTCTGCCTTTGATTCCATTTGATTTTCTGCAATCTTTCTCAGCCTTCTGTCTGAGATTCTATTTGATTTTCTACAATCTACCTCAACCTTCTGTTTGATTGTCTGCAATCTACCTCAACCTTCTGCCTGCTATTCTATTTGTCTGCAATATGCCTCAAACTTCTGCCTGAGATTCTATTTGATTGTTTGCAATCTGACTCAACCTCTGCCTGTGATTCTATTTGATTATCTGCAATCTGCCTCAACCTTCTGCCCGAGTTTCAATTTAATTGTCTGTAACCTGTCTCAATCTTCTGCCTGTGATTCTATTTGATTGTCTGCAATGTGCCTCAGCCTTCTGCCTGAGATTCTATTTGATTGTCTGCAATCTGCCTCAACCTTGTGCTTAAGATTCTGTTTGATTGTCTGCAATCTGCCTCAACTTTCTGCCTTAGATTCTATTTGATTGTCTGCAATCTGTCTCAACCTTCTGCCTGTGATTCTATTTGATTGTCTGCAATCTGCCTCAGCCTTCTGACTGAGATTCTATTTGATTGTCTGCAATCTGCCTCAACCTTCTGACTGAGATTCTATTTGATTGTCTGCAATCTGCCTCAACCTTCTGCCTGAGATTCTATTTGATTGTCTGCAATCTACCTGAACTTTCTGCCTTAGATTGTATTTGATTGTCTGCAATCTGCCTCAACCATGTGCCTTAGATTCTATTTGATTGTCTGCAATCTGCCTCAACCTTCTGCCTGCTATTCTATTTGATTGTCTGAAATCTGTCTCAACCTTCTGCCTGTGATTCTATTTGATTGTTTGTAATCTGCCTTAATCTTCTGCCTGCCATTCTATTTGTCTGTAATATGCCTGAACCTTCTGCCTGATATTTTATTTGATTGTCTGCAATCTACCTCAACCTTCTGACTGAGATTCTATTTGATTGTCTGAAATCTGCCTCAACCTTCTGACTGAGATTCTATTTGATTGTCTGCAATCTGTCTCCACCTTCTGCCTGTGATTCTATTTGATTGTCTGCAATCTGCCTCAACCTTCTGACTGAGATTCTATTTGATTGTCTGAAATCTGCCTCAACCTTCTGACTGAGATTCTATTTGATTGTCTGCAATCTGCCTCAACCTTCTGCCTGAGATTCTATTTGATTGTCTGCAATCTGCCTGAACTTTCTGCCTTAGATTCTATTTGATTGTCTGCAATCTGTCTCAACCTTCTGCCTGTGATTCTACTTGATTGTCTGCAATCTGCCTAAACCGTCTGCCTGAGATTCTATTTGATTGTCTGCAATCTGCCTCAACTTTCTGCCTTAGATTCTATTTGATTGTCTGCAATCTGCCTCAACCTTCTGCCTGTGATTCTATTTGATTGTCTGCAATCTACCTCAACCTTCTGCCTGCTATTCTATTTGTCTGCAATATGCCTCAACCTTCTGCCTGCTATTTTATTTGTCTGCAATATGCCTCAACCTTCTGCCTGATATTCTATTTGATTGTCTGCAATCTACCTGAACCTTCTGCCTGTGATTCTATTTGATGGTCTGCAATCTGTCTCCACCTTCTGCCTGTGATTCTATTTGATTGTCTGCAATCTGCCTCAACCTTCTGACTGAGATTCTATTTGATTGTCTGCAATCTGCCTCAACCTTCTGCCTGAGATTCTATTTGATTGTCTGCAATCTGCCTCAACTTTCTGCCTTAGATTCTATTTGATTGTCTGCAATCTGTCTCAACCTTCTGCCTCTGATTTTATTTAATTGTCTGCAATCTGACTCAACCTTCTGTCTGCTATTCTGTTTGATTGTCTGCAATCTGCCTCAACCTTCTGTCTCCTATTCTATTTGATTGTCTGCAATCTACCTCAACCTTCTGCCTGAGATTCTATTTGATTTTCTGAAATCTCTGAACCTTTTGCCTGAAATTCTATTTGATTGTCTGCAATCTGCCTCAACCTTCTGTCTGCTATTCTATTTGATTGTCTGGAATCTGCCTCAACCTTCTGTCTGCTATTCTATTTGATTGTCTGCAATCTGCCCCAACCTTCTGTCTGCTATTCTATTTGACTGTCTGCAATCTGCCTCAACCGTCTGTCTCCTGTTCTATTTGATTGTCTGCAATCTATCTCAAACCTTCTGCCTGAGATTCTATTTGATTGTCTGCAATCTGTCTCAACCTTCTGCCTGAGATTCTATTTGATTGTCTGCAATCTGTATCAATCTTCTGCCTGTGATTCTATTTGATTGTCTGCAATCTACCTCAACCTTCTGCCTATGATTCTATTTTATTGTCTGCAATCTGCCTCAGCCTTTTGCCTGAGATTCTATTTGATTGTCTGCAATCTGCCTCAGCCTTCTTCCTGCTATTCTATTTGATTTTCTGCAATCTGTAACGTGTCTCAATCTTCTGCCTGAGATTCTATTTGATTGTCTGAAATCTGTGTCAACCTTCTGCCTGTGATTCTATTTGATTGTCTGCAATCTGCCTCAACCTTCTGTCTGTGTTGCTATTTGATTGCCTACAATCTACCTTGACCTTCTGCCTATGAACATGACTATACAATTGCCTGCGAATCTGCCTAGACCCTCTGCCTGTGATCCTAATTGCTGGTGTGCAAAATGCCCCAACCTTATACCTATTATCATGATTATCCAATTGCCTGCAACCATCTGCCTTGACCTTCTGCCTGTGAACCATTCTACCAACCTTCAATTTATATCCTGCTGCTGATGTGTTAAAGACTCCACACCCACATAGTGGACTACTATCCCAGTTTGTTGATTGTTTTTTTACCAGAGATAATCAATTATTTTTTTAAACAATTCACCAAATTCTGAATGCCTTTATTGAGTTAATTTTTGTGATCAATATTTTTATGATTATACATGCAAATATTTTAATATAGCAACATTCATGAGATTACAGGAAGAATCAAATTTACATTACTCTTATGTAATGTGTTATGTGCTTATTTCAAACTTATAGAGAAAATAGTCTCTTTTGCAAATGTTGAAAGCTTAGAAGGCTACCTTCTCCCAGATGAAGCGAAGCCCGCGATGAGCGCCTTCAGAGCTCATCGCGTGTCTCGCAATGAGCGCCTTCAGAGCTCATTGCTAGCCTCTGCCCCCTGTGTAGTTTAGGGGCCTCGCAAGGAGTGTTACTGACTTTGGTTAAGTGTTACTGCCTTCGGCCTCGTTTTCATCCTGTTATGTTTTTTCGTCATATAGATTTGCTATGCGAGCCCCACAACGGGACAACTCGCAGTACAACAACTATAGTAGCGACTATCAACTTGCCCGTCAAAAATGACAGCAATAAAATATAAGGCCTGGCAATGCTTTTTGCCACAAAACGCGAGGATACGGCTACTCTGAGCACCTTCGGTGCGCATTGAGAGTCTCTCCCCTGCCAAGCCGCACCTTTCCTACTTTGCAATGATCCCCTTTGAAACATTGTGTCCCCCATGATGAGCGCCTTTGGCGCTCATTGCGAGCCTTTCCCCCTGTGTATTATATAGGCATGTGTAGTTTAGGGTCCTACTGCCTTGGGTTAAGTGTTACTGGTTTGTGTTAAATGTTAGTGCTTAGGGCTCGTATTTACGTCCTTCGGCTTAGTTTTCGTCTTATTTACATTTTTCGGCAACCATTTTTTTTTTCTCTCTTCAGCGATTTTCTATTGTAAAAAAAGGCAAAATATGCCTCAAATTAACTTGCAACCTCACTCACAGGCTTCCTGTCTCTCCCCTGTGCTGTGTTTGAGTGTGTAAGTTTATTTAAGGCATATTTGTGTGTTTTTGCAGTTTTTTTCAGTTTGGTGGTTCGACTGTTAGTCTTATTTTTTGTAAGCCTCACAGTCCATGTACGTGCTTCGGATCCTAAGTCCTACGGGCCGTAATTTTTGCGGGTCCAGGGGCCTTGCGATGAGCTCCTTTGGCGCTCATTTCAGCTAAGTCCCGTGTGTCTTGTGATGAGTGCCTGAGGCACTCATCCCGACCCCTGCAATGAGCAGACAAGTCCAGCATGTCTCCAGATGAGTGCCTGCGGCGCTCATCTCCTCCCCTGCAATGAGCGCCTTTGGCGCTCATTTCAGCCAAGTCCTGCATGTCTCGGGATGAGCGCCTGCTGTGCGTGTCTCAGGATGAGCGTCTGGGGTGCTCATCTCCACCCCTGCAATGAGCGCTTTTGGCGTTTATTGCAGATATGTCCCGTGAGCCTCCCCTTCTGCGACTGTGGACCTCACTTTGTGAGGGCCACAGTCGCGGAACACAAGTGAGACCCTCGCTTTGCGAGGGCTGCAGTTACGGGGCTTGCTATGCGAGCCCCTGCAAAGCGTGATGACAACTATATATGTGATAATCTTGACCTTATCTCAAATTTTTATAGTGTAATATATAGTATAGGACAATACAGGGGTGTATGAATCCCATAAGTAGGGATGTCATAGCTCTAAATAAGAATGTATCTCATCATAACACATTCATTTTCTTTCTAGTTAACTACCTTTTCATGAAACATTTGTGGAAATTTAAATGCCAGCGCCATCTAAATAAACTAAACTAAACTAAAACTAAACTTATATTCGGACCAATACGGTAATAGTTGTCAAACTACAAAACGTTGTCACGCTTTGCGAGCTCGCAAGAACGGCGTCCCTCGTGAAGCGAGTAGCCGCATTTGCAGAAGGTGGAGGCTCCAACGTTGGCTGCAACGAGCCGAAGGCTCATTGCAGGCCGCAAATGTGCAGCGCCTCACAAGCGGTTACAAACACCCACAGAAGCGGGACTTAAAAATAGAACTAACACGCAATGACTAAGTACACAAAAAAATAGGAGCCGCGGGACCAATACGAACCAAAATGGACTCGCCAAACTACAACCTTAACGGCCGACCGCGTGCAGCAGAAAATATTAAAAAAAACAATAAATACACACAAAAATGACATTAAAACCTTACCCACGGCAAGGTGGGGCACCCAGGACCTCTGCAAGTGAAGTTACACCTCAATTTAAGTCCAAATTACCGAGTTTAGACACACGAAAATCCCCTAAGCAAGAGAAAAAATGGTCGCCAAAAAAAAACGAAAAACGAGGCTACACTCGAGTCTCTTTCCCTCCGTCTTGTGTCTCTTTCCCTCCCCCTCCCTTATCATCCTCCTCATCACTTCCCCCTCTCCAATTACCTCCCCCCTCTCACTTTCCCCTTACTTTCATCAGCTGCACCTCTGCGCATCTTCTGGCTGTGTCGGGACCTGGCAAATGCTAATGACGTGATGTCACATGAGCGTCACGTCATTAGCATATGCCAGGTACCGACACAGCCAGAAGAATCGCAGAGGAGAGGGAGGAAGTGATTAGAAGGGAGGATGATGATAGGAGAGGCGGAGGGAAGGAGACACAGGGGAGGGAGGGGGAGGGAAAGAGACCCAGGGGAGGCAGGGGGAGGGAAAGAGACCCAGGGGAGGGAGGGGGAGGGAAAGAGACACAGGGGAGGGAGGGGGAGGGAAAGAGACACAGGGGAGGGAGAGAAAGAGACACAGGAGAGGGAGGGAGGGAAAGAGACACAGGAGAGTGAGAGGGGGGAAGAGACACAGGGGAGGGGGGGAGAGACACAGGGGAGGGAGAGAGCAGCAGGGTGACTCGCGTATAAGCCGAGGGGGGCTTTTTCAGCCTTAAAACAAGGGCTAAAAAACTTGGCTTATACTCAAGTATATACAGTATATTAATTTATGATTTCATTAATTAAATAGCATAAAAAAATATAGACACAAAAAAAAAAAAATACTACCACACTAGCGCAAACAACCACCTTCACCAAGCCACCAACAAGGAGCACCAACGCTGCTCATAGGACACAAACTACACCAAGAGAGCCTTGCAACAAGTGACAAAACAAGATCACTGCAGACCTTACAATAAGCGTAAAAAAGCGCCTATGATAACAACAAATACACCAACGCAGAGGCTCGCAATGGCGAGCCACGTGATGAGCGCACAAGGATCTCAGACCACCAAAACACTTACTCTCTGTGGCAAACAGCATTACAATTTTATTGCCGTCATTTTTTGACGGGCAGGTCGCTAGTATTTAATAAATTGCACAAGATTTAGCAAGACAAACTGTAGGAAAGCATACTCTGCCCTGGGTTATAGCTGTCCAATAGATGGTTTACCCGTTTCAGCTGAGGATCTCTCATTCTCCTCCAGTTACCATCAACCTCTTGCCTACTTCTCAGACCAATGCCCCCGCATTACCGGGTTACTGATTCTTAATGGACAGCCTTCTCCAGGCAGAGTTGCAACATTTTCTTTCCTCATTTTATAATGAATATTATAGTTCTCTGGTGGACATTCAACGTTTTGAATCCTTTTTAAGTAACCTAATCCTTATTCATGCTTCTTCAGAACTTTCTCTCACACATTTTGATGTCTTCTTGGTTTTCATGATGTGGTTTGCTTAGATATGCTCTCTCGCACATTTTGTAGCCTTCCAGAAACTATTCTAACATGACACAAGGATATGGAAGGATTTGTATTTACTTTACTAAGTATATAATATCACATAATATCTATTTATGGTTATGTACTTTATTTTATTAATAAGTGATAAGTTCTGTATTTACTGCCTAAAATCAAACAAATAGTCCTTGTATGGGTTTACCCACTGACTACCCTAGCCTATTAGGGACCACGTGTCAGCAGCAAGTTGCTGAGAGATGGTCACTGGTTGGTAAGTATGAGACACTGGAGAGCAAGTACAGTAAAGTCTTTGTCTTCATGAGCTACAGTGGGCAAACACACACACAGGGACACTGTCTGATTTTAGACAGAGATTATAAGCACTTAATAAAATAAAATACATAAAAGTAAATAGATACAGAGGGATATTATATACCTAGTAAAATCCAGGAACCTTCCATATTCCTTTAATCTTTTCAACTAGTCATGACTTATGAAGACATATCGTTACACCCAAGTTTATTTATTATACTTATGGAATTAAAAAAAAACTAATTATGGAATGTATTGTGTACATTGGTGACATAAAATGCCAGTTAAATCCATTTTAATTTCAGGTAGTAATTCTAAATACATTACATTTTCTTATTCTGTATTTTAACCCAAATAAGTTAGACAAAGCCATTCCATTGGTCCAATAGTTTAATTTTGTTTTTGAGTAAGGCAAAAAAACAAACAAAAAAAAAAATTATATTTTGTTTAAGTTACGACAAGAAGGACCAACAATTTTAACATGATTATCGAAATATCATTAAAACAATTAGCTGTCCAAAATGACAATACATATTTTCCAAGATTTTTCTTTTTATACCTGCATAGTTTTCCTTTATACACTACAATTCTTCGAGGGGCATCCAGCAGGGCACATGCAGTTAAGTTGGCGTTAGAGCGGACATTTTGTATGCAACTGCCAGTCTAAGGCACATCCTTTCCAGCCTCAAAGTAAGAATCTTAGTCCCTGATCACATTAATGTAGATACTTTGATAATTGAGGATACATGTATAGACACCAACGTGATCAAGGCTTTAAATGGCAGGTAGTGAGTAAACTAACCTATAAATACAGAATATAACCCTTCATTTCGTAGAAATAATCATGGTTAAAATGGACACTGTACTCTTTTTTTATCTTTTAATCTGAATGTAAGTATCAATAATACAAATTTAAATACATATTTGCCCCCTAAAAGAAACTAAATGTTTTTTTTTATTATTATTATTATTCATTGGTTCTCCTCTAGGTTAATCCATCTTCCGTGTCTCTGCCAGTTTCATTCCCTTATCTCCTAGTTTGTTATGTTGGATGTATCATTTACTTATTGGGGTGGGCAGGACTGATTTGCTCCAGAAAAGCTTTGGAAATTTACACTTATCTACTATTTGCACTATGCTTCATCACAGCAGTGCTGCCCCAACTAGAAGTAAACAATGCAACAGATTATAACACAATAGGAGGGACGAGAATGGAAGAGCATGACACAGTAAAAATGAATTATACCTAGAGATAAGGAAACAAATAATAAAAGTAGGTAAAAATATATTTATTTATTTTTTGGATGGTGGGGGGCAACTGTTTTTATTTTTCCTATTATTATGCTACCTTGCATTCAGATTGAAAACAGCTTCTATTAAAGACCTTTTACAGGAAAGAACTCCTTCAGTGTCAGAAGAGCTTACACAACATTGCTCAGTAATTGCTTCTGGAGCTGAAGGGTTTAGTCAGACATATATACACACACTGCCCCCTCCCTTATACAACAGCAGCTTGGGTATTGTGGTCAGATTCGGACACTCTTCAGCTTTGTGTGACCCCTGTAGTGTCTTCACTGGATTGGGAGATGAAATTGAAAGCGCACATTTAGATAGGGAGTCAGACTGCTGGAGGGATACTCTATTTTTGATAAATTACAGGCGGAGATGTGAGGCCCTTCCTCAGTGTAGGAATCGGATGCTCATTTTCTGTTCTACATCCACCTTTTCCAGGACCTTAAGAAAAAGACAAAAAAAAGTTTATCAGTGATCAGAAATGGATATATTTAGAAGGCATAAAGGGACACTGTATTCTTTATGCTATTTAAAATAAGATTAATAAATCAGCAGTATATAATAATAATATATGGTGTCCTGGCTATCTCCATTCTTGTCCCCTTATACATTTTCTTATGTGTGAGTAGATCATTCTTGTCAAGTAGGAGGGAGCCTTGGAGAATTAGGTTAGCTCATGAACACTGAGTGAATCGCTAGTCGCAGTTTTATTACACAGACAACCATCCAGAAAGGTCATGATTTAGATTTAACACTGCTTGAATACATGATAAAACAATTAATATTCCACAGGCTGTAGAGCCTCAAAGTGCCTCACCTGTATTCACACACTGTTAAAGGGACTCAGACACTTTTTTTTATATATATATATTTTTCTTTAAAAAACTTCCCTTAGACTAGCAGCATTTCACCGCCTGGAACCTTCCAGACTTCCTTTTCTGTCTCATATAGGGTGCCTTGTTTCACATCTGTGATTTAAAGATGCCCACATAAACATTTATATTTATGAGGGGAGGGGGGGGATGAAGTGCCTTTAAAAGTCCCTAAATCATGTATGGGTCCTTGAGGAGAACGATGGAAATCATTGAGTTAGAGGGAAGCCTTTATGAAAACAATATGCAGATTATCATGCCGGCACATAATAATAGGGGCTAAAACTTCTTTGCCCATCGTTAGTTTCAGTTCTTTAAAATAGAAAACTGAATATTGGACTACAGTGACCCTTTAAAAACAGAAAAAGGGTGGATTGGAAGCAAGCAAGGACACAAATCAAGAAATGCCTGGACATGAAGGATCAAACACAGCATATTCAGACCTTGACAAACTCTGAGAATGAAATGGCGCTGTCTCCGTCCTGGTCTGCCTCTTGAATTGTCCGGTCAGCTATACTTCCAAGCTGCTCGTCTGATATGTTCACTCCCACCATCATGCGTAGAACCTGAAGTAGTAAAAAACACTTATTTAAGCAAACTACAGAGACAACTTATGCTAAAAAGGAGCCTCTGACAGATCCTAAATATTAAGGAATATAACAAAACTATATAAAGGTAAATAAATGTTATCCTAAAAATGAGTCCATGCTTGAATTACACAATGTGATCATATCCTGCTACCTGGCATGTTACAGAGGATTTAAGTTTTTGAACTTGAGGACTGAGATAGATACATACAAAAGGGTACAATTGTGTCTCTGAACAGAAATTATAATTGGTCATTCAGTGAATTGATACAACTTGACCATAGCCATGGAGCCCCCTCTTGTTAATAACCCAGACTTCAGTGAAACCTGCGCATCTCAGATCAAAATAATAGTATAGGAAAAACCTCACGTTTGTGAAATATGCAACAAAGAATTTTATTTTCTCTTGGTTTTCAGTGCTCTTTTGATGATATAGAGCAGTAAATCCGTGTCAATTAATAATCCTAGATAAAGATTTACAGAGAGAAACTTTATATAGCAATAATTTAACTTATGGTGGGCCGAGGAGTGATAAAGGCCCTCCACCATACAGTAGTACAGAAATGAATAGTACTTTTGTGATTACATTTGAATGTCTAAAAAATAAGTAAAAAAAAAAAAACTATTTCCTGCTCAGTTTTCCCAGTCATTGCACTGCACTCTGGGAAACTCAATGAGGATATGCAAAAAAGAACACAATGCACAATCACACTTTTAATCCACTTCTCCACCGAAATCTACTGCACACACCAAGCCCACACTGATAAGATCCATTAAGATCAAAACAGTGACTGTCTGTGGGTAGGCATTGTGCATAATCCATCCTGTGATGTGCTTAAAGCTGTGTAATAAAGCAGGGATATGCCTGAAAGGAGAAATGTACAAAGTGATTTTTGGATTAAAAAAAGAGTGAGAATGCATTGTGGTCTTATTTGCATGTGCCTGCTGAGTTTGCCAAAATGCAGCGAAATGACTGCATTTCTGGAAAAACTTTTTTTTTTTTAACTCATTATTAGACATTAAAATGGAATCACAAATGTACTACTCCTTTTCTGCCCTACTGTATATATATTTTTTTTTTTAAAAAGAGAGAAGATAGAGTGAGAAAATGGGAGGGTAAAAGAGAGATAATGGTGAGTAAGAGAGAATAAAGAAGAAAAAAAGAAGTAAAATAAAAATTGTATTTAATTGTATACAGCTAATGTTCTATCAATTAATATTTCTTTTTTGCAGCTGACGGGTAATTCAGTGTGTGTGTGTGTATATATATATATATATATATATATATATATATATATATATATATATATATATATATATATATATATATATATACATATACACACACACACACACACACAACATAGGGTTACAGACACAGGCTTTTATAGAAGATACATTATATATATATATATATATATATATATATATATATATATATATATATATATATATATATATAGTAAATAAAAAGTAAATCTGTGTTCACATTTGAATGTATAAAGCAAGTTAGAAAACCTGCTTCCAGCCCAGAGTTCCGAGAAAAACAGTTATTACACTGCATTCTGGGAAGTTGAGCTGGGACACTCAAATATGGCCACAAATGCCTCGCTCTTCATTCCGTAGCCATCATCAAACATGGCTTCCTTTAAGCTTATGCATGCTGTATTACACAGCTTTAATGCAAAGCCAAGGTTGGAATAAACACAGGCTGAGTATCCAATCCATGTACAGCTGTTTCAAGCTTACTGGCTATCATCAGCATGGAGCGGGATCTCAGCCTGTGTTGTGGAAATTATGAGTAGGTAGTTCACCACAACAATCATATATAATATGGTGGGCAAAAGAGCGATAGAAGCCCTCCACCGTACAGTAGTACAGTAAATAAAAAGTACATCTGTGTTCACATTTGAATGTCTAAAGCAAGTTAGAAAACCTGCTTCCAGCCCAGAGTTCCGAGAAAAACAGTTATTACACTGCATTCTGGGAAGTTGAGCTGGGACACTCAAATATGGCCACAAATGCCTCGCTCTTCATTCCGTAGCCATCATCAAACATGGCTTCCTTTAAGCTTATGCATGCTGTATTACACAGCTTTAATGCAAAGCCAAGGTTGGAATAAACACAGGCTGAGTATCCAATCCATGTACAGCTGTTTCAAGCTTACTGGCTATCATCAGCATGGAGCGGGATCTCAGCCTGTGTTGTGGAAATTATGAGTAGGTAGTTCACCACAACAATCATATATAATATGGTGGGCAAAAGAGCGATAGAAGCCCTCCACCGTACAGTAGTACAGTAAATAAAAAGTACATCTGTGTTCACATTTGAATGTCTAAAGCAAGTTAGAAAACCTGCTTCCAGCCCAGAGTTCCGAGAAAAACAGTTATTACACTGCATTCTCGGAAGTTGAGCTGGGACACTCAAATATGGCCACAAATGCCTCGCTCTTCATTCCGTAGCCATCATCAAACATGGCTTCCTTTAAGCTTATGCATGCTGTATTACACAGCTTTAATGCAAAGCCAAGGTTGGAATATATACACACATACATGAACAATTTAAATTGGCAGAGTTTAAAACTCTTTTTTTTTTTTTTTTTTAACACCCACTACTTGCAGTTATATTATGATAATACAGAATATTCAGTTACTTCTGCAACATCCAGGACCTTTCATGTCACTTGAATGTCCTAGACCCTTCTTAGAAAAAGTGAACTAATAGCTGAGAGTCATGAGTCTGGATTCTGGGAAATTTACCTGCAGAAGTTCATCTCTGGAAATCTTGTCATCTTTGTCCAGGTCATATAGCCGAAAAGCAACTGCAAGAGAGCAACATATGTGAAATGTGACTTCAGAAATGCCTGTGTCTATCACAGTACATGGAGGGCTGGGGTCTATAGTGATAGGTGGCAGAAACAAGACAAATAATATAAGACACACAAAATAAGAAAGTACAGATTGTTCTTACACAGTAGTTTGTTATTCCTGCTGTTCAGAGGCTCGGGATTGTTCACATCTTTGGGCTTCTCATTATCTTCGATGGGTCTGAAGTGAGCGAGAGTCC
Source organism: Discoglossus pictus (assembly GCA_027410445.1). NCBI lineage: Eukaryota > Metazoa > Chordata > Amphibia > Anura > Alytidae > Discoglossus > Discoglossus pictus. The sequence continues at coordinate 230,278,443 of CM050168.1, read as the reverse complement.
TCATAAAGCCTCGGAAATTCACCTGATCCTCCCTGCAGAAAGAGCATTACAAACAATGGGCATTTTTATTTAGATATTCAGGATCCTTTGTTTAAAAACTAAAAGAAAGTGTAGCCAGACTAATACACAGCTTACCTCTTTAAGTGTAGCTTTAGTGTTAATTTTATTACAGTTCTCATTAATTAATTTTTCATGAAGAAAAAAACAATCTAATGAATAAAAAAGTTTTTTTTTTTTAAATACACACTAGAAAGTGTGGGGCTATACTGTAGTGTGTACTTTTTAGACTTGCCGTGTTATCAGTATTTACATACTCTCATGATTAATAAATTGTTTCTTGGATTAATGGTCTCCTTTTGTATAAGGCTTCTAAAGTATTAATCTGAACAGACCGAATCTCTTCATAACCCAGAACCCTATGCAAAAGGAAGTTTTCAATTGCAAAATATCTTGTTTTATTGCTACTTTACTATCCTACCACACCCCTTTAAGAGATGAGGATAACTTGACTGCTACACTCATGTGAACTCCACACCCAGGGAGCAAGGTTTAGCAATCACTTCCTTTTTCTACTCGGCAAGCGCTGCCCTTGTGTGCTCACTAAGGTTCAATGTTCTATAAGTCTCTATCACATAAAGAGTTTATTACGTGCACGGTCTAGGGGAGGACCTGGCTCTGGTCTAGGGGAGGACCTGGCTCTGGTCTAGGGGAGGACCTGGCTCTGGTCTAGGGGAGGACCTGGCTCTGGTCTAGGGGAGGACCTGGCTCTGGTCTAGGGGAGGACCTGGCTCTGGTCTAGGGGAGGACCTGGCTCTGGTCTAGGGGAGGACCTGGCTCTGGTCTAGGGGAGGACCTGGCTCTGGTCTAGGGGAGGACCTGGCTCTGGTCTAGGGGAGGACCTGGCTCTGGTCTAGGGGAGGACCTGGCTCTGGTCTAGGGGAGGACCTGGCTCTGGTCTAGGGGAGGACCTGGCTCTGGTCTAGGGGAGGACCTGGCTCTGGTCTAGGGGAGGACCTGGCTCTGGTCTAGGGGAGGACCTGGCTCTGGTCTAGGGGAGGACCTGGCTCTGGTCTAGGGGAGGACCTGGCTCTGGTCTAGGGGAGGACCTGGCTCTGGTCTAGGGGAGGACCTGGCTCTGGTCTAGGGGAGGACCTGGCTCTGGTCTAGGGGAGGACCTGGCTCTGGTCTAGGGGAGGACCTGGCTCTGGTCTAGGGGAGGACCTGGCTCTGGTCTAGGGGAGGACCTGGCTCTGGTCTAGGGGAGGACCTGGCTCTGGTCTAGGGGAGGACCTGGCTCTGGTCTAGGGGAGGACCTGGCTCTGGTCTAGGGGAGGACCTGGCTCTGGTCTAGGGGAGGACCTGGCTCTGGTCTAGGGGAGGACCTGGCTCTGGTCTAGGGGAGGACCTGGCTCTGGTCTAGGGGAGGACCTGGCTCTGGTCTAGGGGAGGACCTGGCTCTGGTCTAGGGGAGGACCTGGCTCTGGTCTAGGGGAGGACCTGGCTCTGGTCTAGGGGAGGACCTGGCTCTGGTCTAGGGGAGGACCTGGCTCTGGTCTAGGGGAGGACCTGGCTCTGGTCTAGGGGAGGACCTGGCTCTGGTCTAGGGGAGGACCTGGCTCTGGTCTAGGGGAGGACCTGGCTCTGGTCTAGGGGAGGACCTGGCTCTGGTCTAGGGGAGGACCTGGCTCTGGTCTAGGGGAGGACCTGGCTCTGGTCTAGGGGAGGACCTGGCTCTGGTCTAGGGGAGGACCTGGCTCTGGTCTAGGGGAGGACCTGGCTCTGGTCTAGGGGAGGACCTGGCTCTGGTCTAGGGGAGGACCTGGCTCTGGTCTAGGGGAGGACCTGGCTCTGGTCTAGGGGAGGACCTGGCTCTGGTCTAGGGGAGGACCTGGCTCTGGTCTAGGGGAGGACCTGGCTCTGGTCTAGGGGAGGACCTGGCTCTGGTCTAGGGGAGGACCTGGCTCTGGTCTAGGGGAGGACCTGGCTCTGGTCTAGGGGAGGACCTGGCTCTGGTCTAGGGGAGGACCTGGCTCTGGTCTAGGGGAGGACCTGGCTCTGGTCTAGGGGAGGACCTGGCTCTGGTCTAGGGGAGGACCTGGCTCTGGTCTAGGGGAGGACCTGGCTCTGGTCTAGGGGAGGACCTGGCTCTGGTCTAGGGGAGGACCTGGCTCTGGTCTAGGGGAGGACCTGGCTCTGGTCTAGGGGAGGACCTGGCTCTGGTCTAGGGGAGGACCTGGCTCTGGTCTAGGGGAGGACCTGGCTCTGGTCTAGGGGAGGACCTGGCTCTGGTCTAGGGGAGGACCTGGCTCTGGTCTAGGGGAGGACCTGGCTCTGGTCTAGGGGAGGACCTGGCTCTGGTCTAGGGGAGGACCTGGCTCTGGTCTAGGGGAGGACCTGGCTCTGGTCTAGGGGAGGACCTGGCTCTGGTCTAGGGGAGGACCTGGCTCTGGTCTAGGGGAGGACCTGGCTCTGGTCTAGGGGAGGACCTGGCTCTGGTCTAGGGGAGGACCTGGCTCTGGTCTAGGGGAGGACCTGGCTCTGGTCTAGGGGAGGACCTGGCTCTGGTCTAGGGGAGGACCTGGCTCTGGTCTAGGGGAGGACCTGGCTCTGGTCTAGGGGAGGACCTGGCTCTGGTCTAGGGGAGGACCTGGCTCTGGTCTAGGGGAGGACCTGGCTCTGGTCTAGGGGAGGACCTGGCTCTGGTCTAGGGGAGGACCTGGCTCTGGTCTAGGGGAGGACCTGGCTCTGGTCTAGGGGAGGACCTGGCTCTGGTCTAGGGGAGGACCTGGCTCTGGTCTAGGGGAGGACCTGGCTCTGGTCTAGGGGAGGACCTGGCTCTGGTCTAGGGGAGGACCTGGCTCTGGTCTAGGGGAGGACCTGGCTCTGGTCTAGGGGAGGACCTGGCTCTGGTCTAGGGGAGGACCTGGCTCTGGTCTAGGGGAGGACCTGGCTCTGGTCTAGGGGAGGACCTGGCTCTGGTCTAGGGGAGGACCTGGCTCTGGTCTAGGGGAGGACCTGGCTCTGGTCTAGGGGAGGACCTGGCTCTGGTCTAGGGGAGGACCTGGCTCTGGTCTAGGGGAGGACCTGGCTCTGGTCTAGGGGAGGACCTGGCTCTGGTCTAGGGGAGGACCTGGCTCTGGTCTAGGGGAGGACCTGGCTCTGGTCTAGGGGAGGACCTGGCTCTGGTCTAGGGGAGGACCTGGCTCTGGTCTAGGGGAGGACCTGGCTCTGGTCTAGGGGAGGACCTGGCTCTGGTCTAGGGGAGGACCTGGCTCTGGTCTAGGGGAGGACCTGGCTCTGGTCTAGGGGAGGACCTGGCTCTGGTCTAGGGGAGGACCTGGCTCTGGTCTAGGGGAGGACCTGGCTCTGGTCTAGGGGAGGACCTGGCTCTGGTCTAGGGGAGGACCTGGCTCTGGTCTAGGGGAGGACCTGGCTCTGGTCTAGGGGAGGACCTGGCTCTGGTCTAGGGGAGGACCTGGCTCTGGTCTAGGGGAGGACCTGGCTCTGGTCTAGGGGAGGACCTGGCTCTGGTCTAGGGGAGGACCTGGCTCTGGTCTAGGGGAGGACCTGGCTCTGGTCTAGGGGAGGACCTGGCTCTGGTCTAGGGGAGGACCTGGCTCTGGTCTAGGGGAGGACCTGGCTCTGGTCTAGGGGAGGACCTGGCTCTGGTCTAGGGGAGGACCTGGCTCTGGTCTAGGGGAGGACCTGGCTCTGGTCTAGGGGAGGACCTGGCTCTGGTCTAGGGGAGGACCTGGCTCTGGTCTAGGGGAGGACCTGGCTCTGGTCTAGGGGAGGACCTGGCTCTGGTCTAGGGGAGGACCTGGCTCTGGTCTAGGGGAGGACCTGGCTCTGGTCTAGGGGAGGACCTGGCTCTGGTCTAGGGGAGGACCTGGCTCTGGTCTAGGGGAGGACCTGGCTCTGGTCTAGGGGAGGACCTGGCTCTGGTCTAGGGGAGGACCTGGCTCTGGTCTAGGGGAGGACCTGGCTCTGGTCTAGGGGAGGACCTGGCTCTGGTCTAGGGGAGGACCTGGCTCTGGTCTAGGGGAGGACCTGGCTCTGGTCTAGGGGAGGACCTGGCTCTGGTCTAGGGGAGGACCTGGCTCTGGTCTAGGGGAGGACCTGGCTCTGGTCTAGGGGAGGACCTGGCTCTGGTCTAGGGTAGGACCTGGCTCTGGTCTAGGGTAGGACCTGGCTCTGGTCTAGGGTAGGACCTGGCTCTGGTCTAGGGTAGGACCTGGCTCTGGTCTAGGGTAGGACCTGGCTCTGGTCTAGGGTAGGACCTGGCTCTGGTCTAGGGTAGGACCTGGCTCTGGTCTAGGGTAGGACCTGGCTCTGGTCTAGGGTAGGACCTGGCTCTGGTCTAGGGTAGGACCTGGCTCTGGTCTAGGGTAGGACCTGGCTCTGGTCTAGGGTAGGACCTGGCTCTGGTCTAGGGTAGGACCTGGCTCTGGTCTAGGGTAGGACCTGGCTCTGGTCTAGGGTAGGACCTGGCTCTGGTCTAGGGTAGGACCTGGCTCTGGTCTAGGGTAGGACCTGGCTCTGGTCTAGGGTAGGACCTGGCTCTGGTCTAGGGTAGGACCTGGCTCTGGTCTAGGGTAGGACCTGGCTCTGGTCTAGGGTAGGACCTGGCTCTGGTCTAGGGTAGGACCTGGCTCTGGTCTAGGGTAGGACCTGGCTCTGGTCTAGGGTAGGACCTGGCTCTGGTCTAGGGTAGGACCTGGCTCTGGTCTAGGGTAGGACCTGGCTCTGGTCTAGGGTAGGACCTGGCTCTGGTCTAGGGTAGGACCTGGCTCTGGTCTAGGGTAGGACCTGGCTCTGGTCTAGGGTAGGACCTGGCTCTGGTCTAGGGTAGGACCTGGCTCTGGTCTAGGGTAGGACCTGGCTCTGGTCTAGGGTAGGACCTGGCTCTGGTCTAGGGTAGGACCTGGCTCTGGTCTAGGGTAGGACCTGGCTCTGGGTACAAATTCTAGCACTTTTGGGGGGATTTCACCACTGAATTAGTTGAACTTGTAGCCAACAACATCACTAAGATCCATTCCAATCAAGAAAGTAAGGAGCAAAATATGTTACCCTTCAACAAAAAAGGCATTGATGATCCGATCTCCTAGAGGGTTGATGGCAAGTTCAGGGATCCGCTGGAAATCTTCCCGGCTGCAAGAAGAGAAATAAATACACAAATTCAGAGGAGATGCACAAACCAGACATTATGGGCCTCATTCTATTATCGGCCGTAAATCGGCCGTAAGGCTGCGATTCCTTGCGAGGGTTCAGTTAACTCGCGATTCTATTATACGGCCCCGCAAGGATCTCCTTTTACGGCCGGCCGCATATCTTGGAACCGGCCGTAATCTGTGAAATATAAAAACGCAAAAATAAATTCAAGCCTGCACTGTACAGCTCTGTAAATGCTAGGGATCATATTGGGGGACATGAGGATTAAAAGGAACCCACTCTCAAGCTTGCACATCTGCCCAAACCCGAGTTCAAATTAACTGTTTATTTTCCGGCTGCGGCGTGGGCGTGTCTGAAGTGCTCCAAGCACTCTGGACTTTTTACATGGATATTTTACGGATATTAAAAATGAAATATTTTACGGATTTGAGTACAGGATAATTATGTGCTATTTTTTCTAACACCTAAAATCCCTTTATAGTCTTCTCAAAGTGCAGGATGGCTTTATTTGAGCTATTTTATGTGCTTAATTGGTGCTAGCGAGACCTTTTTCCTGCAAGTAACTGCGGCTCGCTTTTAGCCTTGCAGAGAGGTTTCCCGGAGCAATTGAATTGCAAATCTCTTGCGGCCGTTTTAGATCAAAGGCTTTCCTCCGGCGCGTGCGGCCGCAAGAGATAGCAAGGCACCGGCCGCAAGCCTGCCGGAATCCCCGGCCGTAAGGGAATAGAATAGCCGAATAGCTTGCGGCCGGTCCTTGCGGCCCCGCAACGGCTGCGGCCGATAATAGAATGAGGCCCTATGTGTCTAAGAGCAGTGACACAGGGAATGATATATATGGTTATGTACAGAAAATAAATCATTTGACCACTTCAATGTGCTCCGTAACCATTTTACAGCTGTTTGCTTTGTACAAAGAAATGGCAAAGGCAAATACCTGACATGTGCATAAAGCTTAAAGGGCCAGCGTAAGAGCTGGATGAAAGGTACGCATCAATAATTCACTACTTGTTAGTTCAAGAAATGAGTGTTTAGAAATTCAACAATAAAATCATCTACAAATCAAATTGTTTGAAAATGAATGTTACCTGCCTGATGTGCCGGGTCTGTATCAGCCTTCCTCCTGTCACATGACTCACATTGTGTATGGAAGCCATTAAAGTAATCTTTAATTCACTAGTTGTGTCTTCGCACCCCCTATCCCTGTACATGTGTGGCCATGCCCCACTAAATGTCAATGTTTGTCTGTTGGCTGATTTTACAAACAATGGTTATTTAACCACATAAAATGAATGCTTACGTTACAACTCCTGCATAACTGGACAGCTGCCATATGACTTCAATGGTTCAAGACAAACAATGTGAGTCATCTAAAAGAATAAATACGAGTACAGACCTGGATGCAGGTAACATTCAATTTAAAATCATTTTATTTATAGATGGCTTTATTGTTGCTATTATAAACACAACTGGTTTGAACTAAGAACAGGTGAACTAGATACTCAGATTTATCTGGAGCTTACATAGGCCCTTTAAAGGACATGTAATTTACCAATGCTGCTCTACATGTAACCGAACATTTACATATGTTAGGAAAGGACCAAAAATTACAAGATCCCTGCAAATGAGTGGTTCAGAAAGGATGATCGCTAAAAATGGCAAACTCAATGCATGTTGACTGAAAGAAAATGCAATATTTTAAATAACATTCCACTGATAAAGTACTACTATCTATACAATTTTACGTTATAAAATATATTTGGAGCTTCCATTGTAACACTTTGAAGAGTATTACAATTGGTTATACATTGCATTAGCGGTTTGGCAGACAGGTATGATGTGTACATCTGTATTAATGCTCTCATTGGCTAAAAGGGTCAAGTCCACATATTAGGTAAACATTTGAATCAGTTTCATCATATGAAAAAAGAAAACACACAGTCGTACATTATCAAATATCCTTCATCAGATGCAGCAAAGAAAAAACATGCTTTTAGTGTCCCTTTAAAGAGTTTGAAAAGAGAAGTGCTTATAAGCTCTGTTTTTACTGCCTACTACAGCATATGTAGGGTTGGATGTGAAGTGTAGTATCCCAGCCTATCACGGACCACATCACAGCAGCATGTTGCTGAGAGATGGTCACCGATTGGTTAATATGAGAAACAGCACACCAATTAAAAAAATAAGTACATAAAAGTAAATCAAAACATATAAAAATAAATATATATATATATATATATATATATATATATATATATATATATAAAATTATGACCTAGTCAGAACCTTCCACATCCCTTGCATATCCCACTTGCAAATCCTGACTCCAGCTGCTTTATTATATACTTTTGTAATACCAAACTATTATTTTTTGCTTCCACATTTAGATGAAAAGTCAAAGCCCAGAGGGCAGCCAAGATTAGTTCCTTAATCATCCCAGACACATTTCATAAGACTCTTGTCCTGATTGAGTCAATTCACAAGTGGATTTGCCCTCATTGTAACCGCTGCGAATGCTCTCTTTGTAATAATGAGGAACACGCCTGGAAATGGATTTCACATCATTTTATATTTATATGGATTAGTTTCGCAATTAAGTGTTACAGAGCTGGGCCCGACATATTTTAAAGGTACAAAGTACACATCAATTACACAAATTGTTTATTAAAAAGGGCACCAAGATAAGGATTCAAGGTGTAAAGGTAAGCAGGGAGCGGCATGGAACAAACCAGAGCATTTAACCCGTTTAATGGAAATAAAGTGGTAATTATGGGTCTAAATTAACCCTTTTTGTCCTAACATTTAATCTTTAACAAAACTATGCTGCACAAACAGATTATTAACCACAAACTAATTTAGCTTATGGTTTGAAAACTAGTGAGACACTCTCTACTGTAGACTCTTTTCCCTACGTAAACTAAATTAATTTGCGGTTAGTACCATTTTAGAAAATTCCCAGCACGAGATAGAAATCTCCTTTTGAAAAAGCCAGGAGTTGCGGAAAAACGCGCATTAGGGTGCGTCTGATGACAGAAGCACAGTAATGGTTTATGTATTACTACAGCAGACTTTGTCATTCCTAAAATCTATAAATTGCTAATACAGCATGTTCAATAATCAAAAAGGGAGATTTGATCAAGAATAGAACTAAAATGGAGCACATTCTTCCAAAATTGCCAGTATCATTAAGCCAATAATGGTAACCTTTACTCAAGTTATCTCATTATGAATGCTACCAAGATACTGTTACAACTGCAATTTCTTTACTGGATACAATACATTTGACAGCATTCGATAGGTAGCTAGTAGGGATGGGCCTGGACAATGCTTGGATGCGAGACCACCTTGGAATACCTGGAACTGTATGCTGTGGCCCAATGAAGAAGGAATTGGCAACCCATTTCCAGTATCTCTGCCATGACCTTGGACATAAAGAGGTTCCTAGTTTGTTATGGTCCATTAGGTCACAGAGTCAGACACGACTGAATAATGCAACAACAACAACACATCAACTAGGGAATCGCCTTTGTCGTTACGATTATAATCCTTACAGATTACTGATTATGGCCATCATTAAGATATAAATTGGATATATTTTCTAACTATTCGAGTTTTATCTCATTAAAATATTACTCAAAAGCACAAGAAATTATGTAAATAATGGACACCGTTCTTGTTAGAACATTAGTTCTATAGGGACAGATTAAGATTTTGGGGTGGGCGGGAGTTCTGTGCCTTCCAAATTAGGAGAAACCACTTGAGGGTCATAGATACTACTAATTTTTTTTAACCATTATATGCACTAATACATGATTCGGGCAGTTTGGGTATCCGTGCTTTTAAACAATATTTGACTGTTTGAAAAAGTGCCGCTGTCCTTTGTTTCTCATAATAGTAGGTAAAGGGCGATTTACCTCACTGTACATGCTCTTCATTGTGTGAAAGAGCACAATATTCTAGGTTAAGATGATCTTGTTTTTTTATGTTTACAAACACAGTCTGTCCTGCCTACTGGCAGTTTCCTGATTAATAACAGAGCCGGATGGAGTAGAGAGAAAGTAAAAGACATGGCCTCCTCATTCAATTGCGATTTGGCCAATTGAATAGGGCTCTAAATAAGCACATAACATATTTTTTTTAAAGAAGTTTTTAGTTAGTGAAAACCTTGCTTTTGGATAGATGTTTACTAACTAAAAACTTTGTTAAAAAAGATGTGTTATGTGCTTATTTAGACCCCTATTCAATTGGCCAAATTGCAATTGAATGAGGGCCATGGTGATTTGATGCCCGTGCCTTGGATACTGTATATACAAGGAGTTGGCAGCCCCGCTTAAGTGTATATAGATACAAGTACAATGGCAGGGGCGTTAGACAGTGGCTCCCAGGAGGTGTTTGTACAGCAGCCATTGTAAGGACAGTCTGTTTCTTGCCTCCTTCCCTTTGTATTCCGGCCAAGTCACCTGTTTGCTTTGGAACACAAACCACCCCAGGGGTTTCAATTAGTAAAACGGAAAAACAAACTATTTGTCACTGATTTCTAGATTACTTAAGAAAGACACTTAATGTAATACTTTGTCATGGGAACAACATTCTACTAGCAACTTAAAGAAAAAGGGGATTACTTTCTGCACCATTCATCCTGCTCAGCCTTGGAATATATTGTACCTTATCCTACTTACCATCTTATTGAATGCAAAAACAGCTAAGCAAGCACAGTCAATGGGGTAAAACACACTACTCATTTTAGTGTTATATCTAAATACAATTAATAAGTATTTTTATGTCTATAAAACACACAATTTAGCCGCATGAAAGGGAATTGGTAACTTTTTTTTGTATCATTCAGTTGTTTCCGACTCTCTGTGACCTCATGGACCATAACACACCAGAAAATCTTTATGTCCATCATCATGCTGGTCCAATTGGTATTCATGGAAGATACTGGAGTGTGTTACTAGTTCCTTTTCCAGTGGGGCATAGCATACAGCTCCTGATATTCCTAGTGGGTCTCCTATCCAAGTACTGACTGGCCTTTCCCTGCTTGGTTTCAGAGTGGTGGGACCTCTTGGTTGCCCGACTGGAATCAAATCCAGGTTGCAGCTGTGAAAGCTATATATAGCCCTGTTTTAAATACTGACTCTTCATAAGTAAAGGCTATTATTACTATTAATAATAATAGTATTACCATAAGTGGGATGTTAGGTGCAGCTGCAAAGCTAGTGAAAGGAGCCCCACCCCGGTAATAAATAAAACATTATATATATATATATATATATATATATATATATATATATATATATATATATATATATATATATATACACATATATATACATATACATATACACAGTGGATATAAAAAGTCTACACACCCCTGTTAAAATGTCAGGTTTTTGTGCTGAAAAAAAATGAGACAAAGATAAATCATTTCAGAACTTTTTCCACCTTTAATGTGACCTATAAAATGTACAACTCAATTGAAAAACAAACTGAAATCTTTTAGGTGGAGGGAAGAAAAATAAAAAATAAAATGTAATTGCATAAGTCTGCACACCCTCTTATAAGTGGGGATGTAGTGGTGTTCAGAATTAAGCAATCACATTCCAAATCGTGTTAAATAGGAGTCAGCATACACCTGCCATCATTTAAAGTGCCTCTGATTAACCCCCAAAAAAAGTTCAGCTGCTCTAGTTGGTCTTTCCTGGACTTTTCTTAGTCGCATCCCACAGCAAAAGCCATGGTCCACAGAGAGCTTCCAAAGCATCAGAGGGATCTCATTGTTAAAAGGTATCAGTCAGGAGAAGGGTACAAAAGAATTTCCAAGGCATTAGATATACCATAGGACACAGTGAAGACAGTCATCATCAAGTGGAGAAAATATGGCACAACAGTGACATTACCAAGAACTGGAGCTCACTCCAAAATTGATGAAAAGACAAGAAGAAAACTGGTCTGGGAGGCTACCAAGAGGCCTACAGCAACATTAAAGGAGCTGCAGGAATATCTGGCAAGTACTGGCTGTGTGGTACATGTGACAACAATCTCCCGTATTCTTCATATGTCTGGGCTATGGGGTAGAGTGGCAAGACAAAAGCCTTTTCTTACAAAGAAAAACAACCAAGCCAGACTACATTTTGCAAAAACACATCTGAAGTCTCCCAAAAGCATGTGGGAAAAGGTGTTATGGTCTGATGAAACCAAGGTTAAACTTTTTGGCCATAATTCTAAAAGATATGTTTGGCGCAAAAACAACACTGCACATCACCAAAAGAACACCATACCCACAGTGAAGCATGGTGGTGGCAGCATCATGCTTTGGGGCGGTTTTTCTTCAGCTGGAACTGGGGCCTTAGTTAAGATAGAGGGAATTATGAACAGTTCCAAATAACAGTCAATATTGGCACAAAACCTTCAGGCTTCTGCGAGAAAGCTGAACATGAAGAGGAACTTCATCTTTCAGCATGACAACGACCCAAAGCATACATCCAAATCAACAAAGGAATGGCTTCACCAGAAGAAGATTAAAGTTTTGGAATGGCCCAGCTAGAGCCCAGACCTGAATCAGATTGAAAATCTGTGGGGTGATCTGAAGAGGGCTGTGCACAGGAGATGCCCTCGCAATCTGACAGATTTGGAGTGTTTTTGCAAAGAAGAGTGGGCAAATCTTGCCAAGTCAAAATATGCCATGCGGATAGACTCATAACCAAAAAGACTGAGTGCTGTAATAAAATCAAAAGGTGCTTCAACAAAGTATTAGTTTAAGGGTGTGCATACTTATGCAACCATATTTTTTATTTTTATATTTTTTCTTCCCTCTACCTAAAAGATATCAGTTTGTTTTTCAATTGAGTTGTACAGTTTATAGGTCACACTAAAGGTGGAAAAAGTTCTGAAATTATTTATCTTTGTCTCCTTTTTTTTTTACAGCACAGAAACCTGACAGTTTAACAGGGGTGTGTAGACTTTTTATATCCACTATATATATATATATATATATATATATATATATATATATATATATATATATATATATATATATATATATATATATATATATATATATATATATATATATATATATATATATATATATATATATATATATATATATATATATATATATATATATATATATTCTGCACTGCTCCCCCAGAGGAGGGCCCCTGGAATTGTTCTGCCAGTGGTTAAGTGCCGTCCTTCCTAAAAAGACCACTATTATCCAAACATCTATTCAGGGAAAACACAGAAATTGTCTGTATGGCCGTCATACTTTTCAGGGCACTTACAGATCAGGTCAGGAATGCTTAGAAACACATTAGCAAGATGCTTCGACTGAGTGTCTATTTATCTGAATCTACTAATCTCCCCCTGTCCCCTTCATTCTGCTCTGGGTGTGTTTTGCTAAATTTTATTATAAATTCCACTCAGTCTCCAAGGCTGCAGGAGTCATGGAAGACACAAACATGGCATACTTCTCAAGCAGGGTCAACTAAAACTAGGATTTTTGAATAATTGATGCACACAGCCGATAATGTTATTTTTGTTATAAACCCCCCCAGATATGTGAATGTGGGAGGTCGTGCTTATATGTAGTTATTTAATAGACCATATAATATAAAGCCAGGTTGCAGCGGCCCTCATGTTCTACAGTCTGGCATTCATCTCACATACATGGCTTATGCTGTAACGGTGCTGCAGGTTCCCCCATAATAACGTGTCTGCATCACAAGCCAAAAATCTATATTACCCTTAATAAGTAACCTGATTACTCATTAACCACTAAATAAAGTGCCCTCGCAATATTACTACATTATGAAACATTCTAAAATAGGCAATTAAATGGCTGTTACTGCAGAACAATTATCAGGAACTAATTAGAGATAATTATTAGCAAGGCTGTAATGTTGCAGAGCTCATATTTTCGGAAATAAGGATGGAGGATGGTGGAAATACTAGCAATTCTAACTGTATGTTTTCTCACTATATATATATATATATATATATATATATATATATATATATATATATATATATATATATATATAATACTGCAAAGTTAGGCAGTGCCCACATTATTATTATTGATGGCATTATTTTTATTATTATTAATGGCAGCCCCATATACACAAGCATTTCATGTAAAATAAAATGGAAATAATTAAAAATAATAATAATTATATAAAAACTATATTCTATATACTGCCCAACTATACAGTAATATATATCATTTAATTTCAAATAAAATTAAAATAATTAAAAAAAGTGATTACAGGAAAATAATCTTCTATATACATTGATCTTTGTTATTTAAAAGAAGTTATGAACACTATAATTATAGTGGGCCTTCAACATCAGGAAGACTTTTTCTTCTTGTGTCCTAACCACTTATGCAATAGAGTGTCAAGGAGTCTTGTGAATCTCTTGAAGCAGCAACAGAGATATATTTATTTATATGCACATTGAATTATTGCTCAAATATATACGGTTTAAATGGTGGCATGAATATAAGTAGCTCACCATCCTCCACTATATGAATTCTCAAATACAGAATATAAGGGATCTTAACCCTTTCCACTTACTCTTACAAGCAGATTTCCAACTCTCAGAAGAGCTCATTGTCAAGTCTCCCCCAAAAATTTAATCTTTAGTAGTAGAAAAGACCTTTGGAGTGGGAAAATGTTCAAAGACTCGAGTCCTCAATCATCCAAAGGAATACATTCTGATTACTACTGACTAAATTGCAAAGGGTGTTTTTATATCCTTTTTAAATGTTTGTGTGTGCGCCGTTGTACTAAGGTTAAATAAAGTGTAAATAAGATATCACTCGCAATTCCCCACTTTTCCTCTTACATATTGAAAAAGAGCACGGAAATATAATAGAAACGCCATAATATAAGAGGTAAATAAATATTACAAGCAGATAGATATGTGTAGGTAATATCAACTGTGGATATGGAAAGTTGTCATTAACCTAATGAATAGGAATTTGGACTGTAAATAAATACAAGATTATTAGATCACTATAAGGAAATTTTAATAAATAAGTAACATTGTTAAAATTGGTAACATTTATTAATTTATTTTTCAAGCCTATTTCTAGAAACAAAATGTGCAATTTATAGATCATCTTTTTTCTATTGCTTGATATATGTTATTATAAAAAAAGTAGTGAAGAAATACATTTTTAAAATAGAAATTCATTAAACAAAAAACAAATAAAAAACCACATATAATAGGTGTCAAACTGCGAGACGTCGTCACTCTTTGCAAGGTGCGTCCGACTGCGGCGCTCAATGCTTGCGAGCCTCGTAAAGCGAGCCTCGCAAAAGCGAGCCGTTAAACCGTACAATTTAACCGATGAGCGCCAAAGGCGCTCATCGATGCGAGCCTGGCGAAGCGAGCTGTTAAACCGTAGCACTTAGCCAATACGAGCCTTGCGAAGGAAGCCGTTAAAACATGAGACGCGGGACTTAGAAAAAAAAAAGATACGAGACGCAAAAATTTACGAGCTTAGCGGCCGAATCAAAAAAAAAGAAAACACACTAAATACACACCAAAAAATTACAAAATCATCACAGACAGCCCGGGGCAACAGCCAGGACGTCTGTGAGTGAGCTGGAACTCAAATTTAACTCTATTTAGACTATTTTCGCCACTCGAAAACCACGGAACAAAATGTCTGCTGAAAAAATGAAAACGAGGCTACACGACCCAGGACTGCGCAAAAAGCGTAGCACTTTACACATTACACTACGACCTACAAGATACACTATTACAAAAGCCGGAAAATGCTCACGAGACGCGTAACACATAAATAACATTACGACTATACAATGCCGCTTTACACAATAAACCAACGGCTTTACCTCGCGCACGCAGCCTATTTAGAATGCACACTTCAAACATTCATACACTTAAGAAGCAGGGCACCAACACTTACAATGTGTATTCTATGCAGACGCAAAATACAAACAGATTGTTAGCTCTTCAGCCCTTTGCTCGCTACATATATCAATTATAAATAATTAAAGTATATTAATTGATTTAAGAAAACAGTCATTATTACTTAACTACATATACATAGAAATATATGTATAGACCAAAACTACACAACAGGAGAGGCTTGCAATGAGCGTCGAATGTCCTGAGCCTCGCAATGAGCGCCAAAGGTCCTCACAGTACAAAACGGTTTCAATTATGTCTCAAACAGCATTCTCATTTTTGACGGGCAAGTCCCTAGTACTCATGATGACAGCAACCTGTTTACGACGGTAATCTTGAAAACAAGAACAAATGCAAAAAACGGTAGTTATACAAAACACTAAAAATGGACTAATCACATGATACAAAGAACTGGTAAAGTTGGTTAATTATACACTAGAACACCTCTTTACGTGCAGTTTTAAGACCATTTAAACTGTCACTGTTTAAAAGGGAAGCGTGAACTGGAATAAAACAGTCTGAAGCGGATCACCCGGACTGGTACTGGAGCAATAGATTGTTCCAAGTCTGACAATCATTAACCCTTCAGGTGTTTGTTCTCAGGCAAGACAGGATTTGTGAAGTGTTAAAGGGCTACTGTAATGCCCTAAGATTCATATTCAATAATTTACATGTTTTCCTCTTGCCTCTGCCTTCTCCGTCTCCCACCCCTCTCTCGCTCTTCTCCGTCTCCCACCCCTCTCTCGCTCTTCTCCGTCTCCCACCCCTCTCTCGCTCTTCTCCGTCTCCCACCCCTCTCTCGCTCTTCTCCGTCTCACACCACTCTCTCGCTCTTCTCCGTCTCCCACCACTCTCTCGCTCTTCTCCGTCTCCCACCACTCTCTCGCTCTTCTCCGTCTCCCACCACTCTCTCGCTCTTCTCCGTCTCCCACCACTCTCTCGCTCTTCTCCGTCTCCCACCCCTCTCTCGCTCTTCTCCGTCTCCCACCCCTCTCTCGCTCTTCTCCGTCTCCCACCCCTCTCTCGCTCTTCTCCGTCTCCCACCCCTCTCTCGCTCTTCTCCGTCTCCCACCCCTCTCTCGCTCTTCTCCGTCTCCCACCCCTCTCTCGCTCTTCTCTGTCTCCCCCCCTCTCTTTTCCAGACCAATAAAATGTTGTTATGACATATTACCATATTAAAACCTTATGTTACTTCACCAAAAATAAATATCAGTTCTAGAAGACACATTGACCAAAGTCAGGAAGGTGGACACTGACACACTGCCAATAACACCACACATCCTCAGGGTACGTCTCCCACAGACACTCACCTCAGGGTGCCATTTTCTCCCTTGTCCAGGCTGGTGAAGCGACTGTACAGTCTGGTTATCTGGCTGTGAGAGACTAGAAATGGACAGAAACAGGAGAGTGTTAGAGACTGAAAACTGTTCTTAAAGACCATATCACAACTGAGCAGATCTACGCTCTAAAAGGTTTGCAGACGGCTCATAGGGCCTGATACCATTGAATACAAACAATATAACCTGACACACACGTGACTAATTGGACAACTAGCCTTGTGCGAGGTGAAGTTTTTATTACAGTTGATATAAATGAAATTTTCAAAAGGCTGTTTGTTATGATTTGTTTTTAAATTATGTTTTAATTGATACTTTTGTCCTGTTAAATGTTGAGGAAGTGGTACAAAAAATGTCTAATCCCCCCTCCCCATACTCTCTCTCTGCCAACCCTTCCCTCTCCCCCTCTCGCCCCCCCCCCCTTCCCTCTCCCCCATCTCAGCCGCCCCCCCTTCCCTCTCCCCCATCTCAGCCGCCCCCCTTCCCTCTCCCCCATCTCAGCCGCCCCCCCTTCCCTCTCCCCCATCTCAGCACTCCCCCCTTCCCTCTCCCCCATCTCAGCCC
The DNA here is from genome assembly GCA_027410445.1 of Discoglossus pictus. NCBI lineage: Eukaryota > Metazoa > Chordata > Amphibia > Anura > Alytidae > Discoglossus > Discoglossus pictus. Next base: position 230,261,431 of record CM050168.1, on the reverse strand, counting down.
TCCCCTCTCCCCCATCTCAGCCCTCCCCCTTCCCTCTCCCCCATCTCAGCCCCCCCCCCCTTCCTTCTCCCCCATCTCGGGGCACTAAAATTAACAACGTACACCACTATATCCTCTAAATTGGAAATAGTGTATCAAAAAACGGCAGAGCTTTTTCTGACGGAAGAGGAAAGAAATGTGAGGAGGATCTGCTCGCTCTCTGCTGCACAGTGTATATTTGCGCCATCTCTTTATGCGACGGTCCCCGACATAATGAGCAGTTTTGAGAGACTTGGCCTCATTTATCATAGCTCAGGGAATGTGCTGCTAATCTTGCTGGCATGAAACCAGAACTATTAATCTGCACAATTATCAAGCAGCTCGGAAAGGGCTTTAGAAACCCACTGCTGCGGATAACAAATTTAGCCACCGACTGAGGGATTAAATGGGCCACGCATGGCAGGGATGGCGTGAATAAACCCATTTGTTGACAGAAAGGTTTCCGGGTAAAAGTAAATGCATTTTAATTGCACCAGCATACAGTCCGAGGTCAAGACTAGAATATATTGAATTTAAAGTTTTATTTGATAAATTATCCACTAGAATAAAAACGGATTTCCTCTTGTACTGCAACATGAAGGATCAACACAGTATTTGTTCAGTCATTCAATCATGTCCGACTCTGTGACCCTATGGACCACAGCACGCCAGGAACATCTATTGTTAGGTCTCTGGTTGTGCTCATCCATATTGTTTCCCTGGTAAATATACTGCAGTGGGTTGCCAATTCCTTCTCCGGTGGGTCTCTATTTGTCTGACCTCTCTGCTATGACCTGCCCATCTTGGATGATCCTACATGGTATGGCTCACAAGGTCATTGAGGTACACAAGGCCAGAAAGGACAATACAGTATTAGGGTGTCCTTATTTGAGAGAGCGTAGCCCAGTTGTGGGCCCCTAGATATACAAGTAGATGCCCACATCCCTTTCCAACAATCAAATATGGTTAAAATGTATGTATAGGGATTTTTTAGTGCAGAGGATACTCACCTAGCATATCAGTTCTGGTCTGCCCTTAGTAATGTCTGCTGCTTTAGGAGATTTTTCTTGCGTAATGGTGAAAATTAACAAAAACCTAAGACACTGTACACTGAGGGGGCATCATCCCACAGGGCACACTTAAAGGATCACAAAAGTTGTCATATGTGCTCTGCACCATCAGTTAGACGGTGAAAATGTGTTAAGATTTTTAAACCTGACTTAAATTCATCAGCCTTGGGATAATCATAAGGACCAGAGTTCAATACTTGGGACACTCAGAGATATTGAGTATCTGAACCTTTATTGCCCATTACAAGGAAAAAACGTGTGGTTGGTTTACTAAGTTTACATTGTAAAAATGACTGACTATATCCAACACCTTGCCCAACATTTTAATGGTCTGTTTTTTTCTTTTCTATAAAACATGGATAAGGTTTGAATTGTAAAAATATGTTTCAAATGGTGCGATGTGCCCAGTTTGTTATAGCAATCTAATATTAATCACTCATATTCTCCTCACTAAGGAGTCAGAGCTGGACTTAAGACGTGTCCTTTACTCTAATCCTCTACTTGTTTTTAGATTGTTATTGCAACTATTGGTGCAATCTTAAAATGTAGCTACCTATACAATTTATTTGGATTATTTTTTCTTCCATAAATATATTAATAGCAACCTTAGTAGTAGGATCCGTCCCTTACTATTATTTTCTACGGTATTAGTTGGTGCCTAGAGGACTGGAGGAACTATGTTATCAGAGGGTAATAACAGTATACAGTACTAATATAACTGAAAATAATTTCTGCAGATCGCACATAACATGCTCCAGCAAATTGGAGATTTAAATGGTGAGTCACACCGTGCCAGCCTAAATTTAGCCATATGACTCACTGATTGCAGAACATCAGCCTGAATTAATTATGTAGGCCGCATAACATGGAGCATGCTCTGTAGGAGATGGGGTGTTATGGCTGCAATCCCAAAACCCTGCCTCACCAGTGTGAGCATGCTCCATGTCATCTGGCCTGCATAATTAATTTGAACTGAGTTAATTGTGTTTGTTGGCATACTATTGTGAAGATTACAACAAGAAAGGCACAGGAGGAATGAAAGGTGACTGACTATAATTGGTTGTAACTATGTTTAAGTAATTTTTCCTGCTAAAGCTTTTCTATAACAGTTTGCCCATGTCTTTTAGTATTTATGAATGGTGAACTAGAAAATACATTTAACTTGAAATATTCTTCCCCTTGCCCTTTAAGAAAATTATACAATGGAGATCAGTGTGCGTCAGAATATGTATGTATGGTGGCATCTGGTCTGTGTTATTGTGTAATTAAAGATATGTGCAATTAATCGCCTTCAGTCTAAATATGTTTGTCGTCATCAATCTGTGCACGTGCAAAATCAGGGAGTGCCCGGATCTGTAACAACAAAGTCATTCAAGCTGACAACAATGCATGCAGACCCATATTGGTTTATTTTTTTATACTTTCTAAACAAAAATCCCAAACATTTTGCCCATTATCTGATCTAGTTCATCAGAGAGTACATTGTAAATAATAGTGTCCAGTGGTTATTTAACCATACCATTGCAGTTTGATTACATGGAGTTATTGGACCCTAAAATCACACTTGTCTGCAAATGTTCCCATTAAAGTATCATTCAATATCCAAGCTACATAACATATAAAATATATATTTGAGCTTTTTTGGGACACTATTTATTTTCAGTCAAATCTGAAGAAAAGGCAGGCACTATTGAAAAGTATAAATGACAGATTACAAACCGCTATTGCTCAATTCTTGGTATGTAAAAAGGTAACATTGGTGTCATATGACAAGTTGGCAAATAAAACAACTGCCATAAAACGCATATCTTGAGTGGCAATTTATATGCTAGGGTGTCAGTTTACTGCGGTTTCGGTAATAGAGTGATGATGACAATTGGGAATGCTTTGTCGCTTCAATAAAAAAAGCACAATAAAAGTGGAATAGCACAAGGACATGTAAACACTATGGGGAATGACACGACGTAAGAATAATCATGAAAGAGACAATACTTCATATCACAGGAAATAATGATGGCAAGGATCTTGTATAAAAGGTGATTATACCCAAGGATGGAAACATCCCGGGAGAATGGGAACTCTGGCCCTAAATTGCTTATGTTGGGAGCCTACATATGACCCACGAGTATAATGTATCCCTATGGATTGACTCCCTATGGCCCCTAGAAAATCTACCTGTCACGTAAAGTGTTTTGTATTTTGTGCATCCATTATTATACCAAAAAAGTGTAAGTTTGTGAGTTTCAATCTTGTGCCGGTGCTTTGGGATCAAGCTCTATGTTCGTTAGATTCATTAGACCTCAAAGCCTGATGCTCCATTCTTCTGCAATGTGTTAATATTGTTTTTACCTTGTACTTAACCCCTGTATAGCGCTACCGAATAGGTTCCATTGTAAATAAAGGAAATACAGTGGACCCTTGGTACTCTTTAATTGGTTCCAGGAGGCACGACGAGTAAACAATAAGTACAAAACTCCTGTAAGGAGTAATGTAAATTGGTTTTACCAAGCACGACGAGTACCAAGGTTTTTTTTCTCATCCACCCGCGTCTAACACTGAAATTGATGAGTTTGGAGTTAGTCGGATACCAAGGGTCCACTGTAACAATAAAAGTGTAGACATTTCGTAGTGGAAAGTCTTTGTCAAAATACTGCATTAAAAATAGGAGCTGCATTGCAAAATCAAATACAGGGTCTGCAAAACCCCAGTTACAATTATTATTTTTCTGCTCTAATTTCAATTGTGAGACTGATTAAAAAAAAAAAATATATATATATATATATATATATATATATATATATTATTATTTTTTTTTTTTTTAAGTAAATGTAAATCAGTCTGCCTCAGGGAATTATACATCCAGGAATCCACAGTACCTAAGATTTTGAGGCTGGCTCCTAACTATTATTATTATCTTTATTTATAATGCACCAACATATTTCGTAGCGCTGTACAGGGGTTGAGTACATGGCAGTACAAAATGAACACCTTATAAAGAATGGAGGGCCTTGATTTTGAACATATAATCAAATGTACATGGTGCTTGTTTCCAAAGCACTGACGCATGATTGAAAACTCGCTCTATCTAGTGTTCCCAGTTTCTTATCTGCATACAAAGTTCAGGCATTTAATCCTCAAGATAGCCATATATATATATCCTATGCATTATTATTTTCCTTTATTTGCAATGGGCCAACCTATTCTGTAGCACAATATAGGGGTTAAGTACATAGCAAAATACAATATTAAAATATCAAGTAAAAAAAGGGAAGAGCCCCGTCTTTGAGCTTTAAATCTTATGTAGAAAGAGCTTTTTCCCAAAGCACCTTACAAGATTGCAAATTCACAAGCTTGCATTACAGAACTTCTCCAATATATTTAATTACATCATTTCTGCAAAATGATTATTATATAAAATAAAAAAAAGGAAAATAATTCAATTTGCAGCTTGAATTTTTGTAATCATAGATAGGTCTCCTGTTATGTTGATATAGTCACTAATCTAGTTTGTATAGACCATGTATTTTAGATGTAAGTTTGTGAGTTTTCAGTCTTGTGTTAAGGTTCAGAGTTCCTGTTCGTCGTCTTCAGGAAAGAATAGGAGACACTCACTAAGGGCCTCATTCTATTAACGGCCGTAGGAGATGCGGGGCCGCAAGGACCGGCAGCAAGCTATTCTGCTATTCTATTCCCCTCCGGCCGGGGATTCCGGCAGGCTTGCGGCCGGTGCCTTGCTATCTCTTGCGGCCGCACGCGCCGGAGGAAAGCCTTTGATCTAAAACGGCCGCAAGAGATTCGGCCGCAAGAAAAGCCCGGTTGCTATTCTATTGCTCCAGGAACCCTCTCTGCAAGGCTAAAAGCGAGCCGCAGCTTACTTGCAGGAAAGAGGTCCCGCTAGCACCAATTAAGCACATTATAAAGCCGAAATAAAGCCATCCTGCACTCTGAGGAGACTATAAAGTGATTGTAGGTGTTAGCAAAAATAGCACAACATTCCCCTACACTCAAATCTGTAAATAAATTATTTTTTAATTTATGTCAAAAATCCATGTAAAAAGTCCAGAGTGCTTGGAGCACCTCAGACCCGGCCACGCTGCGGCCGGAAAATAAACAGTTAATGTAAACTCGGATTTGGGCTGATGTGCAAGCTTGAGAGGGGGTTACTATTAATCCTCATGTCCCCCAATATGATCCCTAGCATTTACAGAGCTGTACAGTGCTGTCTTGAATTTATATTTGCGTTTAAAGTTTTCTGAGCTTACGGCCGGTTGCAAGATATACGGCCGGCCGTAACGGGACCCCCGCAAGGAATCGCAGCCTTGCGGCCGTTTTACGGCCGATAATAGAATGAGGCCCCAATAGTTTGGGTAATAGACCTGGCAAACTGTAAAGCATCTTGCATTTAAGCAAGATTGCAGTATACAATGATACCTTCTTTCCTAGAGAAACATTTTATTTAGAGCAGTATCGCTCCAAAATAATATGATTGTCTTAAGAGTTGTATCTCTCAAAATACATTTTCCTATAAAAATTACCACTGTATACCACAACACTCTTATTTATCTGTAACAATGAATATTCTCAGTTACTCCAATTTTCAGAAACATACACACGTATAAATAAATATAAATTATATATATATATATATATATATATATACACATACATACACACACAGTGGAACCTCTATATTGGTCATTAATGCATTCCTGATGGACGGATACTGATATAGAATATATTTTATAGGAAGTAATTACATTTAAATAATATATAAATAGAAATGTCTGGAGAATTTTTCCTTTACTGAGGAGCGATGATGGCAGAAGCAAAGGACCTAATGGTTACATTCACTCAATTTAGCAAAGAACTAGTCCAATGTTGTAGGTTTTTTTTTTACTTTTGTGATGAATATTGGATTTTTGGATGAATAGAGGAGCATTTTTTGCCTAAATATAGGAGGTGCCTGTGTGTGTGTGTGTGTGTGTGTGTGTGTGTATGTATGTATGTATGTATATATATATATATATGTATATATAGAAAAGTAATAATACATTAATTATTATTATTATTTATTATCTTTATTTATATCGCGCCAACATATTCCGTAGCGCTGTACAGGGGTTGAGTACATAGCAGAAAACCAAATTAAACAACTTGTAAAGAATGGAGGGCCCTGTTTTTGAGCATAAAATCAAATGTACATAGAGCTTGTTTCCAAGGCACTGACACAAGATTGAAAACTCGCAAACGTACAATCTAAGGTTTTAGGCGTGATACAAGAGGGTGACAAATACAATTGAAAGCAATTGGTTCAGTAAAGTGGAGGGGTCTGTGTGTTGTACTGTAGATTGTGGGTGTGAGTGTTATTAAGCTGTGGAGTGTGCTGTTGTACATGTTAAGGCTGAAGATGATAAGATTTTTTAAACAGCTGTGTTTTTAATAATTTCTTAAAGGTTTTGAGGCAGGAAGTTAATCTAATAGAGCGGGGCAAGGAGTTCCAAATGGATGGGGAAGCACGAGAAAAGTCTTGAAGACGGGAGTGAGAGGAGGTGATGAGAAAGGAGGAAAGAAGAAGGTCGTTAGCAGAACGAAGGGGCCGGTTGGGAGAGTATTTTGAAACAAGAGCAGAGATATAAGGGGGTGCACTGTTGTTGAGGGCTTTATGTGTTAGGGTCATGATTTTAAATGTGATTCGGGGAGCTATGAGAAGCCAGTGGAGTGATTGACAGAGAGGAGCTGCAGACACTGATCGTTTGGTATTGAAGATGAGTCTAGCGGAGGCGTTCATTATGGATTGGAGGGGAGACAGACGAGAGATGGGGAGGCCAGCAAGAAGGGAATTGCAGTAGTCGAGTCGAGAGATGATGAGAGAGTGTATTAGAATTTTAGCTGTGTCTTGTGTAAGATAATGACGAATTTTGGAGATGTTTTTTAGGTGAAACTGACAAGATTTTGTTATTGCTTGGATGTGAGGAATAAAAGAGAGGGCGGGATCCAGTAGAACCCCAAGACAATGTGCCTGGGAGGTGGGAGTGATGATGGTGTTGTCAACAGTGAGAGATATTTGAGGAGTGGAAGCTGTAGTAGAGGGTGGAAAGATTAGAAGTTCAGTTTTAGACATGTTGAGTTTGAGTTGACGGGTGGACATCCAGGAGGATATGCTAGGGAGGCAGTTGGAAACTTGAGCTAAAAGAGAGGGGGATAGATCGGGTGCAGAGAGGTAGATTTGAGTATCATCTGCATAGAGATGATACTGAAATCCAAAGGATTGTATGATGGTGCCAAGGGAGGAGGTGTAGATGGAGAAGAGGAGGGGGCCTAGGACAGAACCTTGGGGAACGCCAACAGACAGAGGGAGAGGTGAAGAAGAGGTGCCAGAGAAGGAGACGCTAAATGTACGATCTTTAAGATAGGATGTGAGCAATGAAAGAGCTGTGCCCTGGATGCCAAAAGAGCGGAGAGTTTGGATTAGAAGAGGGTGGTCAACTGTATCGAAGGCAGCGGAGAGGTCCAGGAGAATTAGAATGGAGAAGTGACCCTTTGATTTGGCGGTTAGCAAGTCAATGGTGACTTTTGTGAGGGCTGTTTCTGTTGAGTGTTGGGACCGGAAGCCAGATTGGAAGGGGTCAAGTAGGGAATTGGAGGAAATAAATTGAGTGAGGCGATTGTAAACAAGCCGCTCAAGAAGTTTAGACGCAAGGGGAAGTAGTGAGATAGGGCGATAGTTGGAGGCAGAAGTTGGGTCAGAAGAGGGCTTCTTGAGAATGGGTGTAACATTAATAAGCTCATTTGCATGTTTAAAAGGATGCAAAATGAGAATATATATATATATATATACATGTTTCTGGATTGCTACATTTTCGTGGTGGAGGCTTATCAAGCTGTAGAGTCACAAAAGAGAAGTCACACAAATTGGGCCCACTGGATAAGAAACTGGCAACCCACTTCAGTATCTTTGCCATGAAAACCTTTATGGATAACATAACCAGAGACATAAGATGTGTCTGGCGTGCTGGGGTCCATAAGGTCACAAAGAGTCAGTCACGACTGAACAACAACATATTTGAATCTATTTCTAAATGTGTATATATATCTAATACTACAGATCATTCAAATACAATTACCAGTTAGAACATCACTTTTTAGGGTACAATGTCCAGTTAAATGAGGTGAAATACAAAGGCCCCACACCCAGCAGTATTCTATGGTAATGTGTCCTAAATTAACTGAGAATTCCATCCTTTAAGCAAATGACATTATTGGTAGAAAGAAGTTTCATTTCAACAGTGAGAGTCATAGAGAAGATAAGCATGTCCAAAAACAAATGGTAATAGTGACAAAGATGGTTAATTGTAGGTCTGTGGCATTATACATAATTATACATAAGTAATAACCCCACTGCAAATCTTAATTAATTGCTGTTACTAATGTCATTAACTCACAGGAGGGGTCTTTTCCTTAATTTATACATAAAATAAGACCGGACTTACTGTAACAAATGTAATTATATTAATGTGAATGTGTACTTTCAATGTCTTTTCTGTGTAATTTTAAGTGTAATTCAGGTTTACAGGCCAGGCCCTCAGTTCTGTACCCCATCTGCAGCCTAAGTACATTGTTTTCTAGAATAAAATGTAATTTATCCGTGCCCAGTCCCGGATATAAATACTTACACCCGGTCTCTTTCTTGATCTCTTCAATCTCCTCGTCCCTCAACAACGTAGACGCTCTGGATCCCATTCTGAGATATGACACTTCCTGATTCAGACTCCTCGACTGGTTTCAGAGACCGGCCCTTGACTATTTATACTGAGGGTGTGGCTATGTAGTGTGTAACGCCCATCACAACAATTGTGCTATTACTCATTGGCTGTAATAATACGCCCATATTAAACCACGCCTAGGCAGACTGCCTTGTACATACCAGACACGCCTATACCTGGTTACCGCATTTCTAGCCACGCCTACACTGTAAGCACGAAATCAGTGCTTTTTTTTTCTTCTTAACTTTATTCAAAACCTAACAACACTGACAGTTGCTATAGTGAATGAGGTAAAATTGTGAGGTAAGTTCAAGGAACCATTTTGTGTTATAGCTTCTCTGGTTCAGTCAGGTGGTTTATAATCAGATTGTCATCAGTTTATTGAAATACAGGTCTATAATATTCACTAGAATAAATGAAAGTGGTATATATAGTTCAATTCAAAATAATATCTCCTAATAAATGTGAAAAATGGAAAAAAAGTTTTTATTCCTCACTATATATATAGCCCTTTCCATTCTCTATTTGTAATATAGCATGTATCAGCTAAAATATGTTTTCCCGTTGTAAGGTTCCATTGAAGTTGGTTATCTTGAGCTGTAAGTCAGCCTTTCTGATCCACCCACAAGTCAAGATATTCACATGGGGCCTCATTCTATTATCGGCCGCAGCCGCTGCGGGGCCGCAAGGACCGGCCGCAAGCTATTCTGCTATTCTATTCCCTTACGGCCGTAGGCTCCGGCAGGCTTGCGGCCGGTGCCTTGCTATCTCTTGCGGCCGATCGCGCCGGAGGAAAGCCTTTGATCTAAAACGGCCGCAAGAGATTTGCAATTCAATTGCTCCGGGAAACCTCTCTGCAAGGCTAAAAACGAGCCGCAGTTACTTGCAGGAAAAAGGTCTCGCTAGCACCAATTAAGCACATAAAATAGCTCAAATAAAGCCATCCTGCACTTTGAGAAGACTATAAAGGGATTTTAGGTGTTAGCAAAAATAGCACATAATTATCCTGTACTCAAATCCGTAAAATATTTCATTTTTAATATCCGTAAAATATACATGTAAAAAGTCCAGAGTGCTTGGAGCACCTCAGACACGCCCACGCCGCAGCCGGCAAATAAACAGTTAATTTGAACTCGGGTTTGGGCAGATGTGCAAGCTTGAGAGTGGGTTCCTTTTATTCCTCATGTCCCCCAATATGATCCCCAGCATTTACAGAGCTGTACAGTGCAGGCTTGAATTTATTTTTGAGTTTTTATATTTCTGAGATTACGGCCAGTTCCAAGATATGCGGCCGGCCGTAAAAGGAGATCCTTGCGGGGCCGTATAATAGAATCGCGAGTTAACTGAACCCTCGCAAGGAATCGCAGCCTTACGGCCGATTTACGGCCGATAATAGAATGAGGCCCATAGTGTGGTAATGAGAGATCATTACTTGAGAGAGTAGCAGGGCCCTCCCCCACTGCTGGGACCCCTTCAGTGCCAACTCATATATAAAAAAAATATAATATTTATCTAACATATATATTATACTAGCGAATTGCCCGTCAAAAAATGACGGCAATGAAATTGTAAGGTAGCTAATGGTGTTTTGTGTGTACTACTGAAATATATAATACAATAAATAAATGAATATACCTTACCTATTTTGAAGCATTGTGTTGAGCTGTGAATCTATTTTGATGTTGCTGCAGCATTAGTGGTGTGGAGCTGCTGTGTAAGCATGATGAACGTGTGCAGTGTAATACTGTGCGTGCGCGAGCCCAAACGTTAGCGTAGTCGTGTACTTCCGCATTGGCGTAAAATGGTGGTTAATGTGTAATATGCGTCTTAGCGGAATATCCGTAGGTCGTTTGTGGTGTTTTGCGAGTTTCTTGTGGTGTTTTGTGTGTTTAGAGTGCTGTAGCCTCGTTTTGTTCAGTGGCCATTTTTTCTCTCGCTTAGCGTTTTTTTTTTTTAGTATCTAAACTCTTTTATTTTTAGTTAAATGAAGGTGTGAGTTGTTTTTTTGAGGTCCTGGATGCTCACTGTTGCTGTAGGTAAGCTTTTTATGTATGTGCTGTGTGTATTTATTGTATTTTTAATTTTGTAATGTTCGCGAGTTGCGGACGATTTTTGCAAGGTCGTAATGTGTGGTAACGTGTCTGGTATGTTTTTTGCGTTGCAAGGTAAAGTTTGCGAGGGTCGTAGTTGGTGTGTCGTGTTGTTTGCGTTGCGACGTAAAGTTTGCGAGGGTCGCAGTTGCTGGCAAGGAGCGCCTTTGGCGCTCCATGCCAGCAACTGAGGCCCTCGCCCGCGGCCCTCGCTACGCGAGCCCGCAAGCGTTAGCAACAACTATTGATAGTGATATTATTTAATTATTTTTTTAATGGTCATGGGGCCCATTGCCCCCAAGGCATTGAACATAAATATGGGATTAGCTTTTATTTATGTACCCTCTTTTGAGATAAAAACAAATAGTATTAATATTAATAATATGTCTGATATACAATAATATAACAAGAATGTTGATTATCAATTCTTCCCTCCAATACAATGTTTCCAAAATAAAACTCTGAGTATAATAATTGTTTATTTAAATATTCATTAAAGTCCCACATTTATTGTATCCTTTTTTAAAGAACTAGTATTGCTAATGTGAAAAAGTATTTAGAAATTAAAAAACAAAGACACTCTTCTAGAAGGTCAATGTAGTACCAGTAGTGCACGTTAAATACATATACATGTGGTTAAGACATTTTTCTGTAGTAGTAGTAAATGACTGTAGTGTAGTAAATTAACAATAACTCGGTAAGTTGAAAAAGTAGAAGGCGTAGCCTTTCGAGTTCAGCCTGAAATTCTCTCCTGGGTTTGGCCGCTCTCTCTCCATCTCCCCACCAAGGAAGATAGAATGCTTCCCCCCCTCTCTCCTCTCTTTTTTCCCTTTTTTTTTCCTTTGAGGTTATAAAGTCACAGAAATACAAGTGATGATAACCAAGGCCCCCAAAGTCGTAGAAATAAGGGATAGGAGTCCATTAAAATATAGGTCATCCTTTAATTTATAAAGATATAGTTAATTTTATTAATTACGTCCTGCAATCTAATAGATTGGGCTTTTCAGAATCTGGCAATGATGTTTTTAGCTGCGTTATCATTTAAAATAATTTATTTCCATGTGAGTCTAGGTTTTTAAGGCGAATGCCCAAGCGGCAGGATTCAGTAGTTGGAATCAATATAATCTGGAGTAAACTAGACAGTAATCATAAAATTTTAGTCCACACTTCTTGGACTATTGGGCATAGCCACCATGGGTGAAGAAAATCACCCACTGCTTGGCATCCTCTAAAACATTTATAATTTCCTTTAGAAGTTATTTTATATAATGTTAGGGGATTAAAGTAGGCTCTATGGAGGATCTTTATAGAAGTTCCCAGGAGACTGTAACTTATAGATCCTTCAGTGGGGTTAGAGCATGCCTCATACCATTTGCTGATTTCCCACGTATGGCCTAGATCCAATTCCCATTTAGCCATGAAGGAACGCTTTTGCAGGCCAGTAGGGGTATTAAATATGTCATAAAGAGATCCTAGGATCCCTTTGGACAGCTGTAAGTTTTGGCAGATTGCTGATAACCAGGAGGTTTGGGAGCACCATAGGTTTTGACTGTTCTAGCCACCCAGTGCCGGAGTAAAATGTAATTAAAAAGTTAATGTCTGGGGATATTATATTTTAATTGCATTAGATCCGGGGAAATTACTTGATCGTTAGAAAGCCAAGAGTCTATTCTATCAAACTTGAGTGAGGCCCTAAATGCTCTTGAGGTTTCCGAGAATGTATCATACAGGGATGGAAGTAAAAATAGTGAGGTGAGACAGGTTGGGTTAGCTGATGCTCTGATTTGGCCCATCTCCACACTTTCAGAGTCAAGTTAATCATTGGGTATGAGTATTTAGTCTTAAAAGAGGATCTGGACACCATAAGATTCTATCCCAGGACTCTGGAGCTATTTGGGAGTTTTCTATGAATATCCAGCACGGCTAGTGTTTAGTGGAGTGAGCAAGAGGTTTAAACGCCAATTGGGCAGCTTTGTACAAAGACACTCTTAACTGTTCTTTGCAATTTTTCTTTATGGGGAGGTCCACATCTTGATTTGCTTTCCTTAATTGTAACCTGAGAGTGTGATCCTTCTGTAAGTTGTACTTATGTTTAATCCTACTGTAAGTCCCACAAACTATGGCATCCTTTAAATAAAACTGGAAAGACATCTAGGGTCCCTCATACACGCCCAATCATTTTAGAAAAAAATAAAGGAACTAATAAAACTAAATTAAAGACTGCACTTATATATATATTTTTCACTTTATAAAATGTGCATAGGGAGTATCCTGTTATGGTGTCGGGGCAGGTCCGCCGCTGCAGGGCAGCCTCTAACCACTAGATGGTGCTGCAGATATTTTGAACTAACCCTCACCCTAAGCCATCGCGAGGCCCATAAAGTAGTGGGGGGAGAGGCTCGCAATGAGCGCTTGCAAGTTACAGGGGCGAGAGCCTCGCATTGTGTGGCAAATAACAGCCTTGCGAGGTTTCACATTTTTTTGCCATCATTTTTGATGTGCAGGTCGCTAGTATAAAATAATGAGAAAAATAAAAAGCAGCAGTAGAGAACTGTAACTAACATTCTTTGGTATTAAAGACACATCAAAATTACATATTTGTGTAGGACTTTTTTTTTTTTTGCATGAACAATTATTGTGGCAAAAGTAAAACATTCTTTTAATACTGTGTAAATGCAGCCTTGCAGCACTGTCAGTACCTTCATGACCATTCTGCTTTGGGATTGTGTGCTGAAGCCAGGTAAATATTATTAACATGTAAATTAACATATAGATTCAAAACTTTAAAGGGATATGGAAGGTTCTGAATTTTATTAGGTATATAAAATCCATTTGTATCTATTTACTTTTATTTACTTTATTTTATTAAGAAGTGCTTATAAGCTCTAGCATTACTGCCTAAAATCTATCAAATAGTGTGTGTATGGGTCTGCCCCCTGCAGCTCAGAAAAACACAGACTCTGTAGTACTGAGTGTGCAGCTAACCAATCTGTGACCGTCTCTCAACAACATGCTGCTGAGATGTGGTCCTTGGTAGGCTAGGACACTACACTGCACATCCAGCCCTACAGAGTCTGTTTCTGCATACACTGCAGTGGGTAGACCCATACAGGGACTATTTGATTTGAAAAAAACAGAGTTTATAAGCTCACTTTAATAAAATAAAGCCCATAACAGTAAATAGATACACAGGGATATTATATACCTAGTAACATCTAGGAACCTTACATGTCCCTTTAACTGTTAAAAGAAACCAGTTATAACTTCTAAGAATGAACTCAGCATAACATCACAGGAAATTGTAATAATTAATTATTGTGCCAAAAAAAGGCACTTTCAATGTTTTTGGCAATAGTTGTTGTCTTACATAGGAAATAGTTGAATATAATAGTGCAATTGTAAATACAGCTCATCTGTGTAATATAAGCAGCCTGTGTGATTTCACATCTCGTATTAAAGGCGAGGTGTTTGAGCGTGAATACAATGGCACTGACAAGAGTACACACACACTGGAACAATATGTGCCAGTATCAGATATCACAAAGTGAAACTAAATATATTAATTAGCAGGATGCACAGACAAACAAATCAATTATCTGGTGGACACGGCATTCTGTGAGAGTTTACTCTCACTTTGTGTTGTATTATCCATTGTCTTCATTACACAAATCAACTGCATAGCATTGCTAGACTTCTAATTTGTCACCCACACTGGGCACATATCAAATGATGCCACTAAAACTTAAAGGGATATAGAAGGTTCCTGGATGTTACTAGGTATATAATATCCCTGTGTATCTATTTACTTTATTACAAAGTGCTTCTAAGCTCTTTTTTTCTGCCTAAAATCAAACAAGCAGTCCCTGTATGGGTCTGCCCACTGCAGCTTATGCAGACACAGGTTCTGTAGTACTGGAAGTGCATTGTAATGTCCTAACCTATCAGGTACCAGGTCTCACTAACATGTTGCTGAGAGATGGTCACTTATTGGTTAGTATGAAAGACAGCAAAGCTGTTACTACAGATTCTGTGTCTCCATAGCCTGCTTGTGACTGCCTTATCTGCTCTGGATCGCTACCTTGTTGTGGTGAAGGGGCTTGTGTACTTCAGTGAAGCTGTGATGCTATACCATGTAGGGTCACACAAGATGGGCAGGTCGTTATAGAGGGGTCAGATAAATTATGGTCTACTGGAGATGGAATTGGCAACCCACTCCAGTATCTTATGGATAAGCACAACCAGAAACGCAGACTGATGTGCCTGGAATGCTGCGTCCATGTGGTCACAGAGAGTCGGACACGACTTAACGACTGAACAACAACAAAATCAGTAAAAACAGAGCTAATAAGCACGTCTTAATAAAATAAAGCACATAACAGTTAATAGATAAACAGGATATTATATACCTAGTAACATCCAGGAACCTTCCATGTCCCTTTAACCTTTTTAATAGGTGCATAGAAATATAAAAAAACAGACAATGGAAGAAAATTAACTATGGAAACAGCAGTAGACCATGATGGGTATTGTTCAGGAACCTTCCATATCCCTTTAATCAACGGTGTCACCATTTTGTTCTTTAAAGGGTTTCATATTAAATGTTATTGCTTAGTGTCACGATGGTGATCACTGTGTAATGTGTATAAATGCTAATTACTGAACAAACTCTGGCCGAGCTGATATATCCGCACCGAGACACACATTGTTGATCTTGTTTGTACAACAGTTTAGTTTGTGGGGCTGGTGTGTGAAGACCTCTTCCTTTGGTAAACATAAACTAAATCATTCCTTGATAATATTCGTCTTTGTCTAGAGCTAATTTTATTTTTTCAACCATAAGTTTCAGATATTTAGCTGATGTGTTGACTTGCCTCTGTCAACCAATGAGCAGTAAGAACGCTGTAGAAGCCATAGTGGGTTCGCTGGTGGTCCAGTGGTTAGGATTCTGTACTTTCACCGCTGCAACCTGAGTTCAATTCCAGTCAGGGAACCAAGAGGTCATACCACCCTGAAGCAATGCAGGGTTGGGCCTGGTCAGTACTTTTATGGGAGACCACCTAGGAATACTTAGAAGCTGTATGCTGTGGCCCACTGGAGAAGGAACTGGCAACCCACTCCAGCATCTCTGCCATAAATACCAAGTGGATCAGCATGGTGTGTCACGGTCCATGAGGTCACAGACAGTTGGACACGACTAAACAACACAAACGCACAACTCATGCCTGTCTTCCAGTGAGATCTACAGACATATGTATATGGTCAACTTCTGTGAAATTTAAAGGGATATGGAAGGTCCTGGATGTTACTAGGTATATAATATCCTTGTGTATCTATTTACTTTTATTAAGGACTGTTTAAAAAAACCTTTTACAGTTTAAAAATCATACAAATAGACCTTATATGGGTCACAGTTAGACCCCTCTCCCACCCTTATCAAGCTCTCTGAGCCACACATAAGCATACAGGAGCAGCAGAATCTATTCTAAATATTTCAGATATGATTTACGGTAGGGAAAAACTGCTAGTATAATTCACATTAGAGAAAGGTTACACTCACCCAATTGGCTAAAAGCAGTGGTAGGTTGACAGGATTGGCTGGTTTTGGTCACACGCTGTGTCTGGAGTTGAAAGGAAGCTGGTAGGACAAGTGCTACTTACTGTATCTGGGAATTTTGGGGTGCTTGCTGAGACATTGGATTATAAACTAGTGCATAATTTATCTGCACCAGAAAAATGGGAAGGAGATACCAGAAAGAAATATTAGAATAAGAGCTCTTGCTTTAAGACGGCAGGGTGACAGCATGGTAAGGGGAAATTATGTGTTTATAAAAATAATAACATGATTCCTAACCTCTTTAGTTTAAAATGACTACTTGTTTTAATTTTTAGCAAGTCAGGCACATCAAACAAGTCTTATCTGAAGTTCAAGTTGTTCTTTGAAGGGTTAAAATGATGCAATGGAGGTTCAACATGCCAAATAATTTAAAACTAAAGGTAATAATAATAAGTACTGTATCCATTGGCTGTTATTTAAAAAAAAAAAAAAAAAAAAGCATGCATGTTTTTACCATTGCATAAAAGTATTTAATTTTAAACTGTTAACTAACCTTTCTGAACCACCCACCAAATATATGCTGTCGTCAGGCTGATAAAAAATAAAACCAAACATATTTATTTCCACACATCACATATATAGTTGTTATTACACTGCATTCTGGGAAGCTCACCAGGACATGCAAATGTTCCCACAAATGCCTCGCTCTTCAATCCATAAACATAAAAAAAAAATATATATATAAAAAAAAAAATTCCCTACACCTGCCTGATACTCACATGAGTAATCATCTAACCTGTCTCCAGCACAATATACTTTTTGTCACTCCTTTAGTATTCTTCGTTTTTCCCTCTCTTTTTTTCTGTTTTCGTTGGGTTACCGATTAGTTATCTGAGGATTAAGCATTATTGCTTTCACATTATCTGCTGCAATTTGTTGCTTGCTGGAGCCTACTATGATTTGAATGGTTTGGCCTTTTTGGTTGTGCTATCTGCATACCCCATAGGCCATTCTATGAGTGGACTCCTTGATTCATTCAAATATGTCCTGAAATATATTCTTTAATGCAACCATTGAGATCCTTGGTGTCCTATCCATCGTCTCCCTCATCATATGTTAATCACATTGATACATTTGTATTTCTGATCCGTATAACAGTTGCCTTTCCTTTTCTTCTTTTCTTATCATATATATATATATATATATATATATATATATATATAAAGGCTTATTAAATAAAATAAAAAAAATAAAAGCTTGAAAAGGCACTATTGGTCCCAGTTGGTAATATACAGTGCCTTGCAAAAGTATTCCCCCCCGCCCCCCTTGGCATTGTTTGTGTTTTGTTGCCTCACAACCTGGCATTAACATGGATTGTTTGAGAATTTGCCCCCAACTTTGAAGATTTTTTTTTTTTTCCTAGAGCCACCTTTTGCGTCAATCACAGCTCCAAGTCGCTTTGGATAAGTCTCTATGAGCTTGCCACATCTTACCACTGGGATTTTTGCCCATTCCTCCTTGCAAAACTGCTCCAGCTCCTTCAAGTTGGATGGTTTGCGCTTGTGAACAGCAATCTTTAAGTCTGACTACAGATTTTCTATTGGATTGAGGTCTGGGCTTTGACTAGGCCATTCCAACACATTTACATGTTTCCCCTTAAACCACTCAAGTGTTGCTTTAGCAGTGTGTTTGGGGTCAGTGTCCTGCTGGAAGGTGAACCTCCGTCCTAGCCTCAAATCACGCACAGAGTGGTACAGGTTTTGCTCAGGAATATCCCTGTATTTAGCACCATCCATCTTTCCCTCAACTCTGACCAGTTTCCCAGTCCCGGCTGCTGAAAAACATCCCCACAGCATGGGATGGTGTTCTTTGGGTAATGTGATGCGTTGGGTTTGCGCCAGACATAGTGTTTTCTTTGATGGCCAAAAAGTTCAATTATAGTCTCATCAGACCAGAGCACCTTCCTCCATAAATTTTGGGAGTCTCCCACATGCCTTTTTGCAAACTCAAAACGTGCCATTTTGTTTTTTGATGAAAGTAATGGCTTTCTTCTGGCCACTCTGCCATAAAGCCCAACTCTATGGAGCGTACGGCTTATTGTCGTCCTATGTACAGATACTCCAGTCTCTGTTGTGGAACTCTGCAGCTCTTCCAAGGTTACCTTAGGTCTCTGTGCTGCCTCTCAGATTAATGCCCTCCTTACCGGTCCCTGAGTTTTGGTGGGTGGCCGCTGTCTCTTGGCAGGTTTGCTGTTTTGCCATGTTCTTTCCATTTGGTTATGATAGATTTGATGGTGCTCCTGGGGATCATCAAAGATTTGGATATTTTTTTATAACCTAACCCTGACTTCTACTTCTCAACAACATTTCCCCTTACTTGTTTGGAGAGTTCCTTGGTCTTCATGGCAGTGTTTGGTTAGTGGTGCCTCTTGCTTAGGTGTTGCAGCCTCTGTGGCCTTTCAAAAAAGGTGTGTATATGTAATGACAGATCATGTGACACTTAGATTGCACACAGGTGGACATCATTTCACTAATTATGTGACTTCTGAAGGTAATTGGTTGCGCCAGAGCTTTTTATGGGCTTCATAACAAAGGGGGTGAATACATACGCACATGCCAATTTTCTGTTTTCTATTTCTAAAAAAATAGTTTTATGTACAGTATATATTTTCCTTATTTCACTTCACCAACTTCACAACTACTGTGTTCTGATCCATCACATAAAATTCAGAATTACAAAACATTGAACTTAAGGCTGTAATGTAGCAAAATAGGTAAAAAGTCAAGGGGGTGAATACTTTTGCAAGGCACTGTACCTCCTATGTGTTTTGTTAGTAACTTCCTCAGGGTATAAGGCAGTGATGATTGCTAAGACTTTGGTGTTAAGTTTACTATGAGATTATTATTATTATTACTAGGAACTTGCCCGTCAAAGATGACAGGATTAAAATTGTAAGGCTGGCAATGCTGTTCGCCACACAATGTGAAGCTTTTGGTCATCTGAGCACCTTTGGCGCTCATTGCGAGCCCCATGCTGCGCGCCTTCGCCGCTTATTGCGAGCCTCTCCCCCTGTGTACTTCAAGTTTCCTGCTTTGCACTGATCACCTTCGGCGCTCATCAGGAGCCACACACTGAGCGCCATTGGCACTTATTGCGGGGCTTGCAATGAACGCCTTCTGCACTCATTGCAAGCCTCTCCCGCTTGCTGTGCTCATCGTGAGCGATCATTCGGCGATCATTGCAAGCATTTCCTCTCGCCTATTGTACGGGCCGCTCATTGCATGTGTTGTGCTTGGGAATGCCATGTGTCTCTTAACAGCATCTCCCCCCTGTCCCTTCTCTGTGTGTTTCTCCTCTGTGTGTCTACTGTATGTTTGCATGGCGCGCCGCGACTGCCGTTGCTTTTATTTTCCAAGTCCCGCGTGCCTGGGTTGTTGTACGTGTTCGTTTTCATGCTTTTTCCGAAATTTTGCGTTTTTCGGACGCCGTATTTTCCCTTACATAGGCGATTTTCGAGTGATGAAAAACACCAAATATGGGTGAAATTCGCTTGCAATCTCACTCACAGGCTTCCTTATAAGTACTGCGCCGCTGGCTGCAATGCGCCTTTGGCACTCATTGCAGCCTAAGTACTGCAGCGATGCTTTGCCTCGATTTGCGAGGCTTGCATGTGTGACAGCGCCCCTGGCTGCAATGAGCTCCTTCTGCGCTCATTGCAGCCTAAGTGCTGTGCGGCTGCTTCGCCTCACTTCGCAAGGCTTGCATGTGTGACGGCGCTGCTGGCTTGCCATGCTTTTGCACTCTCGCTTTGCAAGGCTCGCGTTTGCACTCTCGCTTTGCGAGGGACGCAACAGCGTGACCAACATTGCAAACGTCACCAACATTGCAAGATCCACAACTATATATGTGATTATCTTCTATTTGTAATGCAACAACATATTCAATAGCGCTATACAGGAGTTAAAAATAGGACTAAATACAGTAGTAAAAAATTAAAAGAATGGAGGGCCCTGTTTTAATATTAGAAGCTTATGTAGAAAGAGCTTTTTCCTAAAGCATCCTACAAGATTGGAAACTCGCTACTTAAAGGGAATGGAGGAGGCAGAAAACCTTGGCAAGAAGACAGATAAGGGCGAGGATAATGTATTTTGAGAAAGTATATGTTTATATTATTTGGACTTTCTCCCTGTGTTTTTTGTACTCCTACCTTGCTCTGTAGTCCACGTCTCACATGACTTAAAGCCTATTTAATGGATTATGAATGCATCTGATAGAGGAGAATCATTAGTGTATGAAAACATTTTTTTTGCATGACAAAATTCCAAAATAAACATTAATAAACTTGCCCTAAAGTTTGCTAAATCTCTTGAGTTTGCAAGCAGTTGATTTTGAGAGTTAACACGTGGAAATCCCTGCTAAAATTACCATAAAATGCATAATTCGTTTTGGCCAATCACAGGCAGCTATAACATTGTTCCAATCTGTGAAGTCAGTTTGTGCAGCAAATCATCACGGGATGTGTAGTCTTGGTTTTCCCCTGCACAAGGAAGCAAGGAGGAGCTCAGACATTGCTGCTGTTGGCTTGAAGGATAGTATATGGTTAAAAATTGTACTTGAATGCAGTGTTTTTATTAGTAGGTACAATGTACCTATATGAGCAGCTCTGGGGGTGTGGAAAACATATTTTTTGATGTGTGTGCCTGATATAAGCAGCATGTGTTAGATTAGAGAAAGGTAAGAACAGAGAAACGTACGTATACCTTTAGTGTGGCTGTGCTATGACAGGCCCAAGGTCGTGTCTCATGTCTTCTAAGCAGATTTTGCTGCTCCACAGGTCTGACATGGACACCATAATTGATCCAGGCTTCTTGAGCAGAGTTATTGGAAAAACCATCAAAATCACACTGCACTATGGCTGCTACCAGGGAGTGCTGCTTCACATTGACCCAGAGAGGACGATTCTTGTAAACAAAGGTGACTCCACAAGTGCACCCCACAAACCATATGCCACCACTTTTCTCATCTGTCTGGCTGGCCAGCTATACAATGTCACACAGGCAAATGTTATTCACTTCATGATTTGCTTCTCACACCTGCTGTGCATCTGGAACCTTATATCACACACTAATAAGTTTTTACCATATAAACAAAATTAAAGGATCAATGTACCATTTTTAATACATATAGTTAAAGGGATATGGAAGATATTCTTTATTAAGAAGTGCTTATAATCTGTTTTTATAGTCCCTGTATGGGTCTGCCCTCTGCAGCGTATGCAGACACAGTCTCTATAGTGCTGGATTTGCAGTGTAAGGCCCTACCCTATTAGGGCCCACGTCTCAACAGAATGTTGCTGAGAGATGGTCACTGATTGGTTAGTATAAGGCACAGCAAGTACAACACAGTCTGTGTCTTCATAAGCACTTTTTAATGAAATAAAGTACATAAAAGTAGATATATACATAGGGAAATGATGTACCAAGTAAAATCCAGGAACCTTTCCTATCCCTTTAAAATATGCAATATGTTTTTAGGATGGAAAAAATACAGCCTGCAATATTTTATATGCAACTATTCTGCTGTGGAATCTGCTATTTTGGCTTCAGCAAATTAACTTCCTGAGGTGGGAGGAGACTTTGAGTACACAGGAAGTGCCTATCTGCACCATGGGAATGTGGGCAAGCTAATTAGTTCACAAGGACACACCCATCTGACAAAGTGATGACAGCAGCAGGGAAGAAAGCAAAATGGAGACACACAGGCCCTCATTCATTTGCGATTTGGCCAATTGAATAGGGGTCTAAATAAGCACATAGCATATTTTTTTTAAATAAGTTTTTAGTTAGCGAAAACCTTGCTTTTGGATAGATGCTTACTAACTAAAAACTTATTTAAAAAAAATATGTTATGTGCTTATTTAGAGCCTTATTCAATTGGCAAAATCGCAATTGAATGAGGGCCACAGTATTTACATTTTTTGCTGTCTAAAAATATTTTGCCATAATAATGTTTAGTTATTAAAAAAGCAAAATAGAAAATATGGGACCACAGTGGTAATTTAAACAGACAGTGTAGTCCCACATTTTCTTTAACAGAACATGCTTAAATGACCACTGTGATTTTTTTTACCTAGTATGGTATTCTAAATAACTAAACATGATAATGGGCAAACTGTTTTAGAAATAAATATTGTGCAGATAAGATTCCCCTGTGCATTTAGCAAGTTTATCATCAGAAACCAAAATAGTAGATTCCAGCAGTGTAGTTGCATATAAAAAATAATAAATTAAAACTCTTTTTTTTACAGTCTAAAAACAAGTTGCTCAAAAGAGTACATTTTAAAAATATGACCACATGGATAATTTAATCATGGAAATAGAGTTTCTTGTTTTTTTGGCAATGCAGATACAAAATCATTTTTTTCATTTTTTAAATGCATTGGTTTAGTTGAAATACATATAGTCAGCAGTTACATGGATGCTGTGATGGTAATTATAATAAAGAGTCTGGTAGTTTATTTGTAGCTTTCTGTTATAATGTTCTCATAAACTCACTGATTTTCCTCGTTTTTCTTATAGTTAAAGATTTGGGAACTGGCAAGACTATTCCGGAAACAAAACTGTTTCTCGGCCAAGATATTCTGAATGGTAATAGTTTTTGTAATTTTTAAACATATGGAAAAATACATATAATGTATATGTTTGTCTGGTTTTGAGACCAGACAGAAATGCTACTGATAACTCACTTAGTGTCCTAGCCTATCAGGGACCATGTCTCAGTATCATGTCTCCAAGACTGCTCTCTGAGTAGGTTACTATGTCTATAAAACAAACCTGTGTTGTAGAAAAATACCCATACTCACACCACCCTGTACTCCGAGATCAGTTGAGTTTATTTAGACAAAAAATTGTGAATCAGTAGCAAGGACACCCAACATGGCTGCCACTGACTCACTCACTGAACTGCTACTGCTGAAGTATATCCAGACACAGCCTTTTATATTTGTTTCTATAAGACAATGAAATAATCAATTTCCCCCCCATCTAGCTACATGGCATAATCCACTAGCAACCAATGACAGTTTATTTATATATGATATCTAATAAGAATATTGCACATACTTTGGTGATATCCGTGCATACATCTACTCCATATGATACACGTGTGCTCAGTAAATAACACTTATTAGCCCTTGCGGATGACCGAAAATACATATTTGCAATGTCTAGAGCTGAGTACTTGTCTCTAACTGAAATTGCTACGTCATGGGTCATGTAGACTTAAACTATTTCATAACTTATATCTTATAAAAATGGAAAATACTGGTTTAATGGTTATAGCCCAGCCAAATATCACACTAACTGCCAAGAGTGCTAATTGTGTGATATACATATATGCTAAAAATTTAAGGATATTAGTATCTTTTTCCCCAACACCTGCTACAGTATTACTGGAGAAGGAACTGTCAACCCACTCCAGTATATTTGCAATGAAAAACTTATTTTATTTTCCGATTGAGTGCCTCTGTTTTTGCTGTTCTCTTTGAATCTACTTGGAAATCTTAGCTTTTCAGCTACTTTTCTCTGTCTGAAGACTTGGCAATTGGTAACTTATTAGCTCTAGCTGGGAGGCAGCCAATAATAACACTGTCTAGACATAAGCTTGTATCTGACTATTTAGCACTGCCTTTTACCAGACCTGCTCCCGTCCATTGCTCTTTAAAAATAATTACTTCTTTCAAACATGACGAGTTTGCTTTAATATAGTTGTTTTATCTGCTCCCTCAATTAAATATACAAAATTATAGTACCGTGAGTTGTTTTTTTGTTGCTTTTATTCCAGTGGAATTGCAGGAAGAATCAGAAAACACTTCTGAACATGAGGATGAAAGACAGGACACAGGTGAAAGGTAACGCTGCAGATAATAGGTGGGATTCAGGAATTTACAAGTGCTTGTTATATGAATCTTCCTCTTCCCTAATACATTAGCTGAAGGTCAATAAGACACTGTGATTTGTAAGACTGAGCATAAAGGCATGTGCAGAGAAAATCAAACATTCTGTCAAAAGAAAAAGAGAAAGACTCCCACCATCCTATTTGCAAGTGAGTAACTTCTTAATTGCTGGTAGTATAGGTTATGAACACATTATTATACAAGAGGGGAAAACCACTACTGATATCTTGTTTCAACACTTACTGATAGTGTAAAGCCTGAGGGGTCTGACTATCTTTATCAGTTGAGGGTGGCATAGGAAGGAGTGGAGAGATAGAGAGGGTGGTACATGCAGAGACATAAAAAAAATATTTTTTTTTTCAAATGAATATTAGCTTTATGACATTTTTCCTGTCTATGCAGTTTCTCAGACATATCTTTTTAATTATACACTGGCCCTTAATAGGGACTGAAATATTTAGAGTTGACTTTGTAGATCCTGTATGTTTAATGTGCAGCTCAGTATGCTAATGTGCGGCTCAGAGTTCTTGATAATGGTGGGAGAGGGCTCTAAATGCCAGATAAGATTTGGGGTCTTTATTTTGGCCACTACAGAGACAGACAATCAGACTGTAATCCTAATTAGCACATCAAAGCAGCTAATTAATATGCATGAGGCATTCATTTTCATAACAACATTACATTTCCCAGGATTGATGAATAACACATCAAATAGCCAGTTTTCTTTCAAATAAAAAAAAACTTGATTCTGGGCTGGCAGAGCCCATTTAAACTGCTGTAGTATGGAGTATGTTGAATATGGTTACCCTCTGTAAACTAGAAGCCTTTATGTTAATCAAAGTGTAATTTATTACAGAGAGAATGGTCCTTCAGATGAGAAAGCCAAACCTGGTAAGGAGCAGGAGTCAGAAACAAGAGAGCATCCAGCCGTAGCCCCCCAAGAGATTCCCCCACATACTTTACAGGCCCTAAAGCGTGCAGGTATGTCATTTTGTGAAATAAAGTATTCTGAGACATTGTTAACTTCCTGTTTTCCAAGAAGGGAGAGGTTTAGACAGGTACAGTATTATACTAATAATTATTATTATTGTAATTACTGTTAAAAAGGGAGGAGCCTTGCTCAAATAAATGGATTAAAAATACCGGTAATTAAAAGTTTAAAGGGATGTAGATTCCATACATTTCTTAGTTATTTTTACCCGATTTGGGTCTTGGATCCGCATTTCCTCTTCCTGGGAGCCGAAGTTTGGGTAAAATTTTCTTTGGAGTCTTCTCATAGCAAAACATAGAACATAGTTTGGCAACCCAAATTGGAACCTCTTTGTAGTAACAGGATCTAAGTAACGCTGGCTTCCTTCAGATTGGGCAGAATCATTACTTTTTAAATAAAATGGTTTTTTTTTTGTAGAGAGTGATGTATTACTTGCAAGCACTATAATTTCCTCAATATTCCCTACTGACTGTCAATATGTTAATAATGATTTGCTGAATCTCCAATTCTATTTACTTCAACCTTTTAGCTCTAAGGACATTTATAACAAACACTCCTCAATTCACAGGGCATTGTAGCCCAAAACTTATGGCCTGATTCAACTAAGTAATCGTAAGTTACTGGAGCCCGTAAGGGAGGCCGTAAGTTAAGTTGCTAATCAATTGGCGTCTTTTTTGTGGGCTCCGGGCGGTTTACGGACTTGAAAACTTTGCGATGGTTAAACCCGGAACTTACAGCCTCTCGAAGCCTTTGACCTTTCACTTTTGCAAGAGTTATGATCGCTAAAATTGCAAATCGCTATTCAATTGCTCCATTTCCCCAAGGCCGCAAATGTTTTTACACCGGTAAACAGCAAATGTAGGAGAAAATCCTACGAGTGCTAGAGAGGACCCGCAAGGGGTTTTAATCCCTGTCCGCAGCACTGTAAATGCAAGTAAAAAATCAATACTGCACTGTTAATAATGGGGAAAGCGATGAAAGACATTAGAATTAATTGCACAACAGTCTCAAGCTCGCAAATCGGCAGTAAAATAAATGTATTTTTATGTGTCAGTTATATCGATCTCGGGGAATCAATAAGTTCATACATATCAGGCCACCCATATGGACTAAAACAGTATTGGCATTCATTTTTATAATTTTGTATTTTGAGGGTTTGCGAGTCTGATGTTTTACTGACGTAATATTGACAATCTCATTTTCTATTGGCTGTTTACAAAATGGGAGGATACGGTCTTGCTTACTTAATCATATTACCGCCCTGTACTGCTACGGACGAGCGCCTGGTTTTCGTAGTCGACTTGCGGCCCGTAACTTGCGGGCTCCTTCAATTGAATAGCACCGGAATCGGAGAAGGAACGTGAGTCCGCAGGACGCCAGCAGACATACGGCCTTTATGCCACTAGATGCGGATTTGCAATTGAATCTGGCTCTTAGGTTTTAAGTCTGCAAGTTTTTAATCTTGTAAGGTGCTTTAGTGCACACTAGATTCTAAACTGAAAGACAGGATCTCCACTTTTGCAATGTGTCAATTTTGTTTTACCTCATACTTAACCCTTGTTCAGAGCTACAGAATATGTTAGCGCGTTACAAAAAAAGATAATAATAATGTCACGCATTTAAATGAATATGTTTTATACATTACAATTTATTTTCCTTTGAGAAAAAAAGCTTTTATAATCATTTTCTTTAATTAACACTAATACAACAAATAGTCAGATAAAAAAAATAAACTGTTTGATCCACCTTTATCTTACCAGCGACTAAAGAGAAATCGTAAACAGGACATATGGAGACCCTGTTAATTGTGTTTTTTATATGATTTACATAAAAAAACAATGGGAACAAAAGCACATGTGTTGTAGGTCAGGCATTCATAAGGCTCCTTGCCCCTCTGTTTCCTGTAACATATTAGGATGGAGGAAGAATGAACAATCCCACACTGCCATAATATTAATATTAATTTAACAATACTCCTCTGACCACTAATTATACCTCTCCTGTGTCTGTAACGTGCCAAGGAGTGATAGAAACGTAAATAAAACAGATATTAAATGTAAAAAAAATGATTAACGAAATACAACAGTACAGCTTAACTAATCTGATGTCCTTGGAACTTCAAGGACACTCTCTTAATTTTGTCCGGACTAAAAGAGTGCTGGACCATCAGTGGCCGGATAATCGGTGTACCTGTATTTGTAATGTTTAAAATGTGATCTGTTAAATGCATGCTAGAATGCTACACTGGTCCCCTATCTAATTTACCTACCGTTACTGTGATTGTCTTGTAACTTTGTATAGCACTTTGGATAAAAATGCTATATAAATTCCAATAAGTAAATAAAAGAAAAATAGAATTCAAAATAAAATTGCAAAGTTCTTCAAATTGTTGATGACTTTCAGTCATGACTTACATGCTAGTTAGTGTTGTGTGAAACACTGCAGCGAATGGCGCCTCTCAGTGGCCAGTCTGACCATTTTCTAATCAGTGATTTGTACTTTCTCTGTTTCAGTGGATGAGGATGAGGTGGAATACATTGTGGTTGACCAGTTACAACCAATGTTCGGGCCAGCTGTAAGTAAAGGGCAAAGATTTTTTTTTTAGAAGATTGTTTATATTTGGTATGCACAATATAACAAAATGCAGATTAGATTTAGAAGAAATTTGATGTAATTGAAAAAAAAAAACCTGTTCTTATCCACCGTCTTAATGAAGGAGATGAATGTCTATTGAAAGTAGATCTTATAGTAGTTTTTTTGCAGAGGTATTTCTTATGTTCCTTGATCTTAACAACAAATAGGTCTGGAGAAATCTTCTATCTTGGATTTTGTGATGTAATTCTTGAAAATTCCTTCTTGTAGAGGATCTTAAAACCACTAGAATAAAAAGGAAGAGCCTAAAAAACCCAGATATGGTGAAGTACAGAAACTTTTATTAAACACTACTAATATTTGCACTTCCAGGATTTTGTTGGAATTTGTGTCTTTATCCATATAAATGTCTGCAGATGTGCTGAATCAGTCAAAACAAACACCACATATATAGTTGTTGTCATTGTGAGTTTGTTGGTCATGCTATGTTAAAAATTAAGGGCTTGCGCATGCGCAATAGCGTGACTTGCAAACTCGCAATTCCAACAACTTTAAGCTGCGGGTTGCGCATGCGCTATGCACAGAGCGATGGGAGAGGGTGAAAGAAGACACAAGGGAGGGAGAGGAGGGGGAAAGAAGACACAAGGGAGGGAGAGGAGGGGGAAAAGAGACCCAAGGGAGGGAATGAGGGGGGAAAGGAGACACAAGGGAGGGAATGAGGGGGGAAAGCAGACACAAGGGATTGGGAAGGAGACACAAGAGAGGTCGAGGAGGGGGAAGAAGACACAAGAGAGGCGGGGGAAAGGAGACAGGAGAGGGAGAGGAGGGGGAAATGAGACAGGGGAGGGAGAGGAGAGGGAAATGAGACAGGGGTTGGGAGAGCAGGGGGAAATGAGACAGGAGAGGGAGAGGAGGGGGAAATGAGACAGGAGGGGGAAATGAGACAGGAGAGGAGGGGGAAATGAGACAGGAGAGGGAGAGGTGGGGGAAGAATACACGGGAGGGAGGGGGAGGAGAGTCAAAGGGGAGGGATAAGGGGGGGAAGAGACAAAGGGAGAGGGGGGAAGAGACAGAGGGGGGAAGAGACATGTGAGGGAGAGGGAGGGATAGACACAGGGGAGGAAGAGGAAAGGAGAGACACAATTTATCAAACTATTTAATAAACATATCAAAACAAATATTATAACATATAAAAAGGAACATATAACAATTAAAAAGAGAACAGGATAAGGATAAAGAGAAGGATAATAAAAATGAATTTACATTGTAGAATAATGTTAAGTATGCAAGAATTTTTGTTACGTATGCAATAAACTTACCACATTAGTAGCAATCTTTTTTTATTCCTTTTATTTGCATATAATACAAAAGAACCAATGATACATTTCATATCAATACATAATATAAAAAAAACATATTTTTTTAAAAAAAAATTTGGACCCAATTTTGTATGGCCCTAAATATTTTCAATTGCTCAAGAAACAAATATCTTAAGTATCTTTTTATACCTGTAAGGGAGAAGAAACTACCTTATATGAGGGAAACTTGTAGGTCACTTGTGTAGGTTAACCACTTTTTACTCAGTTTCTTCCTAAAAACTATATTGTTACACCTATAATATATGTGACATATTTCGGGTCCCAAAGACAAAAGGTGAATGAAATGTGTACCATTAAATACATAAACACATAAAACATTACATCCGACAACGACATGAAGGCCCAGGTGGTCAGCCATGGTGGTCCACTAGATTAAACCTATAAACTTTCCCTAATGGCTGCTTGATTTGCAGCTTTGGAATTGAATTTACCCATTTAATTTTGGGCGGGGGCATAATCCCCAGATCGAAAAGGTCCAATTCCAACATGCGATTTTTACACACTTTTTCCTGAAGTTCAAACCATAATGGCAAGTCTACTTGCTTCCATGTTGAAACGTCTTTTAAGAGCATTTGATGTACTCTTCGTAATAATGAGGTTAAAAAGCTACGGGGATAAAATATTCAGGGATAAGATATATAAATAAATTAGGCTCTGGCCAGAGCATGAAGAACATTTACAGAATTCAAGAGCCCAATTCAATTGTGCTTTCGCATGTTACTGTAGCCCGTAAGTGAGGTTGCAAGTTAATTTGCTATTCAATTGGTGTCTTTTTGCAGGCTCCAAACCGGTTAAGAGTTATAGCCTTGAAAAAATCGTAATGGTTAAACTTGTAACTTACAGCCTCCCGAAGCCTTTGATCTTTCACTTTCCCGAGGGTTACGATGGCTAAAATTGCAAATCGCTATTCTATTGCTCAATTTGACCAAGCCTGCACATGTTTTCACACCCGTAAATTGCAAAAGAAGGACATCTATTTGTAGCACTGTAAATGCAAATAAAAAAATCTATACTAAACTGTAAATAACGGGGAAAGTAATGAAAGACATTAGAATTAATTGCACAACAGTCTCAAGCTCATAAATTGCCAGGAAATTAAGTTTATTTTTAGGTTTCATTTTGGGGCTAAATCGATCTTGGGTATCAATGAGTTAGTACAAAGCATGCCACCCACATGGACTAGAACAGTATTGGCATTCATTTTCATAATTCTTTATTTTGTGGGTTTGTGAGTCTGATTTCATATCGGACCCCCGCACCTAATTGATTGACATGTAACCTCCATGTTTTACTGCCGTAATAATGACAGTCAAATTTTCTATTGGCTGATTCTAAATGGAAGGTTACGGGTTTGCTTAATTGATCATGTTCCCGCCCTGAACTGCTATGAACCAGTGCATGGTTTATGGTTTCAGCTTTGGGACAGTAACATGTGGGAATAGCATCGTAATCGGAGACTAACGGGAGCCCACAACACACCCGTAGACATATGGCCTACAAAGATCGAGCTGCGGGCTTGCAATTGAATTGGGGCCCAAGTGTTTGTTGTAAGATTATGCTGATAATTAATTTAGTCAGTCTTTTGGCAAACTGATGAGCCTGTGGTCCCTTATGTGTTATCATAACCTATTTCCTTAATACTTTAAATGCAGGATACTGTCGCTCTTACAGTCAGGTTGCATTGTTTATTTATTAACGTTGTTGTTGTTGTTTAGTTGTTCATGACTGGCTCTCCGTGACCCAATGGACCACAGCAAATCTGTCAGATACTGCCCCTCTGAGCTCCCTGTAGCTCATGTTCATTGCTTCAATCACCTAATCCATGATATGGCCACAATATTTGAGCTTTACCTTCATAATCAAACCTTCCAGTGAACAGTTTGACTTGATTCTTGTTGTATTGATTGATTGGATCTTCTTGCAGTCCAAAGGACTCCAAGCAGTTTTCTCCACAATTCAAAGGTGTCAATTCTACAGCACTCAGCCTTCTTTATGGTCCAATTCTCACAACCGTATGAGCTTATCAATGTTGTTAAGATCCTCCCTCTATAGATCTTCAATGTGTCCCTGCCACATCTTCTTTATCTGATCTTCTTCTGTTAAGTACCTACCATTTTTGTCTTTTAGCACACCCACTTTGGCAAGAAAGGTTTCCTTTTGATCCAAATTTTTCTTTTTTTTTTAAATGAATTTTTATTATGAGAAAAGTAGATTGCAACACATTTGGATATGTCTGTTTAATGCAAGAATACAGAACATTGTAACATGGCACTTTACAACTTATAATAAACAAATTTACTGCAACCCTT
Source organism: Discoglossus pictus (assembly GCA_027410445.1). Classification (NCBI taxonomy): domain Eukaryota; kingdom Metazoa; phylum Chordata; class Amphibia; order Anura; family Alytidae; genus Discoglossus; species Discoglossus pictus. Next base: position 230,229,711 of record CM050168.1, on the reverse strand, counting down.
TCTCACTTGTTTTTGTTTTTTAAAAGAAGTAATCATAACTTTTCATAGTATTTCCGATATAAAACAGTATTCTAACAATAAAAAAAAAAATAATACAGAAAGATAAACGAAAGAAGAAAAAGAAGGAGGAAAGATATTACCCTCTTTCAAGGTCCACATTCACCAACCTCATCAGCCAACTCTCAGCATCCACATATCCCAGCAGGAAGTCCATCTCCTGTATCTCGGATCTATCTCAGCAGATAAGACACTCATTGAGCCAACAAACATAATCTTCCGTAGAACCTCCTCAAAGGCTGGAACGTTTTTTTTCCAATGTTTTGCAATTATGCTTCTAGTTGCCAGAAATATCTGATTTGATAGAAATTGGGCATTTCTAGATAGACCTGGGAGTGGTAAGCCTAATAATGCCTCTTTTGGATTTTGAGGAATATTTGTACCCCATAGTTTCTCCAGGGTATTATAAATCACCTTTCAAACATGTTGAACTTTGGAGCAATCCTATAACATATGTTTTAAGGAACCTATGGTGTTGCAACCTCTGGAGCAATTGCCATCCAACAGACTATTCGAACAGTGGAGTTTAGCTGGGGTAAGGTACAATCTCAGGATCGTTTTGTAAACATTTTCCTTCAATATAATGTCTAAAGAGGAGTTTGCTGCATTTTTGATAATTATACCCCATTATTTATTCATCATCTAGGCTAACATTGAGCTCAGCCTCCCAGGAGGCTCTATAGGACAGATTGTTAGGGGTGCCCTGTTCATTTAGGTAATTATAGAGAGTAGTGAGTTTGTTTTACCTTTTGAGTTGTGTAAGCAACATTGCTCGAAGGGGGTTTTGTTAGCTAGTTTTTTTTTTTTTTTGCAGTTTGTCCTAATTGTGTGTTAATCAACATCAGATTATGCCATTCTTTGTGTGGCAATCTGTGATTTATGCTTAAATCCACTGGAGGCCAGGTTTGACATTCTAACAGTGTGTCTACAACAATTGTTATCTGATTTCTAATCCACAAAGCTATTTGAGTATTTTTATTGATTGATTAGACTGTATGAGCCGTTTTGTAGCAGAGGAGTTCTCTTGTGGATTTGCGTCCATAGTATGATGGAGTGACTCTGACATGTCTGAAGTGATTTTAAATTATTGCCCTGATGAATGCTTAGCCACAGTATTTGATTCAGAAGAATATTATGGTCCCCCTAGGTACTTTATATGATGCGGGGACCATTTAAAGGGATAATTTAAGGTCAGCAAGTATTCCAGATGCTTGGGAAATGAGACATTGAGAGCTTTCATTTTAAAACCGGATACATGGCCAAAATTGCTCAGTGTTTTAAACAGGCTGGGTAAGCTAATTAATGATTTAGTAACTGTGAGGAGAATATCATCCGCAAATAGGCTTAGTTTATATTTTTTATCGTCTAACTTGATTCCACTAATATCTGGAGCTTCCGGTAATGCTATCACTAGGGGTTCTAAACATAAGGCAAAAAGTAGAGACGATAAAGGACATCCATGTCTTGTTCCCCGATGGATCTTAAATAGTTGTGACCTGAAACCCGGATAGGTGATATAGGCCCTAGTAGTAGAGTATCATGTCATACTGCTTTCTAAGAAGTTTTCACGAAGGCCAAATTTAAGCAAATATTCTTTCATATAAGTCCAATCAATCCTATCAAATGCTTTCTCTGCATCTAAAGATGGTAGCAATAGTGGTAATTTTTTGTCTGAAGCGATATCCATGAGGTTAAAGATTCGCCTAGTGTTATCTGGCGCTTCCCTGCCTGGGATGAAGCCCACCTGGTCCGGCTGAATTACAGTCGACATTAAACAAGCCAATCTATTTACTACGATCTTGGAGTATAATTTGATATTGTTGAATAAAGATATGGGTCTCATTCAAATGTGATTCGGCCAATTGAAAAGGGCTCTATATAAGCACATAGCATATTTATTTTACTGAAGTTTTTTAGTTAGTGAAGACCTTGCTTTTGGATAGAAGTTCACTAACTAAAAACTTCAGTAAAAAAAATTAAGAGCCCTATTCAATTGGCCAAATTGCATTTGAATGAGGCCGTATGCCATTTTCTTTGAAGAGTAATTTAGGGATAAAAGAATTTGCTCTCTTTTGTTTAAGAGATCCAATATTTTCTTGAAGAGATCTCTTGACTTACCCATTCTGTTATCTTCTTCAATCTCTTTACATCAGTGATTGCAGAATGTCTCCTTGTCTCTTCTTGCAAAGCCTCATCGGATGGCCAGTTTTCCTTAGTTAGTTTTCTTTCTTTTAGGGATATTCTTTGCTGCTGTTTCCTGGACAGTTCTGACCAAAGTTATCCAGGCATTCTAGCTTCCATGTCTAGTCCCCTAAATCTATTCTTTACTTCCACTGCATGTTAACAGGGGATATAATTTTATTTCATATCTGCTTGGTCTAATGTTTTTTTTTTCCTGTTTTATTTTGAACTTTGCAAAAAGAAGCTCAGTCAGTTCCAGGTCTTGTTTTTGCTGACTGTATAGAGCTTCTCCATCTTTATCTACAAATGATATAATCACTTTGATTTCTAGGTTGTCCATCTGGTGATGTCCGTGTGTAGAGTTGTCTCGGAGGCTGTTTGCTATGACCAGAGAATTATCTTAACAGAATTCTACCAATCTCTGACCTGTTTAATTTTTTACTTCAAGGCGAAACTCACAAGTTATTCCAGGTGCCTTTTGGTTCCCTACTTTATCATTCCAATCTCATATGATGATAGTAACATCTCTTCTTGGTGTTATATCTATGATATGTTGAATATCTTCTTAGGACTGTGATGTTAAATGGCGTGCCTTGAATTCAAATTAAAATAATTTTGTCATTTATTTGGTTGTAACCGAGCACTGCTTTGGCCACCCTTTTTTGATTATGAGAGCTACTCCATTTCTTCTGCCGGAGTCATGACCACAGTAAAAGATCGGATGGTTGTTTGATGTGAAATGCCCCATTCCACTCCATTTGAGTTCACTACCAGGATATTAATGTCCAGTTTGCCTTGACCACGTCCAGATTGCCTTGGTTCATAGTTCTAATGTTCCTAATCCCTATGCTGAACTGTTCTTTGCAGCAGCTGACTTTCCTTTCCCCTCCAGACACATCCACAACAGGGTGTCCTCTCGGCTTTGGCACAACCACTTAATTAGATCTAGTGCTACTCGTACTTGCCCTCTGCTCCTCCCTTCTGACCTTAGGGGCTTATCTTCTGGTGCCATATTGTTACATCTCTGGTTGTGCTTATCCATAAAATTTATGTCTGCAAAGATGCTGGACAACTTGGGTGACCCTACATGGTATAGCTCACCGCTTCATTGATGTACACAAACCCCTTCACCATGACATGGTATCGATCCAGTTAGTAATATAATTAGTATTTGCAGAAACAATGCAGCTTTTAAAACTTACATTGAATCAAGTACTTGTTACTTCAACAGATATGTATGTCTCCACCCCTATCGGATCTTTAGGGTCTCTCAGAAGATCTTCCCAGGAGACTGTCCTGATAGGATTCCTTATTTGCCTTTCTAGAACTGTCAGAAATGTCTGACAGATCTAGGAAGGCATGTAAAGATTCACAAGGACAGACTACTGGGTAGATCCTCATCCACCTCCTGGATACCTAACTAGGGACGAGGAGAAGCAACTCTGCTAGCATTATAGTGGTCCTTTAACAAAGCATATCCTGTTTCTGTCGGGCAGCATTCTATATTATTTAACTATATCAAAATGTTGATTTATATGGTACTGTTCTTTGTACATTTGCTTACATTTTTAAATTCGAGTTTATTTGAGATACTTTTTTACATTCTCATCCCTGTTTACTTTTTATTAGATTCGACATATGAAAAACCAAAAAGTCCTTAGTTTGGCAGCTGCAGGACTAAACTTGCGCTACCACGGCAAGCTCTGCTGGCTACAGGTAAGGCTGTGGATACAGGTTGGGCTTCCACTATGACCTAGGTGCTAAATATTGTAAATATTAGAGATTCACCTATTTTGCACATGTGCCAGTTTTGGGTATAGGGTTCTGCGTGGTTTGTTTTGAAAAGGCCACTGTAGATTTTTACATATTTCACAAACATGTTTATTGTCCTAAAAGAACCTCATTAGCAGATTATTATTATTATTATTATTATTATTATTATTGTCTCTTTGGAACACGCAATATATAACATCAATACAGCTTAAACTACCAGATGATTGTAGAGCTTTGTCTTTGAGATTCCAAACTTTGACCAAAGTTTCTTGCAAAATTGAAGGACTTGCATACACTAAGGGGAGAGGTAAAGACCAAAGGTGAGGAAATGAGGAATAGAGAGTGAGAGAGATGACCGAGAAGAGACAAGACCAGACAAACTGATGTGACAGTAAGAAAGTTGCATGTTTTTGTGTACTACAGCATTTATTACATATCTATGACTATAGTGGTTAGAGACAAACTATCTTAGGTTCAAAAAGATCTATATCTTGTCTATAAAAAAATGTTCTAGTGGGTATCTTAATCGTGTCACCTCAGATTAATACGGCAATCTGTAATTTTCGCACTTACTTTTTTGCTGTAATGTGCTAAATCATAGTGCAGCTTTGACATTGTATATATGTATTTATAAGAAATTCCTATTCCATGGGGCAGAATGACTGATTTCACGGTTACCAAAGAATCCAGTTCAATCTTTTCCTCGCACTATTGAACAGTAATAGCACCGTTTACTTCTCTGATAGGTGGCCACCAAGAATCGCGTTTATCTCTTTGACATTCTTGTCCTGGGTCCAAAGGTCTTTAAAAATGGCTTGCAAATGGTACTGGAAGACAGAGGCATCTTAAAGGTGAGAATGTTCTAATATATTTTACAATTAGACTGTCTATGTGTAAGTCTGTAAATACTAATCGATTTATTCAATATTAATAAATGTTATATAAATCAGTTTCACAACTATATAAAGTTGTATTCTTCCTTTTTTTATGTTTAAATAAAAAAAGAAGCAGGTTAGCAGAACTTTAGATGAAAATTTGCTTGGGTACCTTCGCTAGCTCAAGCTCCAAGAGCATGCCCATTGTTAACCCTACTCACTAGTATATGTAACCTTAGAATACAAAACAGAGTATTTAATATATGTGATATAATATATATGATAGTACCGGTTTGTAAACATATGCTTTGCAATTTATACCTGATAATAAAAAATGTGAAACATAAAAAGATGATATATAAAATAGAAATGTTTTTACCAACTGATAAGTTTACCTTTCAGCCTGTGCCGTCATTCCATCTCCAGTATTTATTTAGGGGAGTGGGTATGAGAAATAACTTTCATATTAAACATTTTAATGGCTGTCTCCTCACTAATAATTATATTAATATTTCTATATTATTTATACCAACTAGGAAAAAATGGGAGAGAACAGAAGTCACACACAGTGAAGTTTAAAATGTTCAATAATCAAAATCCAAATGCGGTATTAATATCCTGTATGCACCAGTATAATATTATTAGGAGCTATATAACTTGAAGGTAACACTGTGATATTTCCAACAAACTATGAAGGATGACAGGGTGGCACTTGGTAATCACCAACTACACGTATACAGGATAGTGGAAAAGAGAGAGAAGAGGGGAGGGGAGAGGATATTAGAGGAAAGGAGAGAGGAGAGTGATAAGGGAGAGAAAGAGAGAAGAAAAAAGAAGAAAAACAAAACTAAAATAAAGTTTGTATTAAATTATATTTTCATATTCCATTTAATGTTCTATCAATTAAAATTTCTATTGTGCAGCTAACTCCCCAATGACATTGACCCCTGCTGTCATTTATTACTGGAAAATTACTCTAGTAAAACTAATAATACCAACATATATATTATATGACGTTGAAAAGTCTGTACCACCCAATGGGTTATAGTATAAAATAGATAAATGACAGCACTGTATTAAGCCCCTAGATAACAATTCCTGTATACAGATCAACACTTTTTAAAGGACCTCAAGTTTCTTCTATATGGTATTTTAGATAACAAAACTTTTACATTTTGTAACATTTGTGCAATTATTCTTTACTGGAAGCTTTCATTTTGTTTTCTTACCTACTGCTATTACATTTTGAGGAGAGTGTGTCATTGTAAACTAATGAGCTTCCTTGTAGTCCTGCTGAGAGTACTGGCATTTGTAACTACCAAGTGTAGATACTTTGAAGTGTACATTCAAAGGATCCTCCTATATCAGGATGTCATTCTCCTGAAACCAAAATGGTAGATTCCACAGCAGCATACACTTCTAATATAAAGAGCAGTATCTGTCAATCCTGCAAACACTGGTGTGCGCAGGCACATGCGCAGTGGATCTTCCTGGAGTGTCCAAACCATGCACGTGGAGCTGCAAGCGGTCAGAGCCGGCGTCCCAAACACAGCAAGGAGCTGTCACAGCTTGCACTGAGAAGGCACAGGGGCGCTGAGGAGGGACAGGGGGGGGCTGAGGAGGGACAGCTGGCACTGAGAGGGGACAGGGGTACTGTGCAGGGACAGGGGGGACTGAGAATGGACAAGGGGACTGACCATCATTTATTTATGATGGGTAATTACTATAGTTGCATATAAATAGTAATAAATTAGTGGCTATAATGGTTATTTTTTGCTTCTGAAAACGTTGCATATTTTCAAGTTTAGTTCTTCAAAAAAATACTTTTTTTTTTATTTGACCACAGCGATCCGTTGGACTTTTTTTTTCGTCTAGAACCCCTATTTGTTGCTTTCAAACTAAAATGTACTGTTAGTGATGTAATTTAAATATACATACCACATAGATTTTAAGTTTATAAACAGGAAAAATTGTGGCTTGGCTGTCGCTGTTAGAAGCATTTAAATGTATATTTTGTCTAAATAATGTACACACCTGTTACGTGATGCACTAATTGCATGTTTAGCCACTGTACCGTGGAGCATATTAAATCCTGTGTATGTTCTACCTCCCCGTCTATAGGTGATCCATGACTGCCGCTGGCTGGCAGATTTTCTGTCACACCAGTATAAAGTTGTTCTAAGCAATGTGTTTGACACACAGGTAGGTGACTACGTTGCTAAGGTTTCTTTTGACAGATGTTTTTTTTTTTTATATTATTGCCAGCTTATGTACAGTTGATCTATTTTAGACACTTTAGTGTATAGTGTGACATAGCTACTGTATACTGTATACTGTGGACAAAATTTCCCCTTTTCAGTGCCTCTTCCATAACCAACACTCAACAAATGAAACTAGGATGTCAAACCAGGTTTCTTTATAGAGCAAGAACAATTGTATATCAAGACAATTGTATTCAGTGGTCTGGTCTCATTATTACATATATAATAATATTATAGTCTCCTTATCAGGCAGGGTTAAATTTACATACACGTATATATATATAAGGGTTCTCTTATGACTGATAACAAGAAATAGTGAAGACATACTAAAAGAAATGGTGAAGACATGCTTAAAGAATTTCCAGCCACCTTTTGTGGTAGTTTCTGACTGTCAAAGAAAAACAACTTAGAAACCGAGTGCAAAATGTATGGGGGGGGGGGGGGGTTGCGCTGGTTAAGATTTCAGTATCTCCGTACTTGAGCATAAGTGGATCAATCAGAATAAATTAAGTGTAGTAACTCAGTTATTGGAAAGCAGAGAGAACCTGAACAAAGAAAGATCTTGAATTTCTAGACTGATCTTTAGACAGATTTACCTTCTACTGCCTTTGTCCAATTAAACAGCCACTGCAATGGCCCAGCTCTCATAAGTGTGTACAAAGTAAAGAGTATAAACATATTGACAGCTTATTGTGGATCTTTTCTGAGAAATTGTATACAGAAATGAACTGATTTTCGCATAATTTCTTGGCTTGGACTTCTCCTATCTTTTCAGACTGTAGAACAGCCTGGAGCAACTGTTTATTTACATGTAGAGCTTATGCAAATATTCCTGCTTTAAGTTGTAAAAGATGGGAGGAGCACCAGCTTATAGACTAGGAGAAAATATGTTATATGTCAGTGGTAGTTTTCTCAAAGATCAACTTTTTACAATCACAATATATTGAAAATGTGTTTATATTTAACTTTACTACTTATAAAGTGTACCAGTAGAGTGGCCCTTTAAGAATTTTTGATAAAACTGCAACTTTTAAGTACTTAAATAAAATATATACTTTCAGTTGCCTTTTAGTTTTTTATCACATCCTGCTAACTTCAAATAATATAATTGCCCTCATCTAACCTGACAACTTCTACAATTGTGATGCATGGCACCTACATGAGAGAGAAGAGAAATAGAGGGGTGTGAAAAGCTATCAGTCTCCATTGGGCTTGTGTCCTTGTTTCTGGCACATTTAATGCAGGAACATAATTACAGGAGGTTTTAAAGCTTTTCCAAATGTTACTATATATATATATATAATCACCAGTGTTACAAAATGTTACACCAAAACAAATCTAAGAAAATAACAAGCATAGCTCCCACCGGAGCACTACCTTCAATGTTAGACAGTTCCCTAACTATCTACTCTCATCCAGCTAACCCTGAGTGGAGCAAAACAAAACAAAAACAGTCCATTACTTAATTCAGAGTATAAACATATTGTCAGCTTATTGTGGATCTTTTCTGATAAATTGTACACTGAAATGTACTGATTTTAGAAGCCCAAGTCTCTGCTCTTCTTCTTCTGCAGATCTTATCAGCTCCAAGCTTCTGTATGTCTCTGTCTTTGCCTTTCTTTATATTCAAAAACCTGTATGGGCACTCCTCTCTGGGTGTCCCTTTTTCCAATTCAATCCAGTTTCTCAGCTTCAGTAAATAGCCCTCTAGTTTCTCTTCACTTTACACGTATGTGAGTGTCTTCTGCTACATACATACTGTGCACACCGTCCTTTAACAGCATGTCTGTGGGCCTCAAGTACCCCCTCTCATTGCTACTGCAGTGCATAAACAGCCTACTGAATTACCAGCTTCAGTCTATTGTCAGGTCTGATTAGGTGTAGCGAATCACCTGCTTCAGGAGTTAACGCTTTCATACCTGATGGGAAAGAGTTCTGAAAAGTCTATGTCTCACAGAAACACTTATATTACTCTGTCACAGGGAACAACTGATACTCTGTGGGCTTCTTAGAAGTAACTGAAGTGTAAATTGTATCTAACAATTACATTGAAGAGGATTAAACCATTTAAAACATTTATGCAATTTTGTTTTACCTAAAGAGTCTATCTCTCTGTACACTTATTTTATTTCCAAGGTGTGTAATGTGTACTTGTTCTTCATGGAGACTGGCGGCTTCCTTCCCAGTCACACTAGTACACTTGAGGAGTGTCTGAAACACCACCTTAACATGCCTCACTCGCGGGTCTCATACCTCACGCACAAACAGAAGCTGGTGAAGGTAGGAAAGAGATCTAAGGTGCTCATGTCTTGAATGGTATTTGCTGCTTCAATAATGTAGAGGAAAATGAATCAGAGACTGATTTTGTATAAAAAACTATGTTTTGAGTCAAGATATTTTTTTATGACTTTTATATGTCCCTAAGAGGCCTGCCATGTTCCTGAACTTTCATTTTTTATTGTATAGGATAATCAAAAGATCTGGTTTAAGCGCCCCATGTTGCCACCTTTGCTGAAAATGTTAGCTCTTGAGGTAGCTCATCTATTACCTCTGCGCATGGCCATGCTGGACACCATGATGTCTGACTTCACCGCCCTTGTTGACGGATATCTGAACGCATTCCGAGTGCGAACTGCGCCGAATATGGGCAGTGCCGAGGTATGGTGAATAGAAATAGCCCCAATACCTTGTGGAAGTTTATTTGTGAAACACGTTGGTTAGGAGAGGGTCCTTAGCAAATATACTGTAATTTGCATAGCAGCGCTGCTATTTTAGTATTTTTATCTAAAAGTTCATGTTTTATAATAGTGGGTTAAGAAATATGATTTTATAGCTTAAAGTTAATTTCTGGACCCAAAAGATTTTTTTCAGGCTTATTGTAGGTTTATTCTATAATAATTTCTGCATATACACTCAATACGGGTGATAGGCTACGTTGGCTTTGTCTTGTTTTTCGCTATTTTTGTCCTATTTTTCTTTTCTTTTGATTGCTGTATGATCATTTTTATAAAAAGAGAAGATTCTTATTATACGGTCCTGTTATTATGAACATATCCAAACAGTATTGCTGTATAATTTAACTTTTTCCATAAACCACTGTTTTAAATACTGCACTATGGTCAGCTCTAGGCGCTCTCCTTCTTTTTCTACTACAGTATTCAAGATAGCCAGTCCAACAGTGTAAGACGGTTGTTTCTTGCACATAGTTTGTGCTCATTGTTAGCATTTTGTAATATAAATTCTATAATACATTGTATTATAATGTTGTTGTTTAGTCGTTCAGTTGTGTCTGACTCTCTGTGACCCTATGGACGACATCACACCAGGTACAATCATGATTTCTCTGGTTGTGCTGATCCATATGGTTATATTGGCAAAGATACTGGAGTGGGTTGCAAGTTCCTTCTCCATAAGTTTGCGATTTGTTTGACTTCTCTGCTATGACCTGCCCATCTTGGGTAACCCTACATGATATAGCTCACATGGGTTACTTATGTTAAAAATATGGCGTACAGTGGAGATATCTAAGTCATCAAAATGTAAAAGCTAGTCCTAGGTGAAAGCTTATTAAATGACCCCTATAGTGATCATATAATAGGGTTTCATTTGTTTATTTAATAGTTCATTAACAATAATATCAGTTTTTGAAGAATACAGTTTCAATGAGCTATTAAAATGTTAATTTGAACTTTAGCATTGCAGCCTCCAACAAATCTGCTTCTCTCAACTCCCTGTTAGGTGTCCATATATTATGGGAACTACATTTCTTTCTGACCAGTTTGTTTGCCTGTAGGGGCAGGGAAAATACTTCTATTGGGACAAGCTGCTGCTCAGATTTATAGTTGTGAGCATGCGAGCCGTTGCTAACGCTTGCGGGCTCACGTAGCTGATTACCCCTTGGGGCTCCAGATCCATTGTCTTTGGTGTAATTTGATGTGCAACACAAAATACTCATGGGCTATAATCTGTCATTAGTAAGAGATATAGAGCCTAAGTGATGTAAACATTGCAAATAAGTTTATTATTATTATTATTATTAAGTTTATTGTAAGATATTTTTTTTCTAAATAACATTTAAGTGATAAAGTGCTTTTAATTACCTGTAATTTTAAATCACACCAAATTTGGAATCTATGTTGTGTCACTTTAATAATATTGCTTTTTTTAGATTATTGAAAACTTATTGTATTAATTATCAGTGCCTAATTAAAGGCATCTAGCTGCTGTTTTAGGACATTACAGTGGTCATTTAGATCCTGGCCTATTGGAGATCTCTAAGAGCTAAAGTGAAGAACTGCTGGTTTAATCAAAATATGTGTAAATTTT